>JASEVX010000313.1:0-197613 GCA_031761405.1 Serripes groenlandicus | reverse complement strand
CAAACGTATGTTGTCGGTTAAATTTCTTTATTGTTATTAAAGACTTGTTTGCGAACACTTTTAGGTCGAAAAAATAAAGTAATGAAAAGGGAAAAATGTAAATATAAGGATTGACTGTTATTTTTCGTGCGTTCATGCAGTATGAACGCTCGGCCGCGATTTTGCAAATTTTCCAAGAAGCGCTAGCGCGCTTCATGGATTTGCAAAATGGCGGCCGATCGTTCATACTGCATGAACGCACGAAAAATAACAGTCAATCCTTAAATAAAAAACAATCTCCCACATACAAAGCAGCAGACGACTTTCGAAACATCTTGGTAAAAATATGAAAACAAATATGTAAATGAAAGTATAATGTTTGAACAAGTCAATATGAGCAATTTCTCCTTTTGCCACAATGTTTTCAAAAGTTGTCTGGTAAATGCATCAGAAAGCGTCTGTGTGTAGCAACAATTACCACATGGCATCATATGTACATGTATGCATATTGTAGAAATAGACCACTGAGAAGTATATATCCACCTTTGGAGGTTTTTAAATGTGTGGCAAATTACGATAAAATCCGTTTTCCAGAGACTGCAAGGGTGCTTATACAATTTTATGGCAAAAAATGAAGAGCCAGATCAGACTGCGCTGTTGGATATGCTGATTTGGATTTTAGCCGGTTGCTAAGCCATGAAGTCGAGTTAACAGGACTAAAATATATATATACATGTATATTTATTTATTTTTCAAAATAGAAGGAAAATATGGGGAAAACTATACAAAACAAAGCATCTGAAAGAAAATTGAGCATAAATTAAATATGTTGATTAAAATAATGGCACATAAAAACAATCGATATGTTTGAAAGAAACATTTTAAACAAAATATTTCAAGTTTGTGAACCTAAGCATTCAAAGAACAACGCTGCTGAGGACTAAATGAACCTTTAGACATCAGATAATATATTTCAACATTCTCAGTTGACTGCTTGTACAAAGTCACTGGAGAAATGGGTAAGTATAATGACAGCATGAACTTAGGATAATTATAGTGAAGTTAAAATGCTCTATGATATATACCATGTTCGATTGTAGCATGTAAAGGACTATAGCGGTGGTATAACTAAACTGTGTGTTCTCAAAACCCTCATCTTAGATGCAAAACTTCCATCTGTGGTAAATATTCTCATGGTTTCATGATTCTAAGTCACATGCTTTTGGAGATGCCAAAAAGGATAATTTGCTCATACCCTTTCCAATATACAACAAATCTGCAGCAGACAACTTTGAAAACATATAGGCAAAAAATGCAAACATATAGTTATTGAATAGCAGTGGAAACGTTGTGACAAAAGGAAAATTCTTTCAAAAGTACTCTCCTGCAGATACGGCAAAATGCGCCTACAAGTGGGAAAGGGCTAATAAAGATATGCCATATCATTACCTTGATGTTTTAAAAGTGATCTGTTGCAGAAGTGTTGTTAGTCCTACCCTCATTCAGACTCTTTCTGACGCCTCTACAGCAGACGGCTTTTTGAAAACATAGTTACAAAAGAAGAAATTGCTCAAAACAAGCAATTTCTCCTTTTGCCACAATGTTTTCCACTTTTAGTCATAGGTTATAGGTTATCCATTCAATTATAGAGATTTTCTAGTTTTTGATAAAATATGTTCAAAGTCGTCTGCTGCGGAATTGTCGTATGAGAGAAAGGTTAAAAGAAAAGGAAGCCTGGATAATGGATATATGAAAACAAAACTTATAAAGTAAAAGACACAATAAAGGAAATGGGGGATTTCTTAAATTTGATGAATTTCTCTCTAGTAATCTACAGATAGGATTAACAGTTTAATATGTGCATGATAATAATAAATATAAACAACAGGTGGATATCAAACAAAATAATGCATAGATGAAAATGTATTATGGCAAGAAATGGATGACATGAATGTATAAAAGAAAATAAATGTAAACAAACCTCTACTATATCTATCATGTAACACGCTCTTCCCTAAAAGTGAGAGAAACTTTCTGTCTAACCAAGGCTTTATCCACAATGAATAATGCCAAATTTCAGCAAATTCTCTATTCTCATATGTCTATCACAACACTTCTTTTTTTTAAAGTAAAAGACTTAGGACTGTTCCAGGAAAAAATGTCTGCGGGAGGAGGAACGACAAGCCACTTTTATTTGGTGGGTGTCGGGGGTATATATTTTTTTCCTGAAACAGCCCTTAGCTGTTTCTCAGACTTAGACAACTTTTAGCATTTCTATTATAATGGTAGAATGTAAAACATTGTTAAAAACGATGAAACTGCTTATAAACAATTTCTCCTTTTCAACAAAATTTCCTCAAGTTTAAGTCTACAAATATACTTGGGTCAACAAGCCTTAATTTGTTTTTCTTAACAAGTGAGAAATAAGATGCAAACAGAATCATTGACTTTCTCTTAAAAAATATATATTATGGAAATGAATGTTCAATGACAAAAACTTTCAAACCATCCTCACTGTCCTCTTAACCTTTCCCTCATACAACAAGTCTGCAGCAGACGACTTTGAACGTATTTTGTCAAAACATAGAAAATCTCCATAAGTTAATGGATAACCTATGACGAAAAGTGGAAAACATTGTGGCAAAAGGAGAAATTGCACGTTTTGTGCAATTTCTTCTTTTGTCACTATGTTTTCAAAAATCCGTCTGCTGCAGAGGGGTCAGAAAGTGTCTGCTGTAGAGGGTTCAGAAAGTGTCTGCTACAGAGGATTTAGAAAGTGTCTGCTGCAGAGGGTTCAGAAAGTGTCTGCTACAGAGGGTTCAGAAAGTGTCTGCTACAGAGGGTTCAGAAAGTGTCTGCTGCAGAGGGTTCAGAAAGTGTCTGCTACAGAGGGTTCAGAAAGTGTCTGCTGCAGAGGGTTCAGAAAGTGTCTGCTACAGAGGGTTCAGAAAGTGTCTGCTGCAGAGGGTTCAGAAAGTGTCTGCTACAGAGGGTTCAGAAAGTGTCTGCTACAGAGGGTTCAGAAAGTGTCTGCTACAGAGGGTTTAGAAAGTGTCTGCTGCAGAGGTTCAGAAAGTGTCTGTAGCAGAGGGTTCAGAAAGTGTCTGCTGCAGAGGGTTCAGAAAGTGTCTGCTACAGAGGGTTCAGAAAGTGTCTGCTGCAGAGGGTTCAGAAAGTGTCTGCTGCAGAGGGTTCAGAAAGTGTCTGCATGTTGGAAAGAGTTTGAATGTAAAAGATAAAATAAATACCCAAATATTGAGTAAATTTTCACAATGAAAGGCTACGCCCAATAATTCATGGACTTTTGGTGGATTATACAGGCCTATCAATTCTTAGCCACAGCCAGATATAGAGAACTGTTGAAGATATCTCTGCAGCAAACAACGTTTTTAAAACATTGTGAGAAAAGGGGAAATAGATTGTTCATTATAAGAGCCTTTGCTACTCCCACTTGAAATCATACTTCTATCTGCCAGCAGTTCCATGTTATGTGCTATAAAGCAGTAAACTGTTAACCCTTTCACACATGTAAACAGATGTTTAGGCATCTGCAGCAGACATTTTTTTAACCTTTCCCACCTACCACCAAATGCAGCAGAGGACTGTGTTAACTTTCTGCAAAAATACGGAAAATCTTTAAAAATGAAGGTATAATAACTGAAAAAGTCTGTTTGAGCAATTTCTCCTTTTTGTCACATAATGTTAAAAAGGGTTAAATATTCTGACAAGTGAGAAATTGTTCACGATTGCTGCTTTTGCCACAATGTTTTCAACTCTTATTCAATAATTATAGCTTTATTTATAGAGATTTATCAAATTAGTATTGATGTTAATTGTCTGCTACCGCTTTATTGTATGTGGGAAAGGGTTAGCAATTCAGGACAACTTTACACTATTTACACCTTCAATAAATATACATGTAACTTACATTATCATGTGATGTCAAATGATCTAAAAATAGAATTCCTGGCCTTTCGTTACCTATGTTGACACATGTGCATAAAGTGTATTGATTAGTTTTTGACAGACATGTGTTCAATTTGCATAATAAATCCCGCCTGAAATACCATTTCATTAAATGTTTCAACAAAACATTGTGAAGTTTTCATTTCGTGTTTTAAAGTTTGATTCATAGAATAAAGTGAGAATTGTGTTGGTGTTAAGTCATTACATGAGGATAATAACATATGAATATTGTGTTACCGGAGAAAAGTATGTTGAATGTTTTTGTTACACTGGTTTTGTACTTGGTCAATCAAATATGTTTAAAACTGGTAACCCTTATGAATCCGACAAACTTTTGTTTTATTTGTTTTATTGGGATTTTATGCCGCTTTCAACATTATTTCAGTTATATCACACTGACAGTTCACTTATTCATGATCCCTGGGTAAACAAACCAGCTTGAGTGAGTACTAAGCTAGAAAATGTGCCATACTGCCCAAGGGCACTCTACCATGACCGTCATGCCGCGACTGGGGATCGAACCAGGGATGCTCGGTTTCAAATCGTCCGATGCTAACCACTCGACCACGGATTACTAATTCCCACATACAGATGACTTAAAAATATCAAGGTAAAAATAAAAAAAGTTCTACAATTGAAAGTACGTTAATTGAATAGAGTGGCAAAAGCAAAAACTTCAAAAATGACCACTACAAAAATTGTTTTGCTGCAGTTGTGTCAAAATGAAGTTCAACAATAAAAATCGAAAATATTAAAATGTTACTATAATTGAAGTTGGTCCAAAAGTATGAAATGAAAAAAACTTGATTTAAAAAAAATTGTTTATCATGATCATAATTGTTTGATAAACATCTATCGTTATACCTTTATTTATAGAGATTTTTGAGTAAATAATTTGTCTGCTGCTGATGAAAATATCAAATCAGGGTTATGGATATCTTTTAGGTGTATTGGGGTCTGATGTATATATTATAAATAACAAGATCATAATGTGGTTTGGCTGTGTTCCAGTCATAAGCCAAGGACCAGCTATTAACCCTTTCCCATGCCGATGCATTCAATTTCTGACGTCTCTGACCAAGACAATCTCTGAAATAGTTGTGACAAAAGGAGAAATCGCACATAATTTCTCCATTTGTCACAATGATTTCCACTCTAATTATATGTACTCTCATTTATAGAGATTTTCTATACTTTAGCCTTAAATTTGTTTTTTGTATGTTGGATTAGGTAACCCTTTCTCACTTTATAATAATTCTACAGTAAATGACTTGGGGGGGGGGGGGGTTACGGTTTCAAAGATGAAGGTCACATTGGGTATAATATGTTGACAGATAGGCAATATTGTATTCTGATTGGATGCAGCCGAATCTTGTATTGTACTTTTCCCTGGGTGGCCGATGGTTATGTCTGTATAATAACAAAAATAGCATTGTACAGAATACGTCTGCAAGTAAGAAAGGTTTAAAGACTAACAAAACATTGTACAGAATACGTCTGTAAGTGGGAAACGTTTAAAGACTAACAAAACATTGTACAGAATACGTCTGTAAGTGGTAAAGGGTTTAACCCTTTCCCTCATACGACAATTCTGCAGCAGACCACTTTGAACATATTTTGTCAAAACATAGAAAATTTCCATAATTGAATGGATAACATATGACAAAAAGTGGAAAGCATTGTGGCAAAAGGAGTATGGTCACTATGTTTTCAAAACACCGTCTGCTGCAGAGGCGTCAGAAAGCGTCTATATGAGGGAATGGGTTAAAGACTAACAAAACATTGTACAGAATACGTTTGTAAGTGGGAAACGTTTAAAGACTAACAAAACATTGTACAGAATACGTCTGCAAGTGGGAAACGTTTAAAGACTAACAAAACATTTACATACTAAAAGAGAAAGTGCAATGACCTTTGACCCTTCCCAACATGCAGACAACTTTTGAAACATTGTGGCAAAAGAAGAAATGTTAATGAACCATCTTTGTTTTTCAATAAGTATACTTTCATTCAACCATTTCCCATATACAGATGATCTCTGATGACTCATCCACAGACAACTTTTGAATAATGAACAATTTCCCATTTTGCCTCACTGTTTCAACTTTATGCAATAATAATATTATCAGCTAATTAAACTAACATTGTAAAGAGATTATCCATATTTTGGCAGAGAGAAATCATTTCAAAGTCATCTGCTACAGATTTGCAATATGTCAAGGAATGAGTTTTTCTGTATTCTTTTTAGATGTGTTCAAAGTTGTCTGATGAAGATTTGTTGTTTGTTTGAAAGGGTAAAGGTTTCGCTAAGAGTACATATTTTATAGTGTTTCAAAATCAGTCCTTAGGCCTTTTAAGACAAATTGATGGTAAATGTTATCATATTTTTCTCAATATATAATTTATGGTCCATCACTATGAATTTGGTTCAAACTTTTGTACTTTTATTTTCACAAAGTTTAAACAATCCTCTACTTGCATTTGAGAAATTGTCTAAAAGAAAAGTTTTTTTTTATCTCTCCAATAGGGGAATAACAATAATTATGATACATAGTTCAAAACTTTGTTAGAAATAGAGAAATCGCACATTTTATGCAATTTTTGCCTGTTCCACATTGTCTTAGATCAAAGCCCCAATGGCACAGTAGTGGCGATCGTGTAGAAAATCCTACAAAGTAACAAGCAGTATCTCGGTGTAGGCCTCGCGATTTTCAATATATATAGGCATACACGATAATGCTATTTGGCTACACTTTCCACATTGATTGCTAATTGACGCTAGAACGTACAGACTTGTCTAACTTGTACACTGCATGACATCGAGTCCTTTAAACCTTTGTAAACCAGTCTTATCATCTAGACGGTTTCATATATTGCAACAACTACAAAATAAAGCGTTAATAATATTGAGGTTTAAGAACAAGCATTTTCATCTTAAGCCATTTTCAAAGTCGTTTGCTTCAGATTTGTCATATGTGGGAAAGGGTTAATGTGAATCTGTTTTCTTAGTTAATTTGATTTGAATGCTTTTTGTTAAACTGCAATAGTCAATGCAGGTTTTGTGAGTTCAAATCTCAGCTTGACAAACAATCTTTCTTATGATTGACATGAATCATTGCTTCTAATGTCATCTGTCTTCTACCAATAGAGTTGAATTTAAGAATCAGAAGGTATCCAGTTGATGTGCAGTATTGATGAGACAAAAACCATGAAACATAAGGACAAACAATCTCATCATCTTGAAACACGTGGATAGACAAACTGGTTGCCATGCAACACATGTATAGATAAACTGGTTGCCATGAAACACATATATAGACAAACTGGTTGCCTTGCAACACATTGATAGATAAACTGATTGCCATGAAACACATGCATAGATAAAACTGGTTGCCATGAAACACATGGATAGATAAACTGGTTGCCATGAAACACATGGATAGACAAACTGGTTGCCATGAAACACATGGATAGACAAACTGGTTGCCATGAAACACATGGATAGATAAACTGGTTGCCATGAAACACATGCATAGATAAAACTGGTTGCCATGAAACACATGGATAGATAAACTGGTCTAAATGAATACCATGGATGAACAAACTGGTTACCATGAAACACATAGATAGATGAACGGGAAATAGCTCCTTTGAGTAATTCTCCTTTTGCTACTTTGTTTTCATCTCTATTTAGGAAATAGATCTCATTTTGAGTGATATACCGGCTCGTATATCACGATTGGGAGTTCAGGTGTGTAGTAATTAATCACGAAGGCCGAATGGCCTGAGTGATTAATTTATACACACCTGAACGACACATCGTGATATACGAGCCGGTATATCACTCAAAATGAGATCTATTTCAATTCTAGCACTTGTTAATAACTTAAAGGGATACAAATTAAGGGGGAACTAGGTTTTGACATGACGTTGTTTTCCTTGATAAAATAACGTGTAGGCTATTCTATCTTTACTCCCCATTGTATTTGTTTTGGAAATATTCGATTTTTTTCAACTAACAAAACATTTTGAAATCAGTTTTATTAACAGTCTATGAACATTTTATTTTTATTATACCTTTTTCAATAGTACTTAAACTCATCATTGCCAATTTGTTACTGTCTCATTCTAACACAAAGTTTTCGATCACGTAAACAATGTTGGTAAAGCACGTGATTGACGTCATTTAAAACAGTTACGTCACCGTTACAATTCAAATTTCCAAACGGCATTTTCAACAAAATCTCGTGACTTCATTCATAAAATGTCAAGCAAAACGTAGTAACGCATGCGCTCTGAGAAACGTTGTATGAAAAATACTCGGGAGGGAATTTCAACAGCCAAAAATAGTTCCGGAAATTTAGAGTGATATACTGCATTTAGATCACGCTCAAATCCTTCTGTGTGTATAGAAGAGAAATTGTCAATAGTGTTAGAATCAATAATTAAACTTATAGAGATTCTCCATATTTTATTTTAATGTTTTCATAGTCTGCTGGGGATTTGTTGGTTGTTATAATAATATGTAAATCATAATTATATTATTTTCAACAAATTTCTGTTTTATTTCACAGGTTGGTTAATAAGGCATAACAGGTGTCAAAATGACGCTGGAACGAAATTTACAACCACCCGCTGACGTCGCAATCGCTAGAATGGCGAGTCAGTTCTCCGGCACTGGCGTGTCCATAGCTATCGAGATTCCAAAGAAGAAAGATGAACTCATAAACAGTAGAAACAGTCCTAGTAACGTCAACATTCTCATGACTAGTAGCTCAGACTTTGAGTTTCCAAATAGGTAATTATCAGAACTTTGCGTTGTACCAGTTCTTGTTTTAGCTCACCTGAGCTGGAAGGTGAGCTATTGTGATAGCCTGATGTCAGTCGGCAGAAGTCCAGACGTCCATCATCAACACAATTTCTTTAAATTACATCCCCTCTTAAACCTCTGAATGGGTTTTGACATGGTAGGAATGATTTTTAGGTGATCCTCTTTCAAAGCCAAAATTGAATGAAGACAGTCAACATAGGGTGTTGTTTTTTCATCTGTGGCACTAGATATATATATACTGGTCCATTTTGTATATTAAAGCTTACCAGATTTGAATAGAGCTTTAACACTTTCACACATACTGCATATCTGCAGCAGATGACTTGTGAGCAAATTCTCCTTTTCCACAATGTTCAAAAATCGTCTGCTACAGTCTGCATCCAAATGGGTCTGTAAGTGGGAAAGGGTTAATAAGTATAATCAAACAATGTAGACCACACATGATGTATAATTCATGTTTAGACTTAAATACAGCATGATGTATATTCAATTAATGTTAAGACTTGAATACAGCATGATGTATATTCAATTAATGTTAAGACTTGAATACAGCATGATGTATATTCAATTAATGTTAAGACTTGAATACAGCAATAACAGGTTGAATGGATGATTCCTTTTTGGTCCTTAAATAAATTATAAAAACCTGGAAATTACCTACAATGTCATCTTAAAAATAAAGTGAGAAATCTGCATGTCTGCTTGTCTACCTTTCTTTAATGCCTAACTAAACACTATGTTGTGGGACCTGATTATTATAGTACCCATTTATGGTTTAACAATTCCCACATACAACAGACTATTTTCTTCGCCTGTGCAGCAGACGACATTTGAAAACATTGTTGCAAAAGGAGAAATTGCTACACTGTTTTCAAGTCTTTTCAAAAATCATACTTTCATTTATAAAGATTTTTCATATTTTTGCCTAGATATTTTCAAAGTCCTTTGCTGCAGTTTTTTCAAATGTGGGAAAGGAGGTTAATCCTTTCCCACCACTAGACACATTTTGAAGAGAACAATCTGGTCTTTGTTCACAGGTGGTATTTAATTACAGGGTCATTTATACAGATTTTTTTTTTAGTAATTAGGAAATTAAATATGTGGTTGCTATTGACAGGGAATGGCTGAACTAAGTTGGTCTTTAACACGGTTTTGACTATTACCTAGAGTCCTGTATTTCTGTTTTGTTTTAGTATGCTACAACTTGAGAATGACCTTGACCAACTTAGTTTAACCGAACAGTCTAGTTCCTCAAGCCCCGATGTATCACCCACCGCCCACTCGGCCCCTACTACCCCCTGTCATAACCCAGCACACAGCGTGGATTACTCAAATACTGAGGGAGGGTCGTTCTTTGAGGGTCTGCTGGGATGTCTTCGCCCTGTCTGGACAATGATTGGGAAGGCAGCAGTTGCAGAGATGAAGCAGCAACAAGGAACAGGTAAAACTTGGTTACATATTTTCTATCTGCTGACAAAAAATTAAAGACTGTCAATTTGTGGTAAAGGACACCAGTCTCTATTTTAATGTCAACTGAAAAACAAAGGGTGGAATTTGTCAAAACATTAATTTTAATTCAGTGTAGAAATTGTTTTGGGAATAGGAGTCTTTGTGATAAGTAAGAGATGTCTAGTGATGTTTCAATCAGGGTTTGTATTTCCCTTTCCCACATGAAAACAATCTGAAACAGACTCCTTTGCTGTCTAAGAAGCCCTTTCCCACATGAAAACAATCTGAAACAGACTCCTTTGCTGTCTAAGAAGCCCTTTCCCACATGAAAACAATCTGAAACAGACTCCTTTGCTGTCTAAGAAGCCCTTTCCCACATGAAAACAATCTGAAACAGACTCCTTTGCTGTCTAAGAAGCCCTTTCCCAAATGAAAACAATCTGAAACAGACTCCTTTGCTGTCTAAGAAGCCCTTTCCCACATGAAAACAATCTGAAACAGACTCCTTTGCTGTCTAAGAAGCCCTTTCCCAAATGAAAACAATCTGAAACAGACTCCTTTGCTGTCTAAGAAGCCCTTTAATCCCACAAACAAAAAATCTGAAAAACATGATTTTGAAAATATTCAGGCAGACACATATCAAATATGACTGCATATGAGAAACAGTCAATATTTGTTATCTGCCTCCTGGAAACATTTCATTGTCACGTTCGTGGTAGAGATATAGGATTTTAAAGCATTGTCACGATCGTGGTAGAGATATAGGATTTTATAGCTTTGTCACATTCCTGGTAGAGATATAGGATTTTATAGCTTTGTCACATTCCTGGTAGAGATATAGGATTTTAAAGCATTGTCACGTTCGTGGTAGAGATATAGGATTTTATAGCTTTGACACGTTCGTGGTAGAGATATAGGATTTTATAGCATTGACACGTTTGTGGTAGAGATATAGGATTTTATAGCTTTGTCACGTTTGTGGTAGAGATATAGGATTTTTATAGCTTTGTCACGTTCGTGATAGAGATATAGGATTTTAAAGCATTAATTGTCACGTTCGTGGTAGAGATATAGGATTTTATAGCTTTGTCTCGTTCATGGTAGAAATATAGGATTTTATAGCAATGTCACGTTTGTGATAGAGATATAGGATTTTTATAGCTTTGTCATGTTCGTGATAGAGATATAGGATTTTATAGCTTTGACACGTTCGTTGTAGAGATATAGGATTTTATAGCTTTGACACGCTCGTGGTAGAGATATAGGATTTTTATAGCTTTTTCTTGAGAAACTGATCAATCTTAGTGATTTCTCGGTTAACCACAATATTTTCAACATTGCAACAAAATTATTCTTCCAAATTCCAAGATGTTATATTTTTTCATAACATTTTATGAAGGTATCACATCTTGTAAACAGTAAATGGCATTAACCCTTTCCCACATACAGACACTTTCTGATGCCTCTGCAGCAGACGACATTTGAAAACATGAGGAATTGCTCATAATTAGCAATATCCCCTTTTGCTAAACTGTTTTCAACTCTGTGCAATAACTTATGTTTTATTTTCAAGGAGTTTCCACATTTTTGCTTTAATATTCTTAACCCTTTCCCTCATACGACAATTCTGCAGCAGACGACTTTGAAAGTATGTTGTCAAAACATAGAAAATCTCTATAATTGAATGGATAACCTATTACTAAAAGTGGAAAACATTGTGGCAAAAGGACGTTTTGTGAAATTTCTTCTTTTGTCACTATGTTTTCAAAAAGCTGTCTGCTGCAGAGGCGTTAGAAAGCGTCTATATGAGGGAAAGGGTTAATGTCATCTGCTGCAATTGTGTTGTATAATGGGAAGGGTTAAAGGAGGAAGAGAGTTTTAGTCTTGCACATTGTGATTGTGACTTTAACCCTTTCCCACACAAAGGCACTTTCTGACGTTTCTGCAGTAGAAGACTTTTGAAAACATTGTGGCAAAAGGAGACATTGCTCAAAATGAGCAATGTCTCCTTTTGCCACAATGTTTTCAACTTTTTCAGTATATTCAACTTCATATAATTATAGAAAATTTCCGTGGTTTTGCCTTGGTGTTTTCAAATTCGTCTGCTTCAGATTTGTTGTATGTTGGAAAGGGTTAAGTCATGTGACTGGAATAGTATGTATATAATTATCTGATTAGGGCAATTTGCTGCATCAGCATAAAGTGTAGACTCAGACGAGTCTGTACACCTTCAGAGTCTCATATATAGACCTTAATGCTGCAGAGTCTCTGGGGGGCCTTACTGCGCCACTACATATCATTTATAGACCTTAATGCTGCAGAGTCTCATGGGGGCCTTACTGCGCCACTACATATCATTTATAGACCTTAATGCTGCAGAGTCTCATACATATTTAGGCAATAATCTTGAAGTGTATTTCCACTGGAGTATCTTTAAATGACATTAAAATTGAAATAAACCCCTAACCTTCATGACTGTATTCATGTATACTTTATATTACTCACTTTATATTAGATGACTGGGAAATACCCTTTGAAAATATCAGTGACCTACAATGGTTGGGCAGTGGGGCCCAAGGTGCAGTGTTTCTTGGTAAACTCAACGGCGAGGAAGTGGCCGTGAAGAAGGTTCGAGACGTGAAGGAAACGGACATCAAAAACCTACGGAAATTAAACCATCCAAATGTCATTCCATTTAAGTAAGTAAATAGTTATTTAAGGGAACTATTAGTTTTTATTGATTGTTTGTTTGGTGTTTTATGCTGCTTTCAACAATTTTCAGTCAATCATGGTGTTTCCTGGGTAAGTTAACAGTACTACTGGTCCATTCATCCTGACACCAGCCAGTCAGTTGTAGTGCTTACCACGCAACCCTGAGCACCAAGGAGGACATTTTCAAATGAAACTTTGTACACATGTTCACATGGAACAATACACATGTATCTACCAAGTCACGTAACTCTGGCTTTAATCATTTTTAACCAGGTTTTCCGAAGGAAAAATCTGGTTATTAGTTTGGCGAAGTCGGCGGTTGGGCAGTTGGGCGGGCGGGCGGGCGTCAACTTTCCTTGTCTGGACCAAAATTTTGCCATGCATAGAGATATTTTCAAATAACTGGCACAAACATGCACCATATCAAGACGATGTGCCAAATGCAAAAAAAAAATCTGTAGATTCAAGGTCAAGGTCACAGTGATAAGAAATAGACTTTAATTGAACTTTTCTTGTCCGGACCATAACTGTGTCATGCATAGAGATATTTTCAAATAACTTGGCACAAATATGAACTATATCAATATGATGTGTCACATGCAAAACTTTTGTCTGTAGCTGCAAGGTCAAGGTCACAGTGACAACAAATAGACATCAGTTGAACTTTTCTTGTCCGGACAATAACATTTTCATCCATAGAGATATTTTTCAAATAGCTTGGAACAGATATACACCATATCAAGAAGCTGTGTCATATGCACAATTTATGTGTTTAGTTTCCAGGTCAAGGTCTTTAGCTTCCAGGTCAAGGTCACAGTGACAGAAAATATACTTTACTTGAACTTTTTTTGTTCAGACCATAACTTTACCATGCATATAGATATTTTCAAATAACTTCGCGCAAATATGCTCCATATTAAATAACTTGGCAATTTAAAAGAATATAGCATAGATATGGGTAAGTTTCATAACCTCGGGCCCTGGATCTAGTCTGTTTGCAAAGGCATAAACGCGTTACTATCAAGTAAAGGGTTAAGGCAGATCACTGATTATCAACCTGGCATTAGGGATCCTAAAACGTGGCTGCTTACAACAAAAGGTTGCTTAATATCTGTTATCTATTATATGTTCTTAATAAAGGAGGCCATCAACACACGATTGACTGTATTGAACTGATATTTGTTAGATAAAATTGTAAAGTAATTATGATTATTCATCAATAGAAATATTCCCTGTTACTTGAATTACTAGCTTTGATTAACTATTAACAGAAAGATTTGACAGATCTGTTAATTCTTAATCAAACACCTTCCATTATAGAAAACCTGGTTTCATGGAATTTCCATGTCTTGTTCAGTAATGCATTGGCGTTCGCTTGTGGTGCTCTTGTTAAAGTTTTTGGTATGACCCAGCCCGGGATCAAACCCACACTTCCCAGACCCAAGGCAGACACTCTCCCACTATACCACTGAGGCGGTCATCACTATTTGTACTCCAATACTTACATACTCTTTAATTGAGTATTTGGGTACTTGAAAGAAAATTGAAAAAATCCAAGGATGCATATGAAAGCAAATAAATGCTATATTATCCATATGCACTTTTTTTTCAGAAGCATAAACTTTTGAAAGTTTCTGTGATCAATATTTATGTTTCAAATGAACCGTTATTTGCTGCATGACCTCTGTAAATTGTGACTATCGAAATAAGTAGTTGGAAAACATGCTTTTAATTTTAAATGTTCTCTTTTACAGGGGTGTTTGTACACAGGCACCATGCTACTGTATTATAATGGAATATTGTCCGTACGGACAGTTGTACGAGATTTTAAGAGACGGAAAAGAACTCCCTCCATCCCTGATCCTTGATTGGGCAAAACAGGTTGCTGGCGGGATGAACTACCTGCATAATCACAAAATCATACATCGAGATCTTAAGTCTCCTAAGTAAGTATAACTTAGATTGGAAACAGTCTGTCTATTTATTTGTAAGTTTAACTTAGACTGGAAACAGTCTGTCTATTTATTTGTAAGTATAACTTAGACTGGAAACAGTCTGTCTATTTATTTGAGCAGCATCTGATGAAAAAGGTCTTGTTGAATATGTCAATCTGGAAGCTCAGTTGGTAGCGATGTGGCTTGTCAAAACAGGTCTGTATTGTCCCCTGTGTGTACCAACTCTTCCTTGTCCCCTTGTGTACACAGTCTTCTTTGGCTCCTTGTGTACTAAGTCTTCCTTGTCCCTGTGTGTACACAGTGTCTTCCTTGTCCCCTTGTTTACAAAGTCTTCCTTGTCCCTGTTTGTACACAGTGTCGTCCTTGTCCCATTGTGTACACATAATCTTCCTTGTCCCTGTTTGTACACAGTGTTGTCCTTGTCCCATTGTGTACACAGTCTTCCTTGTCCCTGTGTGTACACAGTGTCTTCCTTGTCTTCTTGTGTACACACCTTCCTTGTCCCCTTGTGTACAAAGTCTTCCTTGTCCCTGTGTGTACACAGTGTTGTCCTTGTCCCATTGTGTACACATAGTCTTCCTTGTCCCTGTGTGTACACAGTGTCTTCCTTGTCCTCTTTTGTACACACCTTCCTTGTCCCCTTGTGTACACAGTCTTCTTTGGCTCCTTGTGTACTAAGTCTTCCTTGTCCCTGTGTGTACACAGTGTTTTCCTTGTCCCCTTGTGTACAAAGTCTTCCTTGTCCCTGTTTGTACACAGTGTCGTCCTTGTCCCATTGTGTACACATAGTCTTCCTTGTCCCTGTGTGTACACAGTGTCTTCCTTGTCCTCTTGTGTACACACCTTCTTCATATGTCCCATTGTGTACACAGAGTCTTCCTTGTGCCTTTTGCCCCTGTGAGTATACATAGTCTTCATTGTCCATGTGTGTATACGTAGTCTTCCTTGTCCCCTTGTGTATACATAGTCTTCCTTGTCCCCTTGTGTACACATAGTCTTCCTTTTCCCCTTGCGTACACATAGTCTTCCTTGTCCATGTGTGTATACATAGTCTTCATTGTCCATGTGTATATACATAGTCTTCCTTGTCCCCTTGTGTACACATGGTCTTTCATGTCCCCTTGTGTACACATACACTTCCTTGTCCCCTTGTGTACACATGGTCTTTCATGTCCTCTTGTGTACACATACACTTCCTTGTCCCCTTGTGTACACATGGTCTTTCATGTCCCCTTGTGTACACATGGTCTTTCATGTCCTCTTGTGTACACCTGGTCTTTCATGTCCCATTATGTACACATAGTCTTCCTTGTCCCCTTGTGTACACATGGTCTTCCTTGTCCCCTTGTGTACACATGGTCTTTCATGTCCCCTTGTGTACACATGGTCTTTCATGTCCCATTATATACACATGGTCTTCCTTGTCCCCTTCCGTACGTCCATTTCTTGTGAACGCAACTCCTCCTATGTTTCTGACCGTATCTTTTCAAAACTTGGTCAATGTCATAACTATAATGTGTAGATGTGCATGAACAGCGATTTTCCGGTTCATTGATATTTGCAAGATTTATGTCCCTTGTAACTTAGTCTCTGTAGCTGATTGATATTGCAGCCTTGTGAACGCAACTCTTCCTATGTTTCTGACCGAATCTTTTCAAAACTTGGTCAATGTCATGACTATAATGGGTAGATGTGCATGAAGCGGCGATTTTCCGGTTCATTGATTTTTGCAAGATTTATGTCCCTTGTAACTTAATCTCTGTAGCTGATTGATATTGCGGCTTGTGAACGCAACTCTTCCTATGTTTCTGACTGAATCTTTTCAAAACTTGGTCAATATCATTACTATAATGGGTAGATGTGCATGAAGCAGGGATTTTTCGGTTCAGCAATTTTTGCAATAGTTATGCCTTTCGAAACTTGGTCTCTATAGCATATTCACTTGAGAACGCAACTCAAGTTTCCAAACAGGTAGAAGTGCATAAAGCAGGGATTATCCGGTAGAGTGATTTTTGCAAGAGTTATGCTCAAGAGGAAAAAAGGATACATATCGACACTGCCATTTGACCTACTTTCATATCGGAAGCCTCTATAGGGTTCTATCTCTGTTTATATGTATCCTATTTTCTTTAGTTAATACCAAAGTCAGCTAGGCTGGTAAGCAGAGTAAGACTTTCAACTCTGAACAAGTGTGGATAAACTGTTTTGCTCAAGGAAACACCCGGCTGCCCCTGCAGGGATCAAACTTACTACCCAGGCAACCATGATCTCAGGTCCCTGTCTCTTCCAGCTAAGCTAACTGGTCTCTCAGACTTCATTTTGAGCTTATGTATACAGACATGTTAAAAGCAATAATTAAAAGGACCAATCTTGATCTTTATATTTTGTGGCGGCGTATATTGTGCACTGGCACTCTTGTTGTTAAGTGTCAAAAGATGCATGTATAATAACCTTACATGTAGTCCAACATTTAAGGCTCTTGTGGGATTTTGGAGATACACAGAGTCTTCACTGTATGCAGATGTATTAAGACCTGAATTCCCATGATGTGGCTCATACATAATATGATACTTCATATATCATACATATAAGAATCTGAAGTCTCAGATGTAAGACATTATTAGCCCCACTGGCTTAAAGCCAGTCAAGCTTATGTCATGGCGAATTGTCCGTTGGGTGTGCGTGCATGCTTAACCTTTTTGTTTCAAACAACTTCTTCTCCCTAACCACTTGGCCAATTAGAATGAAACTTCATAGGAAGCATCCTCCTCTCAATGCCCTCTCCTAAATTCTTTCACGTTTTTGGGATCCATACAAAATTCTGGTTTACATGGCAACCGAAATAAAAAATAGTGAAAACTTAAAAAATCTTCTCCTCCAAAAGTGTCCGGCTTATTTTCAAATAGTTTTGTAGCAATATTCCTAGGGTGACCCCCCTCTATCAGATTTCTTCAAGCCATGTTGATTGGTCGACAACTATGGCCGACAGGGGGCGGGGCTATTTTGCTTTTTAGCTCACTAGAGTGCTCAAGGTGAGTTTTTGTGATTGCCTTTTGTCCAGCGTCCGTCATTTGTTGTTCGTTTTCAACATTTGCTTGTTAACACTCTATAGGCAACATTTTGCACCAATCTTCATAAAAGTTTATCAGAACATAATTCTCCATCAAATATAGGCAAAGTTCGAAACTGGGTCATGTGAGATCACAACCTAGGTCACTAGATTAAAATAAATGAAAATCTTGAGCATGTTGAAACTTTGTCAAAAAGTTTGTCTTGATGATATCTAGGCCAAATTTGAATATGGGTCATGTCCGGCCAAAAACTATAGGTCTCTAAGCCAATTTTAAGGAAAATCATGTTAACACTCTGAAAAACTAGGTCACTAGGCCAAATTGAAGAACAATCTAGTTAACACTATAGAGATCGCATTTTTGACTTGAGCAGTTTGAAATTTTGTCAGAAATTTTGTCTTGATGATTTTGCCATTGGCGCTGAAATCAGGTGAACAATTAAGGGCCTCATGGCCCTCTTGTTTTCAAAAGTCGTCTGCTAAAGACATGTCAAATAATGTGCCTGCAAGTGGCAAGAGTTAAACGCAAAATATGGAATTAGGAATATTTTCTGACTTTGATGACAGAATATTGTACTTTCCCCCCATTTTTTTACAGTGTTTTAGTCGCGAAAGATGATGTTGTGAAGATATCTGACTTTGGGACAAGTCGCACATGGAACGAGAAATCAACAAAAATGTCATTTGCAGGGACTGTGGCGTGGATGGCCCCGGAGGTTATCAGAAATGAGCCGTGTTCAGAGAAAGTGGACATATGGTAACTACTATGTGTACTTTGATGGTTTATTGAGAAATAAAGGTGGATTATATCTATATAAAAACCACCAGGTAGAAGTGCTTTAATCAATGAATAATGCCACTTTTTAGTTAAGAAGAGCTTTATTTTCCCCCTCAGTTGTACCCATATTGTCTACTGCAGATATATTGTATGTGCGAAATTCCATGGTGAACTTAATTGCACATAACTTGGTAGAAGTCATATTCTGACCGTGGTGAACTTCATTGCACGTAACTTGGTATAGGTCATATTCTGACCATGGTGAACTTCATTGCACGTAACTTAGTATAGGCTACATGATTCACACTGTTAAGACTGAGCTCTGAAGCTACAAGGTTCACACTGTTGAGACTGCGCCATGGGCAAAAGTATGAAAAAACTCTATACATGACAGTTTAATTATTGAATAGGGTTGAAAATATTGTCGCGAAAGGAGAAATTGCTCATTATGACCAATATCTCCTATTGCCACAATGTGTTTGATAGTTTTCTGCTGCACAGGCTTCAAAATGTCTACATTAGAAAAAGAGTAAAATTATGTTATTGGGTTATTGTTTAACTATTTCAGGTCCTATGGCATCGTATTGTGGGAGATGTTATTGGATTATTGTTAAACTATTTCAGGTCCTATGGCATCGTATTGTGGGAGATGTTATTGGATTATTGTTAAACTATTTCAGGTCCTATGGCATCGTATTGTGGGAGATGTTGACAGGGGAGGTTCCATACAAAGATGTTGACTCATCTGCCATTATTTGGGGTGTTGGCCGTAACAGTTTACATTTACCCATACCCGCCACGATACCCGAGGGATTCAAACTGCTGATGCGACAGTGCTGGTACCTACTTTACTTAACCTTTTCCCACATACAATACATCAGCAGCATGTGACTTTGAAAACATATGAGCAAAAAAATGAAAACTCCCTATACATGAAACTATATTTATTGCACTGAGTCGAGAACATTGTGTGAAAAGGGGAAAATGCTCTTTTAGAAGCAGCAGATGCATTAAAGTGACTTTTATTACTTTTGAAAATGTTGATAAAGATTCTCATTAAATTTAAAGTTACTAACCTTTTTCTGACTTTATTGATGATAAAGATGTGAAAGGTTGTTTGTATTGTATTCATTAAACTTTTGACACCCATGCACCAGATAACTTTGCAATATGTACCTTTTTAAGAATGTTTACAACACATTTAAAAGCCAATTCCTCCAATTTATTTTCCATTGATGACTTTAAAGCGGAGGACTTTTAAGATTTCATATGATATAAAAGTTAAAGTCTCGTAAAACCTTTCCCGAATGCAAACTTTGTTTGCTTCTCTTACTCTTGCTCAACCCTCTCTACCTTCTTACAGATCTGAAGTAGACCACTTTTGAAATTATTGTTTTCCTTTTGCCTCAATGATTTCAACCTTCAATAATTATACTTTCACTTATAGAGGTTTTAACTTCTTTTATACAAAATGTCTTCAAAGTCATCTGCTGCAGATTTGCTTGTATGTGGGCATCATTGGAAAATGAGAAATGTTGTTTTGAGCATTTATATTGTGATGATGAACACAGAACTCTTAAGTACCACCTACTTTTTTTTCAAAACCATTAGAGCTATTGCTTTCAAACTTACAATTCTTGTTCATCATCATTACTACCATGAACAGACAAGAGTACATAACTTTGTCAAGGTTTTTGTAAGAATTATGGCCCTTTTTTGACTTAGAATTTTGGTTAAGTTTTTCGTACCACCCCATTTATTTCAAAACATTAGAGATATAGCTTATACACTAACAATACTTATTTACCATTATTACCTCCATCAACAGATGAGAGTACATACATCTCTGAAGGTTTTTGTCAGAATTTTGGCCCTTATTCAACCTAAGAAATGCATTGAATCTGGGTAAAATCCAATTATTGACTAAAGGCTATTGCTGTGGAACTTTGAATACTTGACTGTAGAACTTGTACTTGACTTCCCATCTGTAGAAAAGAGAAAGTAACTCTGTCAAGGATTTTTGTTTGCCTTTTACTGCAAACATTTTGTTTTATTGTCAAACAGTAAAGTTTTGAGTGTGCTGTCTGACTTGTTATACACCAGAGGTGTTGATAGGTGTTGATAGGAAGTGTTTGGGCAGCGACATCTCTCCTATACTACTCATTTAAATCTATGTTGTTGGTAATCAAGCAAGAGAATTGTCTCACTGGGATTCTCTTCAATACACACAACATAGTGTTTGGATGTCAAATAAGGATTTAAGACCATACAATATGTACCTTATTTTGAAATCATAACAAATTGTGCATACCTGTTCTTCAGGAGTCCAAAATCCAGAAATCGGCCATCATTCCGACACATCCTGCTGCATTTAGAAATAGCGTCACCAGAACTGCTGAACTACGATCAGGATGATTTTATCAAATCTCAGGTTTGTTTCTCAATTCTTTGCTTTTAACCCTTTACCGGATATAAACGCTTTCTGACGACCCTAATCGATTTCAATATAAACACTTTTCGACGACCCCAATCGATTCTAATCGATTTCAATGTAAACGCTTTTCGACGCCTTTGGATTTTGAATGCTTCAAAAGTATATTTATCGTGTGAAAAGGTCCTCCAAAAGTGTATCACCATACAATTTGTTTATTTACAAAGGGATCTCAGACTTTAAATCATAGTGTTACTATATAAAGTTTGTAAGTAAAAAGCGTCCAAACATGTGTAGTGTTTAAAAATTCAGTACCCAGGTTGAATGAAATGCGTCGGGAAATGATAAGCTTGAAAATACCTTATCCCTATGAAAAATATCCATATGATAATATCCGTTTCCATTTGTAATTGTAAAATGTAATTATTTCACAGGGGTTTTCTAAAATTGCCACTATGCACCATATAAAGATTGAGTCGCGAAATAGACAATCAGTTTTGTTCCAAATCTTAAGACAGCTGGTATCAATTTATATAATTGTAATGCCGGCGTTTGGTCATAACTGTTCTCCAAAGACTTCGATAATTGTTATGTGACGATTTACGAACACTGATGACCCTTCTCAGTCTTAACAGTAGAGCATATTGATCTGAATATTCCCAACTATCGGACGGCGGGTTTTCATTTGACACGGTATTATTATGTGTAAACCACGAGAAACCCAAATCAAATGGAAAATTACTGACGCATGCAGTAAACATGACCTTGACAACAGTGCTTCATTTCTCCCTTTCTTCATATTAAAAAATCTGGAGCAGACGACATTTAAAACAATAAAAAATTGCTCACAATGTTATGATCCCATGCAAACACAATGAAGCAACCCTGTATGAATCTATTCTTCTGCTGTAGAAATTGTCTATACGTGAGAAAGGGTTAAATAGTTTGAATTTTTTGTCAAGATGTTTTTAATTTCGTCGGCATATTTGTTGAAAGAGGAAAGGGTTTACTCACACGTGCAAAGTCGGTTCTTTCTTTGACCGATCACATTTCCGGTGTATACCAGTTTTGACAATTAAGTAAGCTACTGGGAAATACCTCTTTCACAGATGTAGATTCATTTTGACGCAACTAAAGCTGACGAGTAAACATTGCAGCAAAATGAGAAAGCCTAAATGCATTAAATTTAATAAATAACTTTTGCCACAATGATTTGAATTAATTCAGTAATTATACTTTCCTTTTTTATAGATTTTCTTTATTTTTGTCTCGACATTTTCACAATCGTTTGCTGTGATTTGTTGTAATGGGGAAAGGGATGAACAGCTGACATAAGTGGTTATTGTTTTCATCTACACAATACCGGCGGGTCTTTGATTGATTGATCTAGTAAATCAGAAGGGCAATAAAATGGGTCATTTATGGGTGCAGTCATGACACTTCTGCAAAACTGAAGCTGTTTTTTTTTTTTTTTTGCTTCACCCTGTCTGACATTCAATCAGATATTTCTGATCTGGAAGTTGTTTCCGATGATTGTTCTTCTTCCGACAACGATGTTTTCTCTATAGGAGCTTGGAATAATGAGTTTCAACAACCAAGGGTAAGTAAACAAAGAACTAAATCATCCTTGAGAATACGGGAAAATACGCAAACATGTGTTTACATTCGACTTTTTTTGGGTTGACAATTTTCTATTGCCGATCTATTTCTTCAAAAAGGAAATGGTTAGAAATGAAAACGTAAGGACATTAGACATTCAAAATATTTATATGGGATGTTTTTACATTTATTCTGGTGGAATCGACTTTGAATCATGACAGGAAGATGTGTCATTTCTCTATTAAGTTTTACTAATTTTACTCCTGTATGTCACAGAGTTGACTTTTGAAAACTTCGTAGAAATTAAGACATATTTCCTTTACGGAGTATCTGGTTTTAAAAAATTCAACTTGAAATTGCTGTTGTTATATTCTGGAGTAATTTCACTTGTTTTTTTTTTTGCAATAAAAATATTTGAGAAGGTAGACATGAGCAAAATACATTCATCATTTTCAAGAAAAAATAAAAAATAAAATTGCCCTGCTTTCGTCTCCTGTTTTGCTTCAGTTCTCTTCATGCTGAAATAGTGTATTTTACACCACTGTAAAGGTAATTTAATTTCCCACAATGTTTATGCTGACATATAAAATGTAGTTACAATATTTTATACAGATAGTTGGGTTTAATTAGGACAGGTGTCAAATTCTTATGATTTTCCCAATTCCCTGTATGGAGATAGTGTACAGGCTTTTATCAGTAGTTTATTGACTATTGGTTTATCAGATAGATGCCTATATATGGAGATAATATAGGTAAATGGGCAGTTGGGCTATCCAGTAAAGGGTTAACCCTTTCCAAAATGCAGAAATAAGTTTATCCATTGCAGAAGTAAGTTTATCAATCCTTTTGCTTTATCACTTTCCCACATACAGAAATAAGTTTATCCATTCTCTTGTTTTAACCTATTTCCACATGCAGAAATAAGTTTATCCATTCTCTTGTTTTAATCCTTTTTCACATGCAGAAATAAGTTTATCCATTCTCTTGTTTTAATCCTTTTTCACATGCAGAAATAAGTTTATCCAAAGGGAAAATATTATAGTAAAAGGTATTATTTTATGTCAAATTTGTTAGTATTTGGTTCTTTGATCTTTTATTTCAAGTGCCTTGTACAATTGTAGGTTTTTGTGAAAGAACAATTAAGAAGCAGGGCTTCATATTGATATTCAGTCACAGTATAATGATGAAAAGCCTCTCATATCAAAGGTCCCAAGTTAGAATCCTGTGATGAGTGGGTTCCGCCTTTGGGATTTTTCCACAAGTACTGGTTAAGTCTCCAGGAAGCAGACATCGAGTGTGATTAATATAAGCTGAAAACTTGTTTCACAAACAATGTAAGATAAATTAATTTAAACTAAACAGATGGAAAGGCTATGTAAAATTAAGAATTTTAAACAGAACGTGTTTGCTTCCTTAACAGCAGACAACTTTGAAAACCTTGTGGCAAACTGAGCTCATGATGAGCAATCTCTATATTTGCCACAATGTTTTGAACTTTATTCAGTAATTGTTTTTTCATTTGTAGAGAAGTTCCATATTTTAA
Source organism: Serripes groenlandicus (assembly GCA_031761405.1). Lineage (NCBI taxonomy): Eukaryota > Metazoa > Mollusca > Bivalvia > Cardiida > Cardiidae > Serripes > Serripes groenlandicus. Next base: position 173,300 of record JASEVX010000313.1, on the reverse strand, counting down.
CTACATGATTTCAAAGTAGGCTGCTGCAGATTTGTTCTATGTAGGAAAGGGTAAAAGAACTTACTCTCACTTCAGTGAAAATGACATCCCACACTAAACTATTTACTTATTTTACCCTTCCTACATAGAACACATTTGTAGTAGAGGACTTCAAAAAACATCCAGGCAAAAGTGTTAAACATTTCTATAAATATATAATTATTGAATAGAACTGAAATAATTGTGGGGAAAGGTGTTTTCATTTTATTTATGATCAATTTCTCCATCAGACAAAAGTTTTCTAAGTCATCTGTGGCAGATGCAACAAAAGTGTCTGTATGTGGGAAAGGGTTAAGGAAGTTGTCATTCTTGGAACTTTTGTCTGTATGTGGGAAAGAGTTAAGGAAGTTGTCATTCTTGGAACTTTTGTCTGTATGTTGGAAAGGGTTAAAGGAAATGTCATTCTTAGAACTTTTGTCTGTATGTGGGAAAGGGTTAAAGGAAATGTCATTCTTAGAACTTTGTCCCTTCCCCCTTTAGTCATTTGTCCCTTCCCCCTTTAGTCATTTGTCTCTTCCTCCTTGTCATTTGTCCCTTCCCCTTTAGTCATTCATCCCTTCTCTTTTAGTCATTTGTCATTTGTCCCTTCCCCCTTTAGTCATTTGTCCCTTCCCCCTTTAGTCATTTGTCTCTTCCTCCTTGTCATTTGTCCCTTCCCCTTTAGTTATTTGTCCCTTGCCCCTTTAGTCATTTGTCCCTTCCCCTTTAGTCATTTGTCCCTTGCCCCTTTAGTCGTTTGTCCCTTCCCCTTTAGTTATTTGTCCCTTGCCCATTTAGTCGTTTGTCCCTTCCCCTTTAGTCGTTTGTCCCTTCCCCTTTAGTTATTTATCCCTTGCCCCTTTAGTCGTTTGTCCCTTCCCCTTTAGTCATTCATCCCTTCTCTTTTAGTCATTTGTCATTTGTCCCTTACCCCTTTAGTCATTTGTCCCTAACCCCTTTAGTCATTTGTCTCTTCCTCCTTGTCATTTGTCCCTTCTCCTTTAGTTATTTGTCCCTTGCCCCTTTAGTCATTTATCCCTTCCCCTTTAGTTATTTGTCCCTTGCCCCTTAAGTCGTTTGTCCCTTCCCCTTTAGTCATTTATCACTTCTCTTTTAGTCATTTGTCATTTGTCCCTTATCCCTTTAGTCATTTGTCCCTTACCCCTTTAGTCATTTGTCCCTTACCCCTTTATTCATTCATCCCTTCTCTTTTAGTCATTTGTCATTTGTCCCTTACCACTTTAGTCATTTGTCCCTTACCCCTTTAGTCATTTGTCTCTTCCTCCTTGTCATTTGTCCCTTCCCCTTTAGTTATTTGTCCCTTGCCCCTTTAGTCATTCATCCTTTCCCCTTTAGTTATTTGTCCCTTGCCCCTTTAGTCGTTTGTCCCTTCCCCTTTAGTCATTCATCACTTCTCTTTTAGTCATTTGTCCCTTATCCCTTTAGTCATTTGTCCCTTCCCCTTTAGTCATTTGTCTCTTCCTCCTTGTCATTTGTCCCTTCCCCTTTAGTTATTTGTCCCTTACCCTTTAGTCATTTGTCCCTTACCCCTTTAGTCATTTGTCTCTTCCTCCTTGTCATTTGTCCTTTACCCCTTTAGTCATATGTCCTTTATCCCTTTAGTCATTTGTCCCTTACCCCTTTAGTCATTTGTCCCTTACCCCTTTATTCATTCATCCCTTCTCTTTTAGTCATTTGTCATTTGTCCCTTACCACTTTAGTCATTTGTCCCTTACCCCTTTAGTCATTTGTCTCTTCCTCCTTGTCATTTGTCCCTTCCCCTTTAGTTATTTGTCCCTTGCCCCTTTAGTCATTCATCCTTTCCCCTTTAGTTATTTGTCCCTTGCCCCTTTAGTCGTTTGTCCCTTCCCCTTTAGTCATTCATCACTTCTCTTTTAGTCATTTGTCCCTTATCCCTTTAGTCATTTGTCCCTTCCCCTTTAGTCATTTGTCCCTTTCCCCCTTTAGTCATTTGTCCCTTCCCCTTTAGTCATTCATCACTTCCCTTTTAGTCATTTGTCCCTTCCTCCTTGTCATTTGTCCCTTCCCCCTTTAGTCATTTGTCCCTTACCCCTTTAGTCATTTTTCCCTTCCCCTTTAGTCATTTGTCCCTTCCTCCTTGTCATTTGTCCCTTCCCCCTTTAGTCATTTGTCCCTTCCCCCTTTAGTCATTTGTCCCTTCCCCTTTAGTCATTTGTCCCTTCCTCCTTGTCATTTGTCCCTTCCCCCTTTAGTCATTTGTCCCTTACCCCTTTAGTCATTTGTCCCTTCCCCTTTAGTCATTTGTCCCTTCCTCCTTGTCATTTGTCCTTTACCCCTTTAGTCATTCATCACTTCCCCTTTAGTCATTTGTCCCTTCCCCTTTAGTCATTCATCATTTCCCCTTTAGTCATTCATCCCTTCCCCTTTAGTCATTTGTCCCTTCCCCTTTAGTCATTCATCACTTCCCCTTTAGTCATTCATCCCTTCCCCTTTAGTCGTTTGTCCCTTCCCCTTTAGTCATTCATCACTTCCCCTTTAGTCATTTGTCCCTTACCCTTTAGTTATTTGTCCCTTGCCCCTTTAGTCATTTATCCCTTCCCCTTTAGTTATTTGTCCCTTGCCCCTTAAGTCGTTTGTCCCTTCCCCTTTAGTCATTCATCACTTCTCTTTTAGTCATTTGTCATTTGTCCCTTATCCCTTTAGTCATTTGTCCCTTCCCCTTAAGTCATTTGTCCCTTACCCCTTTAGTCATTTGTCCCTTACCCCTTTATTCATTCATCCCTTCTCTTTTAGTCATTTGTCATTTGTCCCTTACCACTTTAGTCATTTGTCCCTTACCCATTTAGTCATTTGTCTCTTCCTCCTTGTCATTTGTCCCTTCCCCTTTAGTTATTTGTCCCTTGCCCCTTTAGTCATTCATCCTTTCCCCTTTAGTTATTTGTCCCTTGCCCCTTTAGTCGTTTGTCCCTTCCCCTTTAGTCATTCATCACTTCTCTTTTAGTCATTTGTCCCTTATCCCTTTAGTCATTTGTCCCTTCCCCTTTAGTCATGTGTCCCTTACCCCTTTAGTCATTTGTCCCTTCCCCTTTAGTCATTCATCACTTCCCTTTTAGTCATTTGTCCCTTCCTCCTTGTCATTTGTCCCTTCCCCCTTTAGTCATTTGTCCCTTACCCCTTTAGTCATTTTTCCCTTCCCCTTTAGTCATTTGTCCCTTCCTCCTTGTCATTTGTCCCTTCCCCCTTTAGTCATTTGTCCCTTCCCCTTTAGTCATTTGTCCCTTCCTCCTTGTCATTTGTCCCTTCCCCCTTTAGTCATTCGTCCCTTACCCCTTTAGTCATTTGTCCCTTCCCCTTTAGTCATTTGTCCCTTCCTCCTTGTCATTTGTCCTTTACCCCTTTAGTCATTCATCACTTCCCCTTTAGTCATTTGTCCCTTCCCCTTTAGTCATTCATCATTTCCCCTTTAGTCATTCATCCCTTCCCCTTTAGTCATTTGTCCCTTCCCCTTTAGTCATTCATCACTTCCCCTTTAGTCATTCATCCCTTCCCCTTTAGTCGTTTGTCCCTTCCCCTTTAGTCATTCATCACTTCCCCTTTAGTCATTTGTCCCTTACCCCTTTAGTCATTTGTCCCTTCCCCTTTAGTCATTCATCACTTCCCTTTTAGTCATTTGTCCCTTCCTCCTTGTCATTTGTCCCTTCCCCCTTTAGTCATTTGTCCCTTACCCCTTTAGTCATTTGTCCCTTACCCCTTTAGTCATTTGTCCCTTCCTCCTTGTCATTTGTCCCTTCCCCCTTTAGTCATTTGTCCCTTCCCCCTTTAGTCACTTGTCCCTTCCCCCTTGTCATTTGTCCCTTCCCCCTTTAGTCATTTGTCCATTACCCCTTTAGTCATTTGTCCCTTCCCCTTTAGTCATTTGTCCCTTCCTCCTTGTCATTTGTCCCTTCCCCCTTTAGTCATTTGTCCCTTCCCCTTTAGTCATTCATCACTTCCCCTTTAGTCATGTGTCCCTTCCTCCTTGTCATTTGTCCCTTCCTCCTTGTCATTTGTCCTTTACCCCTTTAGTCATTCATCACTTCCCCTTTAGTCATTCATCCCTTCCCCTTTAGTCATTCATCACTTCCCCTTTAGTCATTTGTCCCTTCCCCTTTAGTCATTCATCACTTCCCCTTTAGTCATTTGTCCCTTCCTCCTTGTCATTTGTCCTTTACCCCTTTAGTCATTCATCACTTCCCCTTTAGTCATTTGTCCCTTCCCCTTTAGTCATTCATCACTTCCCCTTTAGTCATTCATCCCTTCCCCTTTAGTCATTCATCACTTCCCCTTTAGTCATTCATCACTTCCCCTTTAGTCATTTGTCCCTTCCTCCTTGTCATTTGTCTCTTCCTCCTTGTCATTTGTCCTTTACCCCTTTAGTCATTTGTCCTTTATCCCTTTAGTCATTTGTCCCTTACCCTTTAGTCATTCATCACTTCCCCTTTAGTCATTCATCACTTCCCCTTTAGTCATTTGTCCCTTCCTCCTTGTCATTTGTCTCTTCCTCCTTGTCATTTGTCCTTTACCCCTTTAGTCATTTGTCTCTTCCTCCTTGTCATTTGTCCTTTACCCCTTTAGTCATTTGTCCTTTATCCCTTTAGTCCTTTGTCCCTTACCCCTTTAGTCATTTGTCCCTTCCTCCTTGTCATTTGTCCCTTCCCCTTTAGTCATTTGTCCCTTACCCCTTTAGTCATTTGTCTCTTCCTCCTTGTCATTTGTCCTTTACCCCTTTAGTCATATGTCCTTTATCCCTTTAGTCATTTGTCCCTTACCCCTTTAGTCATTTGTCCCTTCCTCCTTGTCATTTGTCCCTTCCCCTTTAGTCATTTGTCCCTTACCCCTTTAGTAATTTGTCCCTTCCTCCTTGTCATTTGTCTCTTCCTCCTTGTCATTTGTCCTTTACCCCTTTAGTCATCACTTCCCCTTTAGTCATTTGTCCCTTCCTCCTTGTCATTTGTCTCTTCCTCCTTGTCATTTGTCCTTTACCCCTTTAGTCATTTGTCTCTTCCTCCTTGTCATTTGTCCTTTACCCCTTTAGTCATTTGTCCTTTATCCCTTTAGTCCTTTGTCCCTTACCCCTTTAGTCATTTGTCCCTTCCTCCTTGTCATTTGTCCCTTCCCCTTTAGTCATTTGTCCCTTACCCCTTTAGTCATTTGTCTCTTCCTCCTTGTCATTTGTCCTTTACCCCTTTAGTCATATGTCCTTTATCCCTTTAGTCATTTGTCCCTTACCCCTTTAGTCATTTGTCCCTTCCTCCTTGTCATTTGTCCCTTCCCCTTTAGTCATTTGTCCCTTACCCCTTTAGTAATTTGTCCCTTCCTCCTTGTCATTTGTCTCTTCCTCCTTGTCATTTGTCCTTTACCCCTTTAGTCATATGTCCTTTATCCCTTTAGTCATTTGTCCCTTACCCCTTTAGTCATTTGTCCCTTACCCCTTTAGTCATTTGTCCCTTCCTCCTTGTCATTTGTCCCTTCCCCTTTAGTCATTTGTCCCTTACCCTTTAGTCATTTGTCCCTTACCCCTTTAGTCATTTGTCTCTTCCTCCTTGTCATTTGTCCTTTACCCCTTTAGTCATATGTCCTTTATCCCTTTAGTCATTTGTCCCTTACCCCTTTAGTCATTTGTCCCTTCCTCCTTGTCATTTGTCCCTTCCCCTTTAGTCATTTGTCCCTTACCCCTTTAGTCATTTGTCTCTTCCTCCTTGTCATTTGTCCTTTACCCCTTTAGTCATATGTCCTTTATCCCTTTAGTCATTTGTCCCTTACCCCTTTAGTCATTTGTCCCTTCCTCCTTGTCATTTGTCCCTTCCCCTTTAGTCATTTGTCCCTTACCCCTTTAGTCATTTGTCCCTTCCTCCTTGTCATTTGTCTCTTCCTCCTTGTCATTTGTCCTTTACCCCTTTAGTCATATGTCCTTTATCCCTTTAGTTATTTGTCCCTTACCCCTTTAGTCATTTGTCCCTTCCTCCTTGTCATTTGTCCCTTCCCCTTTAGTCATTTGTCCCTTACCCCTTTAGTCATTTGTCCCTTCCTCCTTGTCATTTGTCTCTTCCTCCTTGTCATTTGTCCTTTACCCCTTTAGTCATTTGTCCTTAATCCCTTTAGTCATTTGTCCCTTACCCCTTTAGTCATTTGTCCCTTCCTCCTTGTCATTTGTCCCTTGCCCCTTTAGTCATTTGTCCCTTCCTCCTTGTCATTTGTCCCTTCCTCCTTGTCATTTGTCCTTTAGTCATTTGTCTCTTCCTCCTTGTCATTTGTCCCTTTCACCTTTAGTCATTTGTCTCTTCTTCCTTGTCATTTGTCCCTTCCCCCCCTTTAGTCATTTGTCCCTTCCCACTTTAGTCATTTGTCACTTCCCCTTTAGTTAGTCATCCCTTCCCCTTTAGTCATTTGTCCCTTCTCCCTTTAGTCATTTGTCCTTCCCCTTTAGTCATTTGTCCCTTCCCCTTTAGTCATTTGTCCCTTCTCCCTTTAGTCATTTGTCCTTTCCCCCTTAGTCATTTGTCCCTTCCCCTTAGATAATTCGTCCCTTCCCCCTTCAGTCATTCGTCCCTTCCCCTTTGGTCATTTGTCCCTTCCACCTTTAGTCATTTGTCCCTTCCCCTTTAGTCAGTTTTCCCTTCTCCCTTTAGTCATTTGTCCCTTCCCCTTTGGTCATTCGTCCTGTCTTAAGTTAATTTAACAAGCATTACTTGTCTCTAACCAATGGGAGAAAGCCAAACAATTCATTTGTCCCTTACCCCTTAAGTCATTTGTCCCTTCCCCTTTAGTCATTCATCCCTTCCCCTTTAGTCATTTGTCCCTTCCTCCTTGTCATTTGTCCCTTACCCCTTTAGTCATTTGTCCTTTATCCCTTTAGTCATTTGTCATTTATCCCTTTAGTCATTTGTCCCTTCCCCTTTAGTCATTCATCCCTTCCCCTTTAGTCATTTGTCCCTTCCCCCTTTAGTCGTTTGTCTCTTCCCCTTTAGTCATTTGTCCCTTCCCCTTTAGTCATTCATCCCTTCCCCTTTAGTCATTTGTCCCTTCCTCCTTGTCATTTGTCCCTTACCCCTTTAGTCATTTGTCCTTTATCCCTTTAGTCATTTGTCCCTTCCCCTTTAGTCATTCATCCCTTCCCCTTTAGTCATTTGTCCCTTCCCCCTTTAGTCGTTTGTCTCTTCCCCTTTAGTCATTCATCCCTTCCCCTTTAGTCATTCATCCCTTCCCCTTTAGTCATTTGTCCCTTCCTCCTTGTCATTTGTCCCTTACCCCTTTAGTCAGTTGTCCTTCATCCCTTCCCCTTTAGTCATTTGTCCCTTCCCCTTTAGTCATTCATCCCTTCCCCTTTAGTCATTTGTCCCTTCCCCCTTTAGTCGTTTGTCTCTTCCCCTTTAGTCATTCATCCCTTCCCCTTTAGTCATTCATCCCTTCCCCTTTAGTCATTTGTCCCTTCCTCCTTGTCATTTGTCCCTTACCCCTTTAGTCATTTGTCCTTTATCCCTTTAGTCATTTGTCCCTTCCCCTTTAGTCATTCATCCCTTCCCCTTTAGTCATTTGTCCCTTCCTCCTTGTCATTTGTCCCTTACCCCTTTAGTCATTTGTCCTTTATCCCTTTAGTCATTTGTCCCTTCCCCTTTAGTCATTCATCCCTTCCCCTTTAGTCATTTGTCCCTTCCCCCTTTAGTCGTTTGTCTCTTCCCCTTTAGTCATTCATCCCTTCCCCTTTAGTCATTTGTCCCTTCCTCCTTGTCATTTGTCCCTTCCCCTTTAGTCGTTTGTCCTTTACCCCTTGTCATTTGTCCCTTCCCCTTTAGTCATTCATCCCTTCCTTCTTGTAATTTGTACCTTCCCCTTTAGTCATTTGTCCCTTCCCCTTAAGTCATTTGTCCCTTCCCCTTTAGTCATTTGTCCCTTGCCCCTTTAGTCGTTTGTCCCTTCCCCTTTAGTCATTTGTCCGTTCCTCCTTGTCATTTGTCCCTTCCCCTTAAGTCATTTGTCCCTTACCCCTTTACTCATTTGTCCCTTACCCCTTTAGTCATTTGTCCCTTACCCCTTTAGTCATTTGTCCCTTCCCCTTTAGTCAATTGTCCCTTCTTCCTTTAGTCATTTGTCTCTTCCTCCTTGTCATTTGTCCCTTACCTCTTTAGTCATTTGTCCCTTACCCCTTTATTCATTTGTCCCTTACCCCTTTAGTCATTTGTCCTTTACCCCTTTAGTCATTTGTCCCTTACCCCTTTAGTCATTTGTCCCTTACCCCTTAAGTCATTTGTCCCTTACCCCTTTAGTCATTTGTCCCTTCCCCTTTAGTCATTTGTCCCTTCTTCCTTGTCATTTGTCCCTTACCCCTTTAGTCAGTTGTCCCTTACCCCTTAAGTCATTTGTCCCTTACCCCTTTAGTCATTTGTCCCTTCCCCTTTAGTCATTTGTCCCTTCCCACTTTAGTCAATTGTCACTTCCCCTTTAGTTAATCATCCCTTCCCCTTTAGTCATTTGTCCCTTCTCCCTTTAGTCATTTGTCCTTCCCCTTTAGTCATTTGTCCCTTCCCTTTTAGTCATTTGTCCCTTCACCCTTTGATCATTTGTCCCTTCCCCCTTTAGTCATTTGTCCCTTCCCCTTTGGTCATTTGTCCCTTCCCCCTTTAGTCATTTGTCCCTTCCCCTTTAGTCAGTTGTCCCTTCTCCCTTTAGTCATTTGTCCCTTCCCCTTTGGTCATTCATCCTGTCTTAAGTTAATTTGACAAGCATTACTTGTCTCTAACAAATTGGAGAAAGCCAAACAAATTTGAGCAATTTCCCCTTTTGTCACAATATTTTCAAAAGTTGTCTGCGGCAGATGCGTCTACAAGTGGGAACGGGTTGAACTTATTTCAATCATTACTCGTTTTCAATTATAGGTGAAATGGAGAATAGAGATAGGTGAGGCATTCACGAAGATCCATAGCGAGGGAAACCATATTGCTCAAAATGAGGAGGAACTTGTCAAACGACGACTACAGGAATTGAGGTAAAGTTTATGTTCTTTTACAAAATGTTTGCAAAATCAATATTTAGAACCAGTCTGGTGTATCAAAATTTATACTATTAACCGGTCTGGTGTATCAAAATAATATTAAGAACCAGTCTGGAGTATCAAAATTAATACTTAAAAACAGTTTGGTGTATCAAAATAAATACTTAGAACCAGTCAAGTGTATCAAAATGAATACTTAGAACCAGTTTGGTGTATCAAAATTAGTACTAAGAACCAGTTTGGTGTATCAAAATTAGTACTAAGAACCATGCCGTCTGGTGTATCAAAATAAATACTTAGAACCAGTCTAGTGTATCAAAATTAATACTTAGAACCAGGCTGGTGTATCAAATTAATACTTAGAACCAGGCTGGTGTATCACAATTAATACTTAGAACCAGGCTGGTGTATCAAATTAATACTTAGAACCAGGCTGGTGTATCACAATTAATACTTAGCGAGTTTGGGGCAGTGTAGAGGAAATTTATAAAAGATCCGAGGATCCCACTTTTGACTTTTTGATTCTGAGGAGGATGCTACATCTCTGAGAAATTGTCTAACATAGCCTTGGTATTTGATTTTTTTATGTTCCTGGGATATTTTTTCCGAGAAAGCAAGGCCATTGCCCACATGCAATAAATCTGCGGCATTCAGGCACAAATATGGAAAATCTCTACAAATGAAAGTATAGTTATTAAATAAAGTTGAAAACATTGTTGCAAAGAGAGAGCAATTCCTTCATGAGCAATTCCTCTGTCATCTGCTGTAGATGCGTCTATAGTAAACTTAAGTTAAAGTGTTTGTTCATTATTATTAGACATGCCCAGGACGTGAGAGAGCACTATGAAAGAAAGTTGGAAAGGGCAAACAACCTGTACATGGAACTAACAGCGTGTATGTTACAACTGGAAAAACGGGAAAGAGAACTTATCAAGTAAGTTGTTTAACCCTTTTCCACCTGCATATGCATCTGCAGCAGACGACTTTTGAAAACATTTAGACAAAAGAAATAGCTCATAATGAGTGATTTCTCCTTTTCCACAACATTTTCAACTCAATAATATTTTAATCTATTTAGAATTTCTATGTTTTTGCCATTTTTAGCTCACCTGAGAACTAAGTGCTCAAAGTGTGCTGTCGTGATCACCTTTTGTCCGTCGTCCATCCGACGTTATGTGGTGTGCGTCCTGCGTGGTCAACAATTGCCTTGTTACCACTCAACAGGCTACATTTTGCATCTGATTTTCATGAAAGTTTATCAGAACATACATTTTCATCAAATCTTGGATAAGTTTGAAACTGTGTCTTGTGAGGTCCAAAAACTAAGTCAAATTGAAGGAAAATCTTGTGAAGACTCTGGAGGCCACATTTTTATTTGGAGGATGTTGAAACTTTGTCAGAATGTTTTTCTTGATGATGTGTAGGCTAACCTTAAATATGGGTCATGTCGGGTAAAAAACTTGGTCACTATGCCAAATTGAAGAAACAACTTGTTAACACTCTGAAGTCGGCATCTTTTGCTTCAGCAGAATGAACACTTTGTCAGAGTGTTTGTCTTGATCAATGATGATATCTAGGCTAAGTTCAAAGATGGGTCATGTTGGGTCAAAAACTAGGTCACAAGAAAAAGCTTGTTAACACTCTAGAGGCCACATTTTAATTCGAGCATATAATTGAATAACTGTCTTGATGATTTGTTCGATCACTAGGCCAAATTTGAGGAAAATCTTGTCAACACTCTAAAGACTGCATTCTTTGCTTTATCAGCTTGTTAGAATGTTAGTCTTAATGATATCTAGGCCTAGTTCGAATATAGGACATGTCAAGTCAAAAACTAGGTCACTTGGCCAAATTGAAGGAAAATCTTGTTAACGCTCTGGAAGCCGTATTTATAACTCGATCATGCTGAAATCTTGTCAGAATGGGTACTATGATTATATTTAGGCTAAGTATTAATAAGAGTCATGTCCTTCCCAAAACTAGGTCACTAGGCAAAATTGAAGGAAAATCTAGTTAACAATCTTGAAGCTGTTTTTTGATCTCGAGCATATTGAAAGTTTTTCAGATCGAACAATTATCTTAATAATAACTAGACCAAATGTGAATATGTGTCATGTTGGATCAAAAACAATATCACTAGGCCAAATTGAAGGGAAATCTTTTTATCACTTGTATTAGCTTACCTGACTTCCAAATGAGTTATTGTGATTGACTATACGGATGGCATAACTCAGGTGCCATCTTGTTTTGAAAGTTGTCTGCTTCAGATTTGATGTATGTGGGCAAAGGTTAATCCCTTCCTACAAATGACATATCAGCATCTTCGAAAACATCTATGATTGTTTGTGTGGTGTTTTATGCCGCTTTCAACAATTTTTGGCTTGTCTGTTTTTATGGGAATAAAAAATTTGGGTAATGTCATACCCTTAGTGTCATTGTTGTCACAAAACTTTAACCTTACTTACCTCATAACTCAAAATACATTCATTATTTACAAATCAAACTTGGTACACATGTTCCTAGGAACAATACATAATCATGTCTATACCAATACCATATACCATACCCATAACTCTAGCTTTAATAATTATTCAGTAATGCCCCTTTTTTGACTGAGAAAAAAGCAGACGAGCCTCCGCGTTTGCTTGCGGCACTCTTGTTCAGTTATATCAAAGCTTGGTAAGTTACCAGTACTCCTGGTCCATATTATCTGACACCAGCCTGACAGTTTTCACAGCCATTACTCCCATTGAGGCATAAAACATATTGATGAAAGTTAAAATGATGACAATTGAATAAGAGTTGATAACATTGTTGAAAATAGAAAAGATATTTTGTTCAGAGCAATTTCTCTTTTTTCCACAATGTTTTCAAAAGTTGTCAGCTGCAACTCTGACAAAATTCGCCTGCATGTTGGAAATTATTAAACTATAAACCCCATATTGTTGGTACTTAAATTTGTCCCATTGTATCAAGTATTAAAGTTAAGTTGGGCTGATTCTGTTTTTTAATCCTGAGCTTAAATCCAAACCCTATTCTTTTCTATTCTGTCTTGATTTCACTGAAACTTAATTGGAAGCGTCAGTACTTTGAGGAAATGTGCAGTTTTTATGTTTGTTTATATTTGGGACATTTGGCCTGTGAATTTTACAAATCATTTATAAAGCATGCATTTGGTTTTACTGATGATGTTGTTGTTGTTACAGACGAGAGCAGCAGCTAGCTATGTATGCTAAGAAGAGAAAGAGTATTTTACGACCTGTTATCCGACAGGAAGTTAGACTAGATCGGCTGAGTAAAAAACGTGCATACAAATCGGGGTCGGAACCCACTAGGTAAGGGACTGGTTTGTATAAATGATGATTTACGCTGCTTTCACCAAGCTCTAGACACAGGACTAGATTGTCTGTTTTTACCCCTTTTAACCCTGCAGACACATTTTAACCCATCTGTAGCAGGTGACTTGAAAAACTTCGTGGCAAAAGGAGAAATTGCTCATAATGTTTCAACTCTATTCAATAATGAAAATGTTCACAAGTTGTTCAATCTTTTTTGCGCAGATAGTTTTCTGCTGTATATTTCTTGTATATTGGAGAGGTTTAACTGTTTTAAGGGATTTGTTGTCCAGGGGAGGTCCAATATTTGAAAAGTAAGACGTGTAATATTGATAACATTGTAGGAAAAACAAGAAATTGCTTTTTATAAGGTGTTCTGATTGCACCAGTTAGGAGCCTTTCTAACAGTCCTAAATGATTTAACCTGATGAGGAGTCCAGTCCCTGTAGCTCAGTTGGTAGCCACAGGGGCTGTCAATCCAGGGGTTGTGAGTTTCAACCCAAACTTGGCCAACATTCTTTCTGATGTTTGGCAAAAGTCAAGGCTACAAGCCTCATTTGTGACTTCCACCAATACACTTACAGTCTATGTGGAAAAGCAGCCAGTTGCTTTGTAGGAAAGTTATGTACTGGTGTAAGAAAGCCAGGAACATATCTAGGTGATCTAGTGGCTGTGTTATGACCGAAAAGTAGTTGAATACAACGTTTAACTCCAATTAATTTACTAAATCAGCTTGAACAGGGCTTCAAACATTGAGCTAGATAAGCTTGTTCATTTTGTCACATTTCCGTTTCTGAGCTTATGTCATGGCAAATTGTCCGTGCGTCCTTCCGTCCGTTAACTTTTTGCTTCAAACAACTTCTCCTCCCTAACCACTTGACCAATTGGGATGAAACTTCATAGGAAGCATCCTCTCAATGTCCTCTCCTACATTCCTTCAATTATTTTGGATCCATGCAAAATTCTGGTTTTCATGGCAACGAAAGAAAAAAATAGTGAAAACTTAAAAAATCTTCTCCTCCGAAAGTGTTAGGCTGATTTTCAAATAATTTTGTACAAATGTTTCTTGGGTGACCCTCTATCAGATTCCTTCCAGCCAAGTTGATTGGTCGAAAAAACATGGCCGCCAGAGGGCGGGGCTTTTTTACCTTATATGGCTATAGTGAAAACTTAAAAAGTCTTCTCCTCCGAAAGTGTCGGGCCGATTTTCAAATAATTTTGTAGAAATGTTCCTTGGGAGTCTACCCTCTATCAGATTCCTTTGAGCCATGTTGATTGGTCGAAAAAGATGGCAGACAGAGGGCGGGGCTATTTTACCTTATATGGCTATAGTGAAAACTTAAAAAATCTTCTCCATCGAAAGTGTTTGGCCAATTTTCATATTTTTTGTAGAAATGTTTCTTGGGAGTCTTCCCTCTATCAGATTCCTTCAAGCCATGTTGATTGGTCAAAAAAGATGGCCGCCAGAGTGCGGGGCTATTTTCCCTTATATGGCTATAGTGAAAACTTAATCATCTCCGAAAGTGTCGGGCCGATTTTCAAATAATTTTGTAGAAATGTTCCTTGGGTGACCCTCAAAATCTTCTCCTCCGAAAGTATTTAGCCAATTTTCAAATAATTTTGTAGAAATGTTCCTTCGGAGACCCTCTATCAGATTCCTTCAAGCCAAGTTGATTGGTTGAAAAACATGGCCGCCAGAGGGCGGGGCTATTTTGCCTTATATGGCTATAGTGAAAACTTAAAAAATCTTCTCCTCCGAAAGTTTCGGGCCGATTTTCAAGTAATTTTGTAGAAATGTTCCTAGGGAGACCCACTATCAGATTCCTTCAAGCGATGTTGATTGGTCAAAAACATGGCCATCAGGGGGCGGGGCTGTTTGGAGATTTAATTTTTGCCTAATGGCCGTGGAGCAATACTGGCCCTCTTGGGCCTCTTGTATTACAGCCCTTTGGTATTCTGATGTGGGGAGCATGGATTGCTTATACCAATTTCTTGATTCTTTTACAGTCCAGAGAAGAGTGGAGGCTACAGCACCCTACAACCCACCTCTAAACAAATAAGTCCCACGCAGGCCCATCCGTCACCGACCAAAATGAGGCGTGGAAAGACCCGCCATCGTCATAGCAACAGTAAGGGCGCTATTTCTACCTCCATCACCAGTCCTGTGAAGAGTCCCACTAAAGATAAACTTCATGATGAACTACAGTCAAACCAAATAAACTTACGCCATGTTGATCGATCTAAAGTTTCGTCTTCAACATTTGACTTTTTGGGACCAGCCACGGCCCTAAGAGAGCTTGGGAGTCCGACTGAGGATCACCATGGAATGGAAATGGAATTGACTAGTGATAGTAGGGCTAACTGTGATAAAAACCTGAATGATGTGTGTTTTGGGTGTGAGGGTCATTGTACTGATGTTACATGTTCTAGTAAAGACACAACCCCCTCGCAGGAGAGTGTGGGAGATCTAGAGAGCAATGTAGGGGATTCAAATTTTGACAGTACACCAAGTCCTAACGGGAATATAAAAAATATCATAGATATACAAAATAGCAAAAACGATACAAAATCAAAAACTTTAACAGAAAAAGATTCCAATGAAAATTTGAAATCCACCTGTGTTGACGTTCCAATAATAGAAATCACAAAGGGAGATAATTGTAAAACTGTGGACTATAGTATGAAGAGGAGTATTTCTGATGTAGAGTTATCTCCCTCTTCACCTTTGCAGCTTGATTCGATGGAGGAGGATAATTTTATAGGGCAGACTAACAACAGTGTTCGATTCCATAAAAGAAAAGTAAGTGACAAGAAAACTTTATTATGGCAGAGATCTAGAAAAGGGGTGTTTTATTAGGGGATGCATATCTCTAGATAAGGGGTGTTTTATTAGGGGATGCATATCTCTAGATAAGGGGTGTTTTATTAGGGGATGCATATCTCTAGATAAGGGGTGTTTTATTAGGGGGTTCAGAGCTTTAGAAAGGGGGTGTTTTATTAGGGGGTTCAGAGCTTTAGAAAGGGGGTGTTTTATTAGGGGGTTCAGAGCTCTAGATCATGTGTGCTTTATTAGGGGGTGCATATCTCTAGATAAAGGGTGTTTAATTAGGGGGCATATTTCTAGATAAGGGGTGTTTAATTAGGGGGCATATCTCTAGATCAGAGGTGTTTAATTAGGGGGCACAGCTCTAGATTAGGGATGTTTAATTAAGGGGGCATATATCTAAATTAAGGGTGTTTAATTAGGGGGGCAGAGCTCTAGATCAGGGGTGTTTAATTAGGGGCAGAGTTCTAGATCAGGGGTGTTTAATTAGGGGGCAGAGCTCTAGATCAGGGGTGTTTAATTAGGGGGCAGAGCTTTAGATCAGGGGTGTTTAATTAGGGGGCAGAGCTTTAGATCAGGGATGTTTAATTAGGGGGGCAGAGCTCTATATTAGGGATTTTTTTTTTATTAAGAGGGCAGAGCTCTACATTAGTGTGTTTAATTAGGGGGCAGAGCTTTAGATCAGGGGTGTTTAATTAGGGGGGCAGAGCTCTATATTAGGGAATTTTTATTAAGGGGGCAGAGCTCTACATTAGGGTGTTTAATTAGGGGGCAGAGTTCTAGATCAGGGGGTGTTTAATTAGGGGAGCAGAGCTCTAGATCAGGGGTATTTTTTAGGGGGCAGAGCTCTAGATCAGGGGTGTTTAATTAAGGGGCAGAGCTCAACATTAGGGGGGCAGAGCTCTAGATTAGGGGTGTTTAATTACGGGGGCAGATCTCTACATTATAGTGTTTAATTAGGGGGCAGACTCTAGATTAGGGGTGTTTAATTAGGGGGCAGAGCTCTAGACCAGGGGTGTTTAATTAAGGGGGCAGAGCTCAACATTAGGGGACACCCCTGATCTAGAGGGGGGGGGGGGGGGGGGGGGCAATTTTCATTCACGCATAAAATGACCATGACCCATGAAAATTTGGTAAGTAGGTCACTCTTTTACTTGTTAGCTTTTGTGTGATTACTCACCATCCGTCATTGTCATTGTCATCGTCATCTGTACGTCCGTCTGTTGACAATTTCCTACAAATGACTTCTCCTACTAAACCAATGGACTGATTTCAAAATAACTTCACAGGAATGTTCCTTAGGTGGTCCTCTTTTTAAGTTGTTCAAAGAACTTAATTCAAAGTACAACTTTGGTTGCTGTGGCAATAGATACTTTTGTGCAAATGTTCCTTGCGGCACCTTCTACCAAGATTGTTCAAATTTACAGATCCATTGAAAAACATGGCCGCCTGGCTGCGGAGATTGTTTTCCTTATATGTGCATTGTTAAAATCTTTAAAAATCTTCTTGTCAAAAAGTACTGGCCTGATTTAGAGCTAATTTGGCACAAATGTTCCTTGGGGGACCTTCTACGAAGAATGTTCAAATTAATCCGATCCTTTGAAAAACATGGCAGCCAGGGGCGGGGCTTATTTTCCTTATATGTGCATTGTAAAATCTTTAAAAATCTTCTTGTTCGAAAGTACTGGCCCGATTTAACGATAATTTGGCACAAATGTTCCTTTGGGAACCTTCTACCAATATTGTTCAAATTAATCCGATCTATTGATGAGCATGGCCGCCAGGGGCGGGGCTTGTTTTCCTTATACAGTATGTGCATTGTAAAATCTTTAAAAGTCTTCTTGTCTAAAAGCACCTGCCTGATTTAAAAATTATTTGGCACAAATGTTCATTTGGTGACCTTCAACCAAGGTTATTCAAATAAATCTGATCCGTTGAAAAACATGGCCACCAGGGGGGTTGCTTGTTTTCCTTATATGTATAGAGTAAAATCTTTGAAAACTATTGAAGTTCTATTATATCAGGAGAGCGATATAGGTCCATCATGGCCCTCTTGTTTCTTTTACCAAGGAAAAGTGGTGATATAACTGAAAAATTGTTGTAAGTGGTGAAAAAACACCATACAAATTATCAATCCAAACCCTATGTTGTGGGTACTCACTCATCAAGATGATTCTTTTGACTAACCACAACCTGGTGTTTAATTGTCATAGAAGGATAATTACTCTCTCCCACCTATAGACACATTTTTACACATCTGCAGCAGATAATTACTCTCTCCCGCCTATAGACACATTTTGACACATCTGCAGCAGATAATTACTCTCTCCCGCCTATAGACACATTTTGACACATCTGCAACAGATATTTACTCTCTCCCACCTATAGACACATTTTGACAAATCTGCAGCAGATAATTACTCTCTCCCGCCTATAGACACATTTTTACACATCTGCAGCAGATAATTACTCTCTCCCACCTATAGACACATTTTTACACATCTGCAGCAGATAATTACTCTCTCCCGCCTATAGACACATTTTGACACATCTGCAGCAGATAATTACTCTCTCCCGCCTACAGACGCATTTTGACACATCTGCAGCAGATAATTACTCTCTCCCGCCTACAGACGCATTTTGACACATCTGCAGCAGATAATTACTCTCTCCCGCCTATAGACACATTTTGACACATCTGCAGCAGATAATTACTCTCTCCCGCCTATAGACACATTTTGACACATCTGCAGCAGATAATTACTCTCCCACCTATAGACACATTTTGACACATCTGCAGCAGATAATTACTCTCTCCCACCTATAGACACATTTTGACACATCTGCAGCAGATAATTACTCTCTCCCACCTATAGACACATTTTGACACATCTGCAGCAGATAATTACTCTCTCCCGCCTATAGACACATTTTGACACATCTGCAGCAGATAATTACTCTCTCCCACCTAAAGACACATTTTGACACATCTGCAGCAGATAATTACTCTCTCCCGCCTATAGACACATTTTGACACATCTGCAGCAGATAATTACTCTCTCCCGCCTACAGACGCATTTTGACACATCTGCAGCAGATAATTACTCTCTCCCGCCTATAGACACATTTTGACACATCTGCAGCAGATAATTACTCTCTCCCACCTATAGACACATTTTGACACATCTGCAGCAGATAATTACTCTCTCCCGCCTACAGACGCATTTTGACACATCTGCAGCAGATAATTACTCTCTCCCGCCTACAGACACATTTTGACACATCTGCAGCAGATAATTACTCTCTCCCACCTATAGACACATTTTTACACATCTGCAGCAGATAATTACTCTCTCCCACCTATAGACACATTTTTACACATCTGCAGCAGATAATTACTCTCTCCCGCCTACAGACGCATTTTGACACATCTGCAGCAGATAATTACTCTCTCCCGCCTACAGATGCATTTTGACACATCTGCAGCAGATAATTACTCTCTCCCGCCTATAGACACATTTTGACACATCTGCAGCAGATAATTACTCTCTCCCACCTATAGACACATTTTGACACATCTGCAGCAGATAATTACTCTCTCCCGCCTATAGACACATTTTGACACATCTGCAGCAGATAATTACTCTCCCACCTATAGACACATTTTGACACATCTGCAGCAGATAATTACTCTCTCCCGCCTACAGACGCATTTTGACACATCTGCAGCAGATAATTACTCTCTCCCGCCTATAGACACATTTTGACACATCTGCAGCAGATAATTACTCTCTCCCGCCTATAGACACATTTTGACACATCTGCAGCAGATAATTACTCTCTCCCACCTATAGACACATTTTTACACATCTGCAGTAGATAATTACTCTCTCCCACCTATAGACACATTTTGACACATCTGCAGCAGATAATTACTCTCTCCCGCCTACAGACGCATTTTGACACATCTGCAGCATATAATTACTCTCTCCCGCCTACAGACGCATTTTGACACATCTGCAGCAGATAATTACTCTCTCCCGCCTATAGACCCATTTTGACACATCTGCAGCAGATAATTACTCTCCCACCTATAGACACATTTTGACACATCTGCAGCAGATAATTACTCTCTCCCGCCTATAGACACATTTTGACACATCTGCAGCAGATAATTACTCTCTCCCGCCTATAGACACATTTTGACACATCTGCAGCAGATAATTACTCTCTCCCGCCTATAGACACATTTTGACTAATCTGCAGCAGATAATTACTCTCTCCCACCTATAGACACATTTTGACACATCTGCAGCAGATAATTACTCTCCCACCTATAGACACATTTTGACACATCTGCAGCAGATAATTACTCTCTCCCACCTATAGACACATTTTTACACATCTGCAGCAGATAATTACTCTCTCCCACCTATAGACACATTTTTACACATCTGCAGCAGATAATTACTCTCTCCCGCCTACAGACGCATTTTGACACATCTGCAGCAGATAATTACTCTCTCCCGCCTACAGACGCATTTTGACACATCTGCAGCAGATAATTACTCTCTCCCGCCTATAGACACATTTTGACACATCTGCAGCAGATAATTACTCTCCCACCTATAGACACATTTTGACACATCTGCAGCAGATAATTACTCTCTCCCGCCTATAGACACATTTTGACACATCTGCAGCAGATAATTACTCTCTCCCACCTATAGACACATCTGCAGCAGATAATTACTCTCTCCCACCTATAGACACATTTTGACTAATCTGCAGCAGATAATTACTCTCTCCCACCTATAGACACATTTTGACACATCTGCAGCAGATAATTACTCTCTCCCGCCTATAGACACATTTTGACACATCTGCAGCAGATAATTACTCTCTCCCACCTATAGACACATTTTGACTAATCTGCAGCAGATAATTACTCTCTCCCACCTATAGACACATTTTGACACATCTGCAGCAGATAATTACTCTCTCCCGCCTATAGACACATTTTGACTAATCTGCAGCAGATAATTACTCTCTCCCACCTATAGACACATTTTGACACATCTGCAGCAGATAATTACTCTCTCCCGCCTATAGACACATTTTGACACATCTGCAGCAGATAATTACTCTCTCCCACCTATAGACACATTTTGACACATCTGCAGCAGATAATTACTCTCTCCCACCTATAGACACATTTTGACACATCTGCAGCAGATAATTACTCTCTCCCACCTATAGACACATTTTTACACATCTGCAGTAGATAATTACTCTCTCCCACCTATAGACACATTTTGACACATCTGCAGCAGATAATTACTCTCTCCCGCCTACAGACGCATTTTGACACATCTGCAGCATATAATTACTCTCTCCCGCCTACAGACGCATTTTGACACATCTGCAGCAGATAATTACTCTCTCCCACCTATAGACGCATTTTGACACATCTGCAGCATATAATTACTCTCTCCCGCCTACAGACGCATTTTGACACATCTGCAGCAGATAATTACTCTCTCCCGCCTATAGACACATTTTGACTAATCTGCAGCAGATAATTACTCTCTCCCACCTATAGACACATTTTGACACATCTGCAGCAGATAATTACTCTCCCACCTATAGACACATTTTGACACATCTGCAGCAGATAATTACTCTCTCCCACCTATAGACACATTTTTACACATCTGCAGCAGATAATTACTCTCTCCCGCCTACAGACGCATTTTGACACATCTGCAGCAGATAATTACTCTCTCCCGCCTACAGACGCATTTTGACACATCTGCAGCAGATAATTACTCTCTCCCGCCTATAGACACATTTTGACACATCTGCAGCAGATAATTACTCTCCCACCTATAGACACATTTTGACACATCTGCAGCAGATAATTACTCTCTCCCGCCTATAGACACATTTTGACACATCTGCAGCAGATAATTACTCTCTCCCACCTATAGACACATCTGCAGCAGATAATTACTCTCTCCCACCTATAGACACATTTTGACTAATCTGCAGCAGATAATTACTCTCTCCCACCTATAGACACATTTTGACACATCTGCAGCAGATAATTACTCTCTCCCGCCTATAGACACATTTTGACACATCTGCAGCAGATAATTACTCTCTCCCACCTATAGACACATTTTGACTAATCTGCAGCAGATAATTACTCTCTCCCACCTATAGACACATTTTGACACATCTGCAGCAGATAATTACTCTCTCCCGCCTATAGACACATTTTGACTAATCTGCAGCAGATAATTACTCTCTCCCACCTATAGACACATTTTGACACATCTGCAGCAGATAATTACTCTCTCCCGCCTATAGACACATTTTGACACATCTGCAGCAGATAATTACTCTCTCCCACCTATAGACACATTTTGACACATCTGCAGCAGATAATTACTCTCTCCCACCTATAGACACATTTTGACACATCTGCAGCAGATAATTACTCTCTCCCACCTATAGACACATTTTTACACATCTGCAGTAGATAATTACTCTCTCCCACCTATAGACACATTTTGACACATCTGCAGCAGATAATTACTCTCTCCCGCCTACAGACGCATTTTGACACATCTGCAGCATATAATTACTCTCTCCCGCCTACAGACGCATTTTGACACATCTGCAGCAGATAATTACTCTCTCCCGCCTATAGACCCATTTTGACACATCTGCAGCAGATAATTACTCTCCCACCTATAGACACATTTTGACACATCTGCAGCAGATAATTACTCTCTCCCGCCTATAGACACATTTTGACACATCTGCAGCAGATAATTACTCTCTCCCGCCTATAGACACATTTTGACACATCTGCAGCAGATAATTACTCTCTCCCGCCTATAGACACATTTTGACACATCTGCAGCAGATAATTACTCTCTCCCGCCTATAGACACATTTTGACTAATCTGCAGCAGATAATTACTCTCTCCCACCTATAGACACATTTTTACACATCTGCAGCAGATAATTACTCTCTCCCGCCTACAGACGCATTTTGACACATCTGCAGCAGATAATTACTCTCTCCCGCCTACAGACGCATTTTGACACATCTGCAGCAGATAATTACTCTCTCCCGCCTATAGACACATTTTGACACATCTGCAGCAGATAATTACTCTCTCCCGCCTATAGACACATTTTGACACATCTGCAGCAGATAATTACTCTCCCACCTATAGACACATTTTGACACATCTGCAGCAGATAATTACTCTCTCCCACCTATAGACACATTTTGACACATCTGCAGCAGATAATTACTCTCTCCCACCTATAGACACATTTTGACACATCTGCAGCAGATAATTACTCTCTCCCGCCTATAGACACATTTTGACACATCTGCAGCAGATAATTACTCTCTCCCACCTAAAGACACATTTTGACACATCTGCAGCAGATAATTACTCTCTCCCGCCTATAGACACATTTTGACACATCTGCAGCAGATAATTACTCTCTCCCGCCTACAGACGCATTTTGACACATCTGCAGCAGATAATTACTCTCTCCCGCCTATAGACACATTTTGACACATCTGCAGCAGATAATTACTCTCTCCCACCTATAGACACATTTTGACACATCTGCAGCAGATATTTACTCTCTCCCGCCTACAGACGCATTTTGACACATCTGCAGCAGATAATTACTCTCTCCCGCCTACAGACACATTTTGACACATCTGCAGCAGATAATTACTCTCTCCCACCTATAGACACATTTTTACACATCTGCAGCAGATAATTACTCTCTCCCACCTATAGACACATTTTTACA
Source organism: Serripes groenlandicus (assembly GCA_031761405.1). Lineage (NCBI taxonomy): Eukaryota > Metazoa > Mollusca > Bivalvia > Cardiida > Cardiidae > Serripes > Serripes groenlandicus. Next base: position 150,262 of record JASEVX010000313.1, on the reverse strand, counting down.
CATCTGCAGCAGATAATTACTCTCTCCCGCCTACAGACGCATTTTGACACATCTGCAGCAGATAATTACTCTCTCCCGCCTACAGATGCATTTTGACACATCTGCAGCAGATAATTACTCTCTCCCGCCTATAGACACATTTTGACACATCTGCAGCAGATAATTACTCTCTCCCGCCTATAGACACATTTTGACACATCTGCAGCAGATAATTACTCTCTCCCGCCTATAGACACATTTTGACACATCTGCAGCAGATAATTACTCTCTCCCGCCTATAGACACATTTTGACACATCTGCAGCAGATAATTACTCTCTCCCGCCTACAGACGCATTTTGACACATCTGCAGCAGATAATGTTTTTAAACATTGTGGCTAAAGGAGAATTTGTAATTAAAATGAACAATTTCTCCTATTGCTACATCTTATTTAAGGGATTTTTTAACTTTTTTGACAAGACCTTTCGAAAGTCGTCTGTTGCAGATTTGTTTGTGGGAAAGGGTAAAGTTGTCAAGATATATGATATAAGATACAAGATATATGATATATGATACAAGATATAAGATACACGATATAAGATACAATATATAATATATAAGATACAAGATATAAGATACAAGATATAAGATGCAAGATATATGAAGATATATGATACAAGATACAAGATATAAGATACAAGATATAAGATACAAGATATATGATACAAGATATAAGATACAAGATATATGATACAATATATAAGATACAAGATATATGATATAAGATACAAGATATAAGATACAAGATATATGATACAAGATATAAGATACAATATATAAGATACAAGATATAATATACAAGATATAAGATACAAGATATATGAAGATATATGATACAAGATATAAGATACAAGATACAAGATATAAGATATAATATATATGATACAAGATATAAGATATAAGATACAATATATAAGATACAAGATATAAGATATAATATATAAGATACAAGATATATGATATAAGATATATGATACAGGATATAAGATACATGATACAAGATATAAGATATAAAATATAAGATATATGACAAGATACAAGATATAAGATATAAAATATAAGATATATGATACAAGATATAAGATATAAGATATAAGATACAAGATATATGATACAAGATATAAGATACAAGATAATAAGATACAATATATAAGATACAAGATATTTATTTCGCAATTTAGGTCACCGGCCCATTATACAACATAATTGATAAGTATATACAACAGGGAGTGATGAAATACATTATAACACTGATATTTGAAGCTGAGAAAGAATTAAGATATTGAAAGAGTCTTACTTCTTATTTTGAATGCGCTCTGAATGAATTTTGCAGTATTGTATACTTCAGACTGGATATTTTGTATTTAACATTGCATAAAATGTGTCTAGAGTACTGTTGTTTATCCAGGATATGTTAAAATAAATGTCTCTTAAATTCGTAAAAGAAGTGAAACTCATCTTCAATAAGGTACATATTTTTATCAAGACATAAAGGGGCAAAAACGGTCATTTCTTGGAATTGATAGGTGTCTAACTCTCTCTATCATAAGGTCATGGTAAGAGCATCTAAAGTTACTATATGTCCTGCGTAAGGAAAAATGAATTTAAATATAGCTCTGGGTTTAATAGTGATTTGAAATATTTGTAATGTTGTCCTTTTCCCGCATTGTTTTTATCCATATGCCATTTTGTAAGTAGCAGTCTTGAATCCGTTGTTTAAAAGGCTTAATAGATAGAGCATGGTTACCTATGTCTTGTGTCATAGAAAGATATTAAGACATAAAATGGATATCTGATCTAAATCTGTAACACCCTTGACATTCTTTCATCAATTAATTAGCTCTAAATAAGATGTGTTCTCAAATCTTTATGCTGTGGGTATTGTTCACACATAAAATGACCTTAACCCATAATAATTTAGTCAGTAGGTCAAAGGCCTGGATCATCATAGAACACGATGGTTTAAGAGCTCAAAGCCAATCATCATTCACACATGAAATGACCGTAACCCATGATCATTTTGTAAGAAGGTAAAAAGTCAAGGTCACAATGGATCAATCCTAGAAAATGATGGTTTTATAGCTCGAAGCCAATCATCATTCACACATGAAATGACCGTAACCCATGATAATTTTGTAAGTAGGTCAAAAGTCAAGGTCACAATGGATCAATCCTAGCAAACGATGGATTAAGAGATCTAAGCCAATCATTATTCACACATACAATGACCATGACCCATGATAATTTGGTCAGTAGGTCAAAAGTCAAGTTCACAATGGATCAATCCTAAAAAATGATGGTTTAAGAGCTCTAAGCCAATCATCATTCACACATAAAATGACCATGACCCATGATAATTTTGAAAGTAGGTCAAAAGTCAAGGTCACAATGGATCAATCCTAGCAAACAATGGTTTAAGAGCTCTAAGCCAATCATTATTCACACATAAAATGACCTTGACCCATTATAATTTTGTCAGTAGATCACAAGTCACTCTTTTACTTCTTTCTGGCAAGTGGAGGAGGAGGCGTAATGGAGAGTTTTGTTTTTACAAAGTACATTTTGGGCTAACCTTCAACTGACTGCTGAATACAACTTTGCTGTTTAATAAAGGTGACCGCTAACCCAAGATTGACTGTACAGTCCAGCCTGCACTAAAGACCACCGGTAATTTAGCAATTACCGGTTTATTGCAACCATACTTTTAATTTACCAATTACGCATTTTCCACACAAATGACACTGTAATTAAAGCCTGTGAACAAAGACCAAATTGTTCTCTTCCCATGGGTGGTCTTTAAAAACAGGTTGGACTGTACTTTGTAGTTTGAATTTTCTTCAAATTTAATTGTTTTTATGATAACTGTCTACAATCTACTTTACTTTTCTGGTTCCAGAACTCAGCAGACTCTTCTTCTGAGGAGGGAGAAGTCAGCTCTGATGATGGACAGGGGATTAGACACAGACAGTCCTATTGTTCAACTGTGAGCTCTGAGGGGAACCTGTCTGAGGAGGAAAACACTAGCGAAGTCTCTATGAAGGAGACAACCGATGGTCTCATGTCAACCAACAGCTCTGAGAATTTACAACTGGAGCTAGCTAAGTGTACACTGTACGAGGAATTGTCGAGTGACGGGGAAGCACGGTTTAAACGGCTGAAACAGAGGGCATCTCCACAGCGATCTCTTGAGGTAGGATTGTGGTGTTTTTTATTATTGATTGGCTTTTAACAGCGTTTTCAACATTATTTAGGTTATATGAAGTCAGTCAGTTCACCTTACATGTATTTCCTGGCTATGTTGTACCAGTACCACATAGACAGTTAAGCCATTGATTGCAGAGGAATAATGCCCATCCTAATGAGTTTATTGCCACAGTGTTTTTAAAAGACGTCTGCTGCAGATAAGTCAGAAAGCTCCTGTATGTTGGAAAGGGTTTGATGGCAATGTGGTAAACCTTGGGGATATGGAGCCATCGTTCCAGGCCCCCTCCTTACTCATGAAGGTCATGGTGAAATGCCTTTTGGCAACGCATATTTCCTTGACAAGTAATTGTTTACCTAGGGATTGTGAATCAATGAATTGTCACCATGATTTAACTGAAATATTGATGTAAACAGAGTAAAATGCCTAATAAAATAAACCATGTTTTGGGCTCTTCACATAATCCTTTAACATTGATTTAAAAAGTCATCTGCTCTAAAGGCATCATTATTATGTTGTCTTTATCAAATATCGAGACATGCATAGCGCATGTTTCTACAAACTCAGTTGAAAATCAAGATCACACATAGAGGTCGAAGCCTTTATGACTTTATTTCATGTATGCTCCCCATCTCTTGTACCGCTTGAAAGATTTTGAAACAACTTGTTACAAATGTTCACCACATTGAGACGATGTGCAGAGCCCATATTTCTGCCAAACTCATCCTGTATCAGTTTTACTAATACTGACAAACTGCCATATGGGAGAAATATGTTTTTGTTTTAAAAATACTGACAAACTGCCATAAAGGAGATGTGTATTTGTTTTTAAAAATACTAACAAACTGCAATAGGGGAGACATGTGTGTTTCTTTTACAAATACTGACAAATTATCATGGGGGAGATATGTATTTGTTTAAAAAACCTGACAAACTGCCATAGGGGAGACATATGTATTTGTTTTAAAAATACTGACAAACTGCCATAGGTGAGACAGTTGTTTTTGTTTTACAAATACTGACAAACTGCCATATATGAGCAATGTTTTGTTTTACAAATACTAACAAACTGCCAAGGGGGAGACATGTGTTTTACAAATACTGTCAAACTGACATAGAAGAGATATGTTACTGACAAACTGCCAAAGGAGACATAAGTGTTTGTTTTAAAAATATACTGATAAACTGCAATAGGGGAGACAAAATTAATGTGTTTGTTTTTCAAATACTGACAAAGGACCATAGGGGAGACATAAACTAACTAAATGCCATAGGTTTTTGTTTGAAAAATACTGACAAATTGCCATAGGGAGACATGTTTTACAAATTTTGACAAATTCCCATGAGGGAAATATATGTTTTTGTTTCAAAAGCATCCATGTAGTTAAATATTCTCCATCATCTAAGATTTGAATTACCTCTCCAGAACAAACACATACTTATAATCAATTCCATGTGTTTCAGAGCCAGACCAATGGTTATTCCAGCAGTTCGGACTCAGATCAGTGCTCTGATGCCACAGTGCATAGCATGATACACCGCAAGAGGTCAATAGAAACCAGAGAATGGCCATAGCAACAGTGTAGCTAGAAACTCTTTGTATTACATAGGGGAGATAATCAGATTTACACTGTCTTTTTGTCTTACATAGGGGATGTTTACTCTGTCTCGTTGTCTTAATAGGGCAGGTTTACTCTGTCTTTTTGTCTTACATAGGGAAGGTTTATGCTGTCTCTTTGTCTTACATAGGGAAGGTTTATGCTGTCTCTTTGATCTAATAAGTATGCATTCTAGAGCTCGAGATAACAGGCTGTTTTGTATGTTCTAAAATCCTCATTTTACTCTCTATCCCTATGATATGGATGTTCAAACCTAACCTAGGGTTTTGTTGGGTAACACTGGAGATATTGTGGTGAAAGGAGCTGTTTACTTTTCCTTATCTTGACCTCTGGGCTACTTTCGTAGGAACTGAGAAGGGCTTAACTTCCAAACCGAATTTAAAGTTTGTTACATGTCTGTATGTTGTGAGAGTTTGTCAGCTTTTTCCAGATGCAGATGTGTTTTGAATCATCTGCTGCAGACGACTTTTGAAGTCCTTTTTGCAAAAGGAAGATTGTTTATAATGAGCAATTTCTTCTTTTGCCACAATGTTTTCAACTCTATTCAATGTTATTTTCATTTAAAGATATTCTTCATAGTTTTGCTTCAAACTTCCAAAGTTGTCATTTGCGGATTTGTCTTATATCCCTTTCCCACATTTTGCCACTTTCAAACACCTCTGCAGCAGTAGACTTTGGAAATTGTTGAGGCAAAAGGAGAAATTGATCATAAGGAGCATTTTCCCCATTTGCCACAATCATTTCAACTCTATTCAATAATCATGCTGTCATTTATAGTGATTTTCTAAATTTTGGACTTGATATTTTAAAGTAAATGGCTGCAGATTTATTGTATGTGAGAAAGTGTTAAGTGTAAATTGGTCCTTGATACTCCTCACTGGGGTCAAATGTTTAACCCTCTCCCTCATTAACAAATCAGCAGTGGACGACATTGAAAACATCATACGGAAAATCTCTTTTAAACATTATTCATTTATGTTGAAATGGAAACATTGTGGAAAATGTAGAAAATGCTCTTTATAAGCAGTTTTCTGTTTGCGACAATTTTTTTCAAATGATTTTTTCTGTAGATGCATCAGAATTTGCTTTAGGAAAGGATTAAAAAAAAAAGAAAGTTGGGATTGTCTTATGTATTAGATATATGCTATTTAAAGTCAAAATTTTCCAAATCATCACATTTGTGTTGAAAATCAAAGACATTTTACACGAAAATCACAAAATATGTTACATCAAAGCTCAGGCCAACAGAACTTTTGTCAATGTGAAAGGCTTGTGGGAGAACCAGTGTCAATGCTTGAAGGTGAACTAGTGTCAATGCTTGAAGGGGAACCAGTGTCAATGCTTGAAGGAGAACAAGTGTCAATGCTTGAAGGGGAACTAGTGTCAATGCTTGAAGGGGAACCAGTGTCAATGCTTGAAGGAGAACAAGTGTCAATGCTTGAAGGGGAACCAGTGTAAATGCTTGAAGGAGATTAAGTGTCAATGCTTGAAGGAGATCCAGTGTCAATGCTTGAAGGAGAACCAGTGTCAATGCTTGAAGGAGAAGTATACTAAGTGATAAAAGACTGATCAGAACTTGAAAGGAGAAAGTGACATTGATCGAGGTCATGTAGAGGTCAGAGATGTAGGATACAACTCATGAACCCTTTCCCACATACAACCAAACTACAGCAGACAATTGTAAAAACATTAGGAAAAATTGTGGAAACACAATAAATGAATTTCTTCTTTTGTTTTTTCAAAAGTAATCTGCTGCAGATGTGTCAGAAACCATCTGTATGGGGGAAAGGGTTAACTTTATAATTATCACATACCACAACAGAAGACTGGAATAGAGTTCAGCCCTTTCCCAGATACAAGAATTCTGTAGCAGACTATGTAGACAACTAGGCAAAACTCGGGAAAATATCTTAAAATGAAAGGACAATTGGTTAATAGCGTTGAAACATTGTGGACAATTTCTCCTTTGCCATAATGTTTTTAAAAGGCGTCTGTATGTGTGAATGAATTGAAAAATGATTATGAGCAATTTCTCAATTTGCCACAAATTTTTCATGACAACTGCATGTGGGAAAGGGTTGATATTAGTTAGAAATGAATGTAGTAAATGGCCTGAATTTAGTTGAAGTACACACTATTAAAAGGATAGTAGAATGAAATAGTGTGCCTGTTCCGAATCATGAATGCAAGAAATCTAAAGACATATGTTCAAACAAATTATGCATTGAATCTGCTTTAAAAACATGGTGGAAAAAAGAAAATGATAAGATTTGCTGACAATTTCTTCATACCATCTTGTTCATGTAACCCTTTCCCATATACAACAAATCTGCACCAAAGACTATAGATATTGGCAAATATACAAAAATGTAATTATTGAACAAAGTTGAAAATATTGCGGCACAAAGAGAAATTACTCCTTATGAACAATTTCTCCTTTTGCCTCAATCTTTCTAAAAGTTCTGCATGTGTGATTGGATAAACAGGATAATAATTCCAATCTACGACCTCGGGGATAAATGATAATTACATTATAATCCAAAGTTCTGGTTTGAAGTTGGATGAGAGGGTATATTGAGTTATTAATGCGTTAAGTCCCTCAGGGACCGTGTATGTATATATTGTCCCTGTATTCATTTATTTTAAATAGAGACTTATACATTTTTGATATGTCTCTGTTTTTAACATTAAGAATGAAAGTGCAGGGTGTTTTTAACATTAAGAATGAATTAAAGTGCAGTGTGTTTTTAACATCAAGAATGAAAGTGCAGTGTGTTTTTAACATCAAGAATGAAAGTGCAGTGTGTTTTTAACATCAAGAATGAAAGTGCAGTGTGTTTTTAACATCAAACACTTCAACAGTATCATTAGAGATCAGTAAAGTTGTGCATGTCAAATTAAATTTGCATAGCTTGTTAGATTGATATCAAAATTAAATTGAGGCTGCTCCAATATCACAAAAATATATACAATTACCAACACCCATACTGTGAATAATTATATGCATTTTCACTTAAAAAACTGATTATTTTTCGTGCTACCTCATAATTGTGGTGTTAGAAACGCACACAAAAGACAGCGCTAGTGTAATTGTCTATATAGCTACACACTTCGGATTTAGTGTAATTGTCTATATAGCTACACACTTACGATTAAATGAGATTGGAGTCACCAAGTGAGTAGACTTTCCATTATACATGTAGTAATATAAAACATTATTGTTTTCTTGTCTGGGTTAATTTTTTCAGTTAAAAAAAAAATCTTCTGATTTTTACTGTGGAACTACCCTCTTTAGCTCACCAGAGCACAAAGTGCTCAAGGTGAGTTTTTGTGGTCGCCTTTTGTCCGTCGTCCGTCGTCAACATTTGCTTGTTATAAATCTAGAGGCAACATTTTGCATCCAATCTTCATGAAAGTTTATCAGAACATATATCTCCATCAAATCTAGGCCAAGTTTGAAACTGGGTCATGTCAGGTCAAAAACTAGGTCACTAGGCCAAATTTAAGAAAAATCTTGTTAACACTCTGGAAGCCACATTTTTGGCTTGAGCATGTTGAAACTATGTCGGAAAATTTGACTTAGTGATATCTAGGTCAAGTTTGAATATGGGTTATGTCGGGTCAAAAACTAGATCACAAGGCAAAATTTAAGGAAAATCTTGTTAACACTCTTGAAGCCACATTTTTGGCTTGAGCATGTTGAAACTTTGTCAGAATATTTGTCTAAGTAATAGCTAGGCCAAGTTCGAATATGGGTTATGTCATGTCAAAAACTAGGTCACTAGGCCAAATTTAAGAGAAATCTTGTTAACACTCTGGAAGCCACATGTTTGGCTTGAGCATGTTGAAACTTTGTCAGAATATTTGTCTTGATGATATCTAGGGTAAGTTCGAATATGGGTCAGGTCAGGTCAACAACTAAGTCACTAGGCCAAATTGTAGAACAATCTAGTTAACACTATAGAGATCGCATTTTTGACTTGAGCAGCTTGAAATTTTGTCAGAAAGTTTGTCTTGATGATATTGCCATTGGCGCTGAAAGAGTTATGTCTTAAATAGCCCATTCTCAGGTGAGCGATTCTAGGGCCTCATGGCCCTCTTGTTTGTGGGAGTGGGGGAGATCCAGAAGTCCTAAAATATGTGATTACATTTCATCATACTACTCTTAGTACATACAGAACAGAATGGTATCTTTATTTCTCTCAGGTACAGATATTGTACAGCATGAGGAATAACAATAAATACATACATAGTCAATATATTACAACACACACTCGTAACAACACGCGTTCGTAACAAAACACGCTCATAACAAAACTACCAAGTTAAACATATCTTGCATATTTTACAAGGGCCTATGGAAAAACTGAAGATTTTCCTTAAGTGTTATTAAGTGTTATTTCAATTGAAATTGCTTACCATTGTTAATGCTTTCCCACATACAACAAATCTGCAGCAGACTACTTTGAAAACATGAAATCAGAAATATATAAAAAAAAGTATGTTATTTTTTAATAGAGATGAAAATAATGTGACAAATGAAGAATTTGCTCATTGCATAATTATACAGTGTTCTGAAAAGTTGTCTGCTGCATCTGAATGAGGGAAATGTTTAAAGAGGAAAGTCACGTTGAGTAATAAGGACTAATGATACTGTTAACCCTTTCCCTCATATAGACGCTTTCTGACGCCTCTGTAGCAGACAGCTTTTTGAAAACATAGTGACAAAAGAAGAAATTGCACAAAACGTGCAATTTCTCCAATTGCTACAATGTTTTCAACTTTTTGTCATAGGTTATCTATTCAATTATGGAGATTTTCTATTTTTTGACAAAATACGTTCAAAGTCGTCTGCTGCAGAATTGCTGTTATGAGGGAAAGGGTTAAGAACAATCAAAGCACCAAGAGGCTTTCAAAGTTTGAACTATCTTTATGCCAGGACTGGTGTGTGTAAACAAGGGTTTTGGATTGAATCCCCCAAAAATCAACATTTTAAATAATTGTTCCAATAAGAGAAATTCCTCATTATGTAACACTATTTAATAAAACGATTATGTAGATGTTCCATATTTTGTCTAGATGTCAGCAAATTCCTCTGCAGTATATTTATTGTTTGTTAGAGTGTTAAAGATTGATCAATGTTACTTTGATAATAACTATGTGTTTTGTTTGTTAGAGTGTTAAAGAATGATAAATTTTACGTTTGAATATCCTAATGTTTAGTTTATGAACGTTTTTGTTTGTATTGGATATTTGTTTAAGCTGAAAGTGTATGTATCCGATCGTAACTTTGCATCTTAGTAATTAAAGAAATAGAGATGATCGTCATAATGAGCAGATTCTCCTTTTCCTGCAATGTCATTTACCCTGTTGGTGAAATGCTTTTCTCTTTTAAGAGGAATTTATATTGAAGAGGCGAAAAATATCAAATAAAACAGTCTAAAGCATTAACCTTTTTTTTAGCTCACCTGTGCACAAAGTGCTCGCGGTGAGCTTATGTGATCACATTTTGTCCGTCCTTGTAAACACTCTACAGGCAACATTTTGCATCCGATCTTCATGAAAAAATTATCGGAACAATCCTCTCCATCAAATCTTTCATAAGTTCGAAACAGGGCCATATGAGGTCAAAAACTAGTGCACAAGGTCAAATTGAAGGACAGTCTTGTTAACACTCTGGAGGCTGCATGTTTAACTTGAAAGTATTGAAACTTTGTCAGAATGTTTATATTGATGATATGTAGGCCAAGTCCAAATATGGGTCATGTCATGTCAAAAAGTAGGTCACTAGGCCAAATTGAAGTCAATTCTTGTAAACACTCTAGTGGCAGCAGTTTTAACTTGAAAATATTGAAACTTCATCAGAATGTTTGTCTTGATGATATAAAGGCCAAATATCACAAGGCCAAATTTAATGAAATTCTTGTTAACACTAGAGGCCACAATTTATGCTTCAGCAGCTTGAAATGTTGACAGAATGTTTGTCTTAATGATATCTAAGTCAATTTCGAATATGGGTCATATTGACTCTAAAACTCCAAAAATAGGCCAAATTGACGGAAAATCTTTTCAACACTCTGGAGACTGCATTTTTTATTTCAGCAGTTTGAGACTTTGTCATGTGTTTTGCCTTAGAAATCTCATTGAATAACTCAGATGAGCGATCATGGCATAACTCAGGTGATCGATCATGGCCCTCTTGTTTGGTTTAGATGTTTCTTTACCAGGAAGGTACTCTATCACAGGCGGCTGAATTTTCATTTGAGAAAATTTGGAAAAATCCACACAAGACCATGTTCAGCCACTATAAATATTATTACACTATATGGCTGACATACCATTATAATATTGACAATATTGTTTTCTTTTGAGAAAATTGTGAAAATCCCAAACAGGACCATGTTACTATAAACAGTCTCTCTATAATGGTTCATATACTATAATAAAAAAGTACCATACCAAAAGGCTATTTATAGTAACATGTTACTTTGTTGGGTTTTCTAAATGTTCTCAAACAAAAACATAGTCACCATTATTGTTATAGTATTTAAAACATATAGGGAGCCTATTTGTAGTTCTTTTCCAAAATTTTCTCAAACGAAATCTCAGACGTCATTATAACAATTGTATATGAACCATATACAGAGACTATTTGAAGTATATAAATATGGTCTTTTTTTTTTTTTTAAATTTTCTCAGACTAAATCTCAGACATCATTATTATTATTGTATATTAACCATAATAGAGAGACTATTTAAAGTAGCTAAACACGGTCTTTTGATGATTTTTTTCCAATTTTGATCAAATGAAAATCCAGATGCCTGTGATTATACATGGGGTTTTGGATTGTATTATTATAAACTGTTTTTAACCATTTTAGAGCTGAAGACATTTTTATAGTTTATCACATATCTTGTCACAAATTCAATTCATTATGAAATTATCCTTGTACAATCTTATTCTGAAATAGTTAAATGTTTATCCTTCCCAATATACACCAAATTATTCTGCAGCAGCCTACTTTGAAAACATCAAGTAAAACAATTATGGAAACCTCTCTAAAACGGTTGACATTATGAGCAATTTCACCCATTGATGAACTGTTTTCTAACAATGTCTGCTACAGTTGGGGATATGCAAGCTCACAACTGTTATCCAATTCAATATTAAAACATTAGTTAATTAAGTTAATCAACCAAAGTTGGAGGATGAAAAATGATCATGTTATTTGGATAGTTATCTCCCTTGCTGTTAACAAGGTTTATGTAACATGGTTTTCATTGTAATTATTATATACCTTACCATTATTAATAGCAAGATGTGCACACAGTCTCACAGTGTCAATCAGCTATGTATGTGTATATGTATGTTTTAACAAGGTAAAATGGTCAGTTATTCTGATAATTATCTCCCTTGATTGTAACATTATTGGGGTCACATGGGTTTCATTTCTGCCCTTTCAGGCCATTACTAATAGTAGGATATAACACATAGCCTTAATAAGCTATGTGCATGAATTTATAAGTCTTTGTTAAATGGTTTTACCGTACTTTTTCTCCTTTTTATGTATGACTTTACTATGACAGGCATTTATTTTCGAATGTTGCAATAAAACCAGAAAGTAGGGAGCAAATATATGATGTGTTTTAAATAGTTTGTTTATTCTTTGTCCAAACAGATAAGGGATATATTTGATGGTCTTAAATCCCATGCTGTGGGTACTCAAGTTAGTCATCTGCTTTGAAAACATCCAGCGAAAAGTGGTTACAGGATGGTAGATATCTCCTTGATTCAGATTTGAAAACATTATGGAGAAAGGAGAAATCACTTGTTATGAAACTTTTCTCTTTATCCCGCAATGTTTTAAAAGTCATCTAATGTGATGGATTCTACTGGCAGGACGTCTGTATCAGGTAATATGGTTAATCAATTTGTAATTTATCTAAGTGGTTGTTTCATTGCAAGCATGTTATGCAAACTTGAATTTATGACACAATTAAAATGTTCCGATGGACAAATGAATTTCATCTGAATGTTGTTAGACTTTCGATATTTTCAATAACCATTTCTGTCTATTTTAGCTCCACTGGCTGAAAGCCAGTCGAGCTTATGTCATGGCGAATTGTCTGTTGAGTGTCCGTCCGTGTGTCAACTTTTTGCTTCAAACAACGTCTCCTTCCTAACGACTTCGCCAACTGGAATGAAACTTCTTTGGAAGCATCCTCTCAATGTCCTCTCCTAAATTCTGTTTGGATTCATGCAAAATTCTGGTTTCCATGGCAACTGAAAGAAAAAACTTTAAAATTCTTCACCTCCGAAACTATTTTGCCGATTTTCATATTATTTTGTAGAAATGTTCCTTGGATGACCCTCTATCAGATTCAAGCTATGTTGATTGGTCGAAAAACATGGCCGCCAGGGGGAGAGGCTATTTTGCTTTCTATGGCTAAAGTGAAAACTTAAAAAATCTTCTTCTCCGAAAGTGTCAGGCCGATTTTAAAATAATTTTGAAGAAATGTTCCAAGGGTGACCCTCTTTCAGATTCTTTCAAGCCATGTTGATTAATTGAAAACTATGGCCGCCAGGAGGGCGGGGCTATTTTTGTCTTATATGGCTATAGTGAAAACATAAACAATCTTCTCCTCCGAAAGTGTCAAGCCTATTTTCAAATAATTTTGTAGAAATGTTCCTTGGGTGATCCTCTATCAGATTCCTTCATGCCATGTTGATAGGTTGAAAATCATGGCCCATCAGGGCCAGTATCGCTTCACTGCAAGTAGGCAAAAATTAAATCACTAAAGCCATATAAGACAAAACAGCCCTCCCCACGGCGACGATGTTTTTCGACCAATAAATCACATATCTTGTCACAAATTCAAATTACAAGGAATCTTGTAGAAGATCACCAACGGAATATTTCTACAAACATATTTAAAAATTGGCTTAAGAGTTTTGGAAGTTGATTTTGTTTAAAGTTTTCACTAAAGCCAATGTAAGCTTTACAACCCCAACCCCTGACGTTTATGTTTTTAGACCAATTAACAAGGCTTGAAGGAATTTCACAGAGCGTCACCTAGAGATATTTTTAACCAGGTTTTCCAAAGGAAAAATCTGGTTATTAGTTTGGCGAAGTCGGCGGGCGGGCGGGCGGGCGGGCGTCAACTTTCCTTGTCCGGACCATAACTTTGCCATGCATAGAGATATTTTCAAATAACTTGGCACAAACATGCACCATATCAAGACAATGTGCCAAATGCAAAAAAAAAATCTGTAAATTCAAGGTCAAGGTCACAGTGATAAGAAATAGACTTTAATTTAACTTTTCTTGTCCGGACCATAACTTTGTCATGCATAGAGATATTTTTTCAAATAACTTGGCACAAACATGCACCATATCAAGATGATGTGCCAAATGCAAAAAAAAAATCTGTAGATTCAAGGTCAAGGTCACAGTGATAAGAAATAGACTTTAATTGAACTTTTCTTGTCCGGACCATAACTGTGTCATGCATAGAGATATTTTCAAATAACTTGGCACAAATATGAACTATATCAATATGATGTGTCACATGCAAAACTTTTGTCTGTAGCTTTAAGGTCAAGGTCACAGTGACAACAAATGTCATCAGTTGAACTTTTCTTGTCTGGACAATAACTTTTTCATCCATAGAGATATTTTCAAATAGCTTGGAACAGATATACACCATATCAAGACGCTGTGTCATATGCATAATTTATGTGTTTAGCTTCCAGGTCAAGGTCTTTAGCTTCCAGGTCAAGGTCACAGTGACAGAAAATATACTTTACTTGAACTTTTTTTGTTCAGACCATAACTTTACCATGCATATAGATATTTTCAAATAACTTCGCGCAAATATGCTCCATATTAAATAACTTGGCAATTTAAAAGAATATAGCATAGATATGAGTAAGTTTCATAACCTCGGGCCCTGGATCTAGTCTGTTTGCAAAGGCATAAACGCGTTACTATCAAGTAAAGGGTTAAGGCAGATCACTGATTATCAACCTGGCATTAGGGATCCTAAAATGTGGCTGCTTACAACAAAAGGTTGCTTAATATCTGTTGTCTATTATATGTTCTTAATAAATGAGGCCATCAACACACGATTGACTGTATTGAACTGATATTTGTTAGATAAAATTGTGATATATTTAATTGACAACGTAATTATTTGACAGATCTGTTAATTCTTAATTAAACACCTTCCATTATAGAAAACCTGGTTTCATGGATTTTCCATGTCTTGTTGCCAAATGATTTAATACTTTCGGAGGAGAAGATTTTAAAAAGTTTCACTATAGTCATATATGGCAAAACAGCCCAGTCTCCCCTGGTGCACATGTTTTAAGACTTATCAACACCCATACAGGGTCACCAAAGCAACATTTCTACAAACTATTTGACTTTCAAAGGTTTCACTATTGCCATATAAGGCATTTAACAACCCCGTCCCCCTAATGACCATGTTTTTTACCAATCAAAATGGCACAAGAAGAATTTTGATGCAAAGCATCAAAGATGCCGCGCATGATTTTGAAACATGACTTAAAGGAAGCAGATGCAGTTCAGTACATTTAAATAACCTGTGCAAGCAGACAGGATGTAATTATTTCGAACAAGGAGGCCAAATGTCCCTTTATTTTAAACAAGAAGGCCAAGATGTGCCTATATTGCTCACCTGGCTACCATAGCCTATATAAAAAGGTTACCAAGAGCAGAAAGGGTCAATATTGACGTAGGGATTAAATGTTTTATATGCTACGATCTATGTGATATTCAGCATGTGAAGTTTAGTCATGAAATGACAAGTGTAGTCCTGAAACCATTTGGTTTACGGTTTGCTTAATATTCACTGCATCTATAATGTGTCATACAAGCTGAAGTTTTTCAAGTGTTTTTTTTTTACCAATAAACTGTTTTAAATCCTCTAACTAGATCCATTAGATAAATCAAAGCGCCAATGGCACTGTAGTGGCGATCGTATGGAAAATCCTGCAAAGTAACAAGCAGTATATCGGTGTAGGGCTTGCGATGACTCTGGTGCGGGTATATTTGAGAATGTATCACCCCTGCAGTAGAATAATGTTAGTTTGCCAGAATGTTGTCTTGGTGATTATTAATTACGTTCTGAAATTGGTCATGATGTGTTCAAAATTAGGCCATTCCAAAGTTATGAAAAATCTAGTTGGTATTCGATAGACTACCGTTTTAGCTCATTAGAATGGCTATTTGTAATCTAAATTGTTCGGGTAATCACATGTTTATCACCAGGTCGCTAGGCCATATTAAGATAAAATATATTTTAGAAATGACTTAATTATCAAGAAAGGAGAGAAAACAGTATCCATTAGTTTGGTGTTTGTTTCAATGATGTCCGATATTAAACAGGTCTGTTCAATTTAGTCCCTTCACATTGCATGATTGAGGGTTGTCAGAGACATATAAACACAGTGTATTTATATGTCTCTGAGGTTGTTAAACTGCTTCGAATAATACGAGTGCAAAAACAAACACAAAACATGCTCCAAAAGCACAATTTCACTATTTGCCAAACTGTTCAATTTATAAAAATATAGGCATATATTATAATGCTCGATCTCCAAACTAAATTAGGCTACACTGTCAGCATTGATTGCTAATTGACTCTAGAACGTGCAGACGTGTATACATAACGTGTGTACACACTGACATCGTGTGTCCTTTAAACCTTTGTAAACCAGTCTTATCATCTAGACGCTTTAATATATTCAAACAAATACAAAATAAAGCGTTTATAATATTGAGATTTACAAGCTCTTCTGGTTTTTGGTCTCGCGAGCTATTTATAGAACCTTTTGGAATTTCCAGATTTGAGTATCATCAGAGTTGCCGTTATTTGCAAGGCAGAACGCGCAATGATATTTATTATCTGCCAAATCATGACGAAGATAATATTTACATATTTTAACTCTATGTAGATAATGTCTCGATAAATATTAGTAACAATCCGGTACCAAAGTAGCACTGACATAATTATTATTAATCACGTCTCTGCATCAATGATGGAACTATAACGGATGTGAGTAAATTAGTTTGCAGTAAGGTAACAAAATATCAACCGATTGTTCAAAACCGACTATATAAATATTTTTCGTTGTTGTTGTTTCTGTTAGCATTGTGGCGATTGTCAAACCAATCGCCACAAAAACAAACATACGTGCTTAAATATTAACATATATTAAGGTTTATTGCGCCTCTAGTTATAAGTTAAGTGTGACACAAGTTTTAGAAGGAGAGGGGGAAGTCTATTCTCCTTCCAGTTTAGCAGAGGTATGATAGAAAAAACGGGAGTATATAAACAAAACATACAAAGTAATTAAAAAAAAAAAGAAGAAGATATTTATGATCAAGATTGAGCATTATGAAAGTTAACATGTATAGTCAACATATAGCAAGAATTATTAAGTTTGTTTTGTTGTTTGTAATGTCACTTTAATCGTTTTGAACATGCCAGTAGAAAACTGAAAATATAAACAAAAGAAAATGGTCAAGTCAGTTCCCCAATAGCAAAGAGCGAAAACCAGCTGGTACGAATCGTTCATCTCGAACGAAATATGAAAAACCGGGTACGAATCCAATCACATGCACTTGCTTCTCTAAAAATAGATATGACCTACTCTATGCATAGATATTAACATAGAGTAGGTCATATCTATTTTTAGAGGATCAAGTCCCTGTGATCCAATTAATTTTAGAAAGCGGATGAAATCGTGAAAACAGCGAAGTATTCATAACGGAAGGAAGCAGAGACAACTTAATTACTCCATGGGAACCGATGACACCTTGTCGTCTATACAATAAGAATGACCAAAATCGCCAAGCGATGACATGCTGCATTTACAAATAGAATGGTAATGTAGTAATTAAAATGAATCATCATTGATTTTTTTAAAGATTACTCATTTATTTAAAAATCTCAATATTGTAAATAGGCAAAAACATCGCCAGAAACTCTTTTCTGACCTTTGATGAATCGGGTCGTAAACCAAACTATAAAAAAAGCGTAGCCTAGGAAGTAAGAGGAAAGTTATTAAATACCCATTAGATGTGTCTAAAGTTTTGTAATAACGGTAGAGGACATGCCTTTGTTGTATCTTCTTGTGTCTTCAATCATTTTATACAATTTATTGATTCATAAAGGTTTTTTTCTTTTTTCAAACAAACAACAGAGGTTTTTTTAACAATAATAACATTGGTTTCTCCTTTTTCGATTACGTCACCCCATGGTACAAAATTAAAACCTATCCGATACTGACGCCGCGCTTCCACGCGGCGTCAATGAATGCGACCCAATGGATAGAAATGCTCATTGGGTCACCCTCTAAAAAAAGTGTTCAAGCCATATTGATTGGTTGAAAAACATGACAGCATCAGAAAAAGGACAAAATTACCCCAAAAATCCATTCTTATCAAAGTGCTTTTTTTCCAAGCAATAATGCTTGGTTGAAAGACAAAGAATACAGGTGAAATCAGAAAGCGGTTAACTTGTCTTTAAGCTTCAATTGACATCTCCTTAATAGGAATGTTACTTTGGGGTCCTCTTTCAACATTCTTTAAAGATATAAATTCTATACAGAACTTTGGATTTAGGAGCATCAGAAAGGGAGAAAATGTCATAACTTTAAAACAAATTCTTCTCTAAATCCCTTTGCCTGATTCAAAGATAATTGGTAGATAAATAGTCCTTGAGTGACACAATGTGTTCAAACCATAATGATTGATTGAAAAAAGACCGCCAGACAGCTTCAGAAAAAGGGCAAAATGACCACACTTTAAAATTCCATACTTATTATCCCCCGCTTTTTCGAAGAAAAAAAGGTGGGTTATTAATTTCGGTTTGTCCGTCTGTCTGTCTGCACACTTCGTTTCCGCACAATAACTGCCACAAATGTTAACCGTTTTTTTCAAACTTGGTAACAAGGTTATAGGCCAAGTTCGATCGTCATGTAATACATGTTCAATAAAATGTCTACTGACATGTTTAAACCTAACCTCAACATTATTTCCTGCAAGCGGGGGATATCAATTTCATGAATTTGCTTGTTAAAAGATCACTTCATGGGAGTTGAATCCGTCTTCACCAGCCTGTGTTGTTTTAGGCTGTGTGGAACTTATGACGGGAGTTGAATCCGTCTACACCAGTCTGTGTTCTTTTAGGCTGTGTGGGACTTCAGACGGGAGTTGAATCCGTCTACACCAGTCTGTGTTGATTTAGGCTGTGTGGGACTTCAGACGGGGGATGAATCCGTCTTCACCAGCCTGTATTGTTTTAAGCTGTGTGGGACTTCAGACGGGGGTTGAATCCGTCTACACCAGTCTGTGTTGTTTTAGGCTGTGTGGGACTTCAGACGGGAGTTGAATCCGTCTTCACCAGTCTGTTGTTTTAGGCTGTGCGGGACTTCAGACGGGAGTTGAATCCGTCTTCACCAGTCTGGAGTCGTATTCTGTTCTTGAAAGTATTTCCACCAGATTATGTGGAACAACGCTGTCCTTCACCCATTCATATTCTATATTTGCTTTGGGATTAATATTCCATCCTCTTTCCTCCACTCTTTTCAGATTGGGAAAATGTTCATGGGCATGGACTTGGTAGTTTTAGTTTTTGGACCTTTGCCGAGCCTCGGTAGTTCAGTCGGTAGCGGTGCAGGTTGTCAATCCAGGGGTTGTGAGTTCAAAACCTAACTCGGCAAACATTCTTTCCGACGTTTGACAAAAGTTACTGTGACAAACATCATTCGTCTTTCACCAATGGGCTAACAGTCTATCTGGTAAAGCAGCCAATTGCCTGGAGAATATGTTGTGTGGGATACTGGTGTAAGAAAACCAGGAAACATATGAGTAGGTGAACCTTGATATGAGTGAAATATTGTTGAAAACGGCATTAAACCCGAATTAATCAACTTTGGACCTTTAAGAAGTAAAGCCTGTATTGTACCACGCCTACTGCGCTCATATGATTTAATGGACCGTGGCAAATATATTCCTGTTACAAAGTCAACTCTGCTGGCCTTAGCAAGTTGCTTAACAAGCATATAAGCTACATTCTCAAATGTGCAGGGTACATTGGTCAAACTCTGAATCATTGCATTTGCATTTCCATCAATTACAGAATTAATACAACATCATTTTGGGGCGAACAGTAGTTGGTTCAGTTGAAGGTGCTATATAGTGAAGAAGCTTAGCTTTGTCTGTCTACATTGGCATTCCATCTGAAGTTGCGAGAGACCATATTGGACTGGACTAAGAGGATATGACAGTGTTAGTTTCAGATTAATGTTATGCTGAAGTGCAAGGATGATGAGCTGACCAAATATATTGCGTTCCGCTCTGATCTGCATCAGCTTATAAATTGGATGAGGTCACTTTCTTTTTGACTTGTGCGGTAGAAAAGTCTTCATATTCGTCCGCTTCAGTGGATCATGGAAGGATGCAGAGTGTTTGACAAGTCTTGTATCTATGAATTCACCCATTAATCTTTGGTCGGTTTTCATGACATGAAGGAGTGAATCAGCGATATCAGTGCAAGTTGGAATCCCAGACAACAAGCAATAAAGGTGATTCATGCTATTATCACCACTGAATGGATTTGCCAGACATAACCTTGTCCAGTGATCCATTAGCACAGACTCCTGACTGCAACACAATTTCTGCCAATCCACTACGCTTCATCAGTTGACCAATTGTACCAAAGATCGAGCAAAGTGTATGCAAAAAACTAACATTCTAACTATAATGTTGCTAAATTCAGGAATCTGCGAAACTAGTGAATATGCTTTTTTGGCAACAGCAATGTCAAATGTAGCAATGGTGTATTCTTGACCAACTTTATGGCTTGCAGTCAGCAAAGACTGTTATATATGTTGTACTGTAATATTCTCGTTGACGTCTATGCATTGATAGGAGCCATGTATTCAACGGTTGACTTGTTGCTGCACTTGGACTCGCCTGTTTTTGAGAGCCATCATGACAAAATTGTCAATTGTGGCAAAAGGAGAAAGTGCTCATAATGAGCAATCATGATTTGCATTTACACACAATATATTTGAACACTTTTCAGTTATCATACTATCATTTTATAGATTTTTTATATTCTGTACTTGATTCAAATGTGTCTGCTGCAGATTTGTTTTATGTGGGAAGTGGTTAAACCCTTATCCACTATCACGGCTTACCGATAAAAAGTAAAAACAGATTTTCTGTGTGTCTGCATTATTTGGCAAAAAATTATCATAACAGGGCTTGTGTTCAATACAAATAGTTGATTGTCTTTGGTACAAATTAAAAATTATCATAACCTCTTGTCCATTTATCTTTAGTTTTAATCTTATATGTCACTTTTCATGATCAATTTAACTCTAAAATATCTCATTCACTTAAAACACAGACACTGCCAGGTTAAATATCCTACATAATACTTAAATCTTCAAATACCGATATCTGCATTACTAACTACAGATTAAATTTGTCTCATGTTTGTGGATTTAAATGTATTTTTTTTATTTTATTTCTTCATGTGCAACGAAATATTTCCCGTCAATAGGTAATGTGTATGAACTTTGCAAAACTTTGCTATACCGTTTTTCCAAAAATTGTCCAGAGTGGATTTTTCGATGCAGTCACGATTCTGCTACGTTTTGATTGGATGAATAGAAAATATCGAAACACAAAAAAAATCTAGGGGATATAATTAAATATGATAATACGTACTCGATAAAGGAACGAGCACAAGTAATTTTATGTGTGATCATTTCCGTTTAATAGCACTCGTCGTCTATTTCTAAAACGAGTTCAAATAACTTGACTTTCCGGAAGTTACAAATCCAAATTCCTGTAATATGACGTCATTCTATTAGCGTAACGCAAATGATGAATAAATAACCAAAAGGAAAACGTTAGTTGACTTGTCACAAATGTAGTTCCGTAAATTATGGAATCGTTTTATTTGAAGTACTTTCTGAAGGGCAAGTTGATCATTTGTTGTACCTGTCATCATAATTTCATGGATTTAAAATCTTTGCTATACTTTAAAGTTAAATATAAGCTTAACCTGATGGTGATATTTATTGTCTTTGCTAATGTCGGTAGGACTCGTAATTGACGTAAATAACTGATCGTGCTGCAAGCAAGGGGCTAACTGCAGTTCGCGGGGAATTATTTACCGATCACAAACGTTAATAAATGTTTACCCGAAACAGGTAGCACCTATACTCATATTACGGGAAATAACCATAAATGGGTTGTGTCGTTCATACGGGTAAACAAATCGACTGCGAAGCCGGCGATGTTTCCAGTCAATAGATAATGTGTATGAACTTTGCAAAACTTTGCTATACCGTTTTTCCAAAGATTGTGTCCAGAGTGGATTTTTGATGCAGTCACGATTCTGCTACGTTTTGATTGGATGAAGAAAAAAATATTGAAACAAAAAAAGCTTCTAGAGGAAATAATTAAATATGATAATACGTACTCGATAAAGGAACGAGCACAAGTAAATTTATGTGTGATAATTTCCGTTTAATAACACTCGTCGTCTATTTCTAAAACGAGTTCAAATAAAAACTCATAAGGGTTTTCTGACTTTCCGGAAGTTACAAATCCAAATTCCTGTAATATAACGTCATTCTATTAGCGTAACGCAAATGATGAATAAATAACAAAAAGGAAAACGACAGAAATTATAGGAAACGTTAGTTTGACTTGTAACAAATGTAGTTCCGTAAATTATGAAATCGTTTTATTTGAAGTATTATAAAGTAAATAAATGTTTACCCGAAATAGGTAGCACCTATACTCATATAAGGTTACAGGTGTGAGATTTTTATTTTCTAACCCATGAAGCTTTTTGAAATGAAACTGGCCAAATCCATGGGGGCCGCCATTTTTTTTTTTTTTTTTAAAGGCGTATGCTACAGTTTTCACAAAAAAAATCCCAACCATAGAATTTCTTTATTCTTTGTATTTTATTAGTACATACAATAACTGGTTGAAATAAGAAAAAGTATATATTTGTAATTGATTTAAAAAAAATATTGGCCTGTCAATGACATGACCAATTTCATCAAAGACACAAATATAGGCATTTTGGCCGAAAACCTAAAACAAGCAAAACATTTAAAATGTTCAAATCATATAAAAGTTCATACATAAATTTATATATAGAATGTAAATCAATATGAAAAAGGAATTTTTGAGAGAAAAAGGAAAAAGAATATATTAAGCGGTTTTTCAAGGTAGAAATGGTGTCACATTTTACTCTCGAAAAAGTTAAAATCATAGAAATGTTCAATTCTACATAATAGAATTTTCTGTAATTATCCATAAACACAAAACATCGTTTACTTTAATAAAAAATGCAAAAAAAAAAATATAGGTCACCGTACTCGTTTTAGAGTAAAGGGACTTTTTCCTTGCTTTTTCTTGCGTTTTCTTAGAAATACAGCAGTTTTTCTTAAAAAACAGGCCGTGCTTCAAGGAAAAAGTTGATTTACCAGAAAAGGAGTACGGTGACCTATCTTTTTTTTTTGCATTTTTTATTAAAGTTAACCATGTTCAGTGTTTATGGATAATTACAGAAAATTCTATTATGTAGAATGGAAAATTTCTTGAAAAATTGTATGATTTTAACTTTTTCAGGGGTAAAATGTGACACCATTTCGACCATGAAAAACAGCTTAATATATTTTCTCTCATATTTTTCTCACAAATTCTCTTTTCATATTGATTTAAATTCTATATATAAAGTTATATATGAACTTTAATATGATTTGTAGTTTTCATTTTCATTTTTTGTGTGTGTTTTAGGTTTTTGGCCAATATGCCTATATTTGTGCCTTTGATGAAATTGGTCATGTCATTGAAAGGTCAATATATATTTTTTAAATCGATATATAACATATATATATATATTCTTATTACATGCCTGTACATTTTCCGGTGGAAATACATGCAGATTGACATGCGCAAATACACCACGACATATTGAAATTCCGTATCTACATGCGGTGTAAATACAAGATTGTGACGTCAGACAGTGCGCGGAATACTTTCAGCGAGGTTCCCGTTTTGAATCTGCGCTACGTAGTAAAATATGCAGACAACCAGTACTATTTAGGAAAATTGTTTCTATTGTATGTATCGAAAACCTAGCGTCAAATTTAATAAAACCCCGCAAATAAGGAATACTTTCAGCGAGGTTCCCGTTTTGAATCTGCGCTACGTAGTAAAATATGCAGACAACCAGTACTATTTAGGAAAATTGTTTCTATTGTATGTATCGAAAACCTAGCGTCAAATTTAATAAAACCCCGCAAATAAAGATTGTTGTCATTTTCTCCCACAAAACAATGGAAATTTAATTTGATAATGTTATTGGGCGGGACTTACGTATTAGCATACTTTCTAGGGGCGTGGCCTTAGTATTGTTGTAAATATTCATCCGCCATTCATCTTTTCATTTCAAGATTGCAAAATTGTATCTCCAATAATAAATATATTGAATCTGTATATTTGTTAGTTTTTTCGCTCTTCATAGATCCACAGGCGTCCGAATTTCTATTACTGCAAAAAATGCGTAAAATCATACAATACCACGTTAAAACACTCAAAAAGTCTCTCTATATTGTCTATACGCTTTGATAAAAATGATCGTAATGGTAATTTTGGGAATCCCACACGTGTTACTATAAATAGCCCCTCTATACGTCCATATAGTGTAATAATAATGACAAGGTGTGCAACGGCGTTTTACCCCCTCGCTCGATTCGGGCTATAATTTCCGCAGAAAAACGTCTCAAACGACCTGGTCCCAGGTAGAGACAGGTTCATAGATGATTTTTCTCGTGGTCACCACATCAATATTTGCCAACCGACAAATGCGCCGGCGTTTTTAAGCCTAATGTTCATTACATTTGGAAATTTGCAGTTGTCCTTACCGCCATGCGCTGACGTCACAATTTGCAACTTTCCGCAGCGACAGATTAATCAAACAACGATTTAAAACACGGTCTAAAAATTATTTGTTATGCTTCTTTCGAAAAATAAATAAGTATTTTTTATGAATAATATTATTTTTGGAAGAAAAATGATTAAATGCCAACCCCAAAAAACATTGCTCAGGTACAATATTCTAAAAAAGCGCGTCATTTCGCGTTAAATATTCGCTGCGGAACGTGATTATTGTGACGTCAGCGCATGGCGGTAAGGACAACTGCAAATTTCCAAATAGCATCTGCTGGCATGTCCATTAAACTATGGGGTAATAAAATAATGAAATGACCATCATGCAATGCGTAAAATGTTACAGACGGACAAAAGACGATGTCAGTTTGTTTTAGAACAATCAATTGATCAGATCAATTAGCTTACACTTTATAATTAGTTACTGAAATATTATGTCTGTATTTAATGATGGCTGATTTTTTTCTATTCTGATGACGAGTCTCTTTTCTGATTAATTGTTATCATTCAACAACTATCCAATCATCCAAACTCATTCATTTATGTCTTTCCTTATTGCACCTATACTCATATTACAAATAAGTATGTACAAAAATGTAAATATAAGTTTTATTTGTAAACTTTTTTATTGGTTTTGATACACAGCTGAAAACCTTGTGACTGAGAGAAGAAGAAAAAACCCTAACTTTGGACATTTCCTCTTTTCCCACATTTTTTTTTCAAAAGCCTGCTATTATAATGGAAGCATCTGAAATTGTATACATCTTGGCAAAATTCAATAATCATCATTATCATTAATTATTTGAGGATACAAGTTTCACATTGCAACACACATTTTAACTATTTTATTAGCCCGCGACTTCTATTTTTAATAGGTTTTCGGAAATGACATGGGAGGGGGGATTATTATTAGAAAGAAACACATTTAGATGTCTTGAACATATTACAATTGTGTTTGTTTAAAAACACTAAGTAATGACACATCTAAATTGAAATAAATATTCCGATGTTTTAGGTATTTTCAGTTTCTTTATTTTGACTCGCATTTATGTTTTTTTGTTTCATTTACGAAGACAAAACAGTCCCTATTAGCTAGACTGGTATACACTATATACTACATGTAATCAAAAGGCGATAACTACAAACTTTTACGTCGCACAGTCTAATTTGTTTACATTCGCGCACCTGCTTAATTGTTGTGTGTAAAATCGAGATTAAAATGACGTCGAATATTCTCCTTTTAATGGCAATTTTAACTTACTGAATGTTATTTTCATGTTCAAAGATATGTCTTGATTTGTGAAGAAGGCATTTTATAATGTTTATCCATGTATATCTAAAATATGAACTGTTTCTAAGCTAAAACTGTTGATCGCGTGACTCGCGAATACCAACTGCGTAGATCAATCTCCTTTGCAGAGAGCCGCTCTTTACAATCACTTACAAATAGTAAATCATAGGTGATTTAAAATGTTTATTTGGTTCGAAACAATTTAAGAAATGAACAAACCGAGTAAAACTGGTTTTAATAGAAAAATTACGTTGAACGAACACTCTATGCCTATAAAGAGAGTTTCAAGAACGACACCTCTGCGAATAAGAAAGAATCGGGTCTTTCGTACAAAATTATTTCGTCCTTGACAATTTTAAATGTGTCATTTAATTCCCTAATGGCATATTGCTTCCGATCTGCATATTGTTATGATCATAATATAATTTTAAAACATGAGTAGTTTGTTATTTTCATTATAAAAAAGGAAGGAAAGAATTAAAATAAATTAACATGTTGTAGCGCTCAGTTTATGTTCGAAATTAAGTTTAAATTATACAACAATTTCAATGAGATTTAACTGTTTAGTTGATATTATATTTCGAAGGTGGTCTAATTTATAAATATTGGACTACATTTCAACATTTGTTAAAGTATGATATAATTAGGATGCCAAGCTAATATCATTTTGAGAAAAAGAGAAAACTCATGTCTTCAGCGATTTTACCCTTATCTCATTGTTTTAAAAGTAGATTGCTGCAAAGGTGTCCACTGTTGACCTTTCTAAATTGTCTGTTTTGTGGTGGGTTTTTTTTAATAATAAAATTCAAATATTCTGACAAACATCTAGAAAAGTGTATGTGGAATTCACATATCTTATAATTATTCCTTAATGAAAGCACTGTATACATACTAAAACTAATGATTGGCAAGATTACTAAAGTGTATGTGGAATTCACATATCTTATAATTATTCCTTAATGAAAGCACTGTATACATACTAAAACTAATGATTGGCAAGATTACTCATTTCCATTACTGTTTATGATCAATAATTAGTTGGTTGTGTGTATGGTCAACCTACTTTGGAATGGAGATTGATCATAAACAATGAAAGGCTTCAATTATCATTCACTTCGTTGACAAAACAATGCAAGTTATGATACATTTTAACTTGACCCCACCCCTGATGTTCCAATATGCCCCTCAGCTGATAACTGTTTATTCAACTACTATAATGTTAGTGTTATGCATAACTGCACTATGGATATCCGGCGACATTGATGCGTTGCATCAACTTTCTCTTGTATGCTTGCATTGACAAGGTAATTGGCATTTGCTCTCCAAAAGAGTTTTGAGTAACCTCCAAGCTAAAGAGCGTCAAAGGGAGATAATATTTCAAGGGAGATACAAGGGGTTATAAAAGGAGTATCTCGTCCGCCATCTCGTCCGTATTTTAGACCCTCCAAATTTAACCCATTATTTTCTGATGTTCATTGTGGTATAGAATTATGTTTTAATATTATCGGAGAGGATCTTGCTTGTAATGTAGATAACCCGGTCTCGAAAAACGATAAAAATGAGACAATTATTAAATCGTATGGGATAAAAACCTGAAGGATGATTATATAAATCAGTTTGATAATACCGATACAAATAATATTACAGAAGAAATGATTAAAATATTAAATGATACGAATTATAATGATGAGTGTATTAATTCTTTGACTGAAAAACTGTCAAGTATCATAACTAACGTTGCTAAAAGGTGTAACTTAATACAAGAAAAGAAAAAAAATCACAGGAAGAAAGAATGCAAAATTGACCAAAAATGGTTTGATAAAGATTGCTTGAAATTTAGAAAGGAATATTACCTAAGCAGAAATACCTATAGGAAAAATAAAACCGAAGGGAATAAAAGCCTAATGATGATAAGCAGTAAAAGATATAAAAAGGAATTAAATGAAAAGTTTAACAGTTTCAATGACAATGTCATCAAAAAACTGAGAGGACTTAAACATAGTGATCCTAAATCTTATTGGAGTTTATTAAATAAATATTCTTCAGATAAAAAAGTGATAATAAATAAAATAACTAATGAGGCTTTCCATGAGCATTTCAGTAATTTGAATGCAGATCTTCTTAGAAATGAAAACGACTTAGAAGATTTTAATTTTGACAACTTATCATCGTTTAATGAGGCACTGAATTCGCAATTTACTGAGCAAGAAATAGATAAAGCTATAAGGGCGCTAAAGAATAATAAAAGTCCATCTATATTTTATAATATTATTAATGAGTATCTCAAAAATGCTCCTGCTAATCTACTGGCTGTACTTAAACTGTTGTTTAACATTATATTAGACTCTGGTATCTTTCCGGATGTGTGGAGCAAGGGAGTTATCTTACCATTGTATAAAAATAAAGGGGATGTTAATGATCCGGATAATTACAGGGGTATAACAATACTCAGTTGTTTTGGAAAACTTTTCACTTCTGTACTTAATAACAGATTAAATGACTTCTTGGAATCAAACAACATTCTATGTGAAGAACAAGCAGGTTTCAGGAAGCACTATAGTACTTTTGATCACATATTTTCTTTAAAACTTCTAGTGGACGTATATCTAGCACATGGAAAAAAATTGTATTGTGCATTCGTGGATTATCGCAAGGCCTTTAATTCTGTAAATCGCACGGCCCTGTGGCATAAATTATTAAGTTACAATATTGACGGGAAATGCTTTAAAATAATACACAACATGTACGACAAGGCTAAGTCATGCGTTAGTTCGAAAAATGCAATTTCAAATTATTTCTCTAGTCATACTGGAGTAAGACAAGGTGAAAACTTATCTCCAATATTGTTTTCTCTATTCTTGAATGATCTAACTAATTTGATGTCTGATAAATATGAAGGTTTGCAGTTTCTAAAAGAAAATATAAATGATATGTTAAGTGATGACGAAGTGGAAGTTTATCTTAAACTATATCTACTCTTATAAGCAGACGACACTGTAATATTGTCAGAGAGCTCTCAGCAGCTTCAGTTAGCATTAAATGCTATGTCTGATTACTGCAAGCTTTGGAATCTTCAAGTGAATACAAATAAAACCAAAGTTATTATATTTTGGAAAACCAAAAGAGGTTTGCGTAATATGCCTAACTTTCACTATGAGGGAACTGTCCTTGAGATTGTTGATCACTTTTCATATTTGGGGGTCCAATTTTCGTTTAATGGTAAATTCAGCAGAACTAAAACATTCATTATTGATCAAGCCCGTAAAGCCATGTTTTCTGTAATTAGGAAATCTAGGAAACTTAATTTGCCAATATATATGCAATTACACTTATTTGATACAATGATAGCACCCATTTTATTGTATGGGTCCGAAGTTTGGGGTGTTGAGGATGTGAGTGTTGTGGATAAATTTCAATTAAAATACCTCAAGATAATTCTACAGTTGAAACAGAGTACTCCAAATGTTATGATTTATGGGGAGTTGGGTATTACCCCCACTTTCAACACAAATTAAAAGTAGAGTTCTTAAATACTGGGGTAAAATTGTTAATTCTAAACATGATAATATAACCAGCATTCTATATAGAACAACTCATAACTTATATACTCTGAATAATATTAAATCAGATTGGGTCTGTTTTATTCAAAAAATTTTAAATGATCCTGGATTGTCGCATTTTTGGATAAATCAAAAAGTGGACTCTCCTGCTTCATTCAGGAGTACTGTCAACTTAAGACTGCGTGATCATTTTATACAAAATTGGAGAAGTACAATTAATAATTCCAGTATATGTCTAAATTACAGGATTTATAAACAGGATTTTTGTTTTGAGCCATACCTCAGCAAGTTACCTATGAATTTAGCTTTAATTCTCTTTAAATTTAGAAGTATGAATCACAAACTTCCTATTGAAAAAGGAAGATTCGATGATATTCCAAGCGAACTTAGAACTTGTAACCTATGTCCTAGTAACTCTCTAGGTGACGAATTCCATTATCTTTTTGTATGTTCACATTTAGTTAATACAAGAAAGTTGTATCTTGATAAATATTCCTATGAACATCCAAGTGCTTTAGAATTTGAAAACATAATTCAATTTCAATTCAATTCAATTTTTTATTCAGCAATCTAGGCCTCTGGCCCATAATACAAAAATATTTAACAAATGCGACAAACATTAAGTATT
The DNA here is from genome assembly GCA_031761405.1 of Serripes groenlandicus. Taxonomy (NCBI): domain Eukaryota; kingdom Metazoa; phylum Mollusca; class Bivalvia; order Cardiida; family Cardiidae; genus Serripes; species Serripes groenlandicus. The sequence continues at coordinate 119,904 of JASEVX010000313.1, read as the reverse complement.
ATATAACACAAAAGGATTTGTTAAACAGTGTCCATTATATCTCATGTGATATAAAACCATATATACACATACATACACTCGTATATTAATGAGTTAACAATAAGCAGTGAAAAGAGTTGACGATCGCAAGCCATGCGATACAACATATTATCCCATCCGATATACACCATGATAATGCATATCGAAGATCATATTATACAATATATCTATACAGATACATATTGCCATGAGATGCAACTTTTTATATCATCCGATATACACCATCATAATGCATATCAAAGAACATATTATACAATATATGTACATGTATACAAATATATTTTGCACAATTTAAACTATATATAATTGCGCATTTAACTTTTTAATGTTGTCCGATCTAATTTTGATTGCGAAGTATATACACTTTGATAATTTTAAGACTGTCGCTTCATCGCCGTTAAAAAACTGATAGCATAATTGATATGTGGGTGTAGAGTAATTTAGCTGTGCAATATATTGCTTTCTTACGTCACTGTATAACCAAGCAGTAGGATACACCCCACTATTGAGAATATTATTGTAAAGAGATAGGAGTATTGGAGATATATCATGTGTAGTGTTCTTTATCATTTCTGAAACTATCCCATCGGGCCCACTAGATTTGTTTAATTTTAAGCTATTAATACTTGTCTTTAGCTCTGACATATCGAAAGCTTCATTAAACACGTCATCAACGTCTATGGAGTCATCTATGTGCACATCATATAAATCAGTGTGTATATTGTCGTTGTGTAACAGTATTTTAAAGTGGTCAAACCAATGCTTACTATCAATATTATACCTACATCTTGGTTTATACCTCAACATTTTCACATTTTTCCAAAAACGATTATTATCACCTCGCGAATTAATTAAACTTTGTCTATTGCGCGCTTGAGAGGCACATTTCTTTTCTTTACATACATTTTTAAACATATTCCTAGTTTCTTTATAAGTAGTTAGGTGTTCAGCTGTACTGTTACTCCTGTAAATACGTAATGCTTTGAGTTTATCCTTTTTAAGTAGTTCACACTTTTCGTCCCACCAGGACGGTTGAACTGTCCCATTGCGACGACCAGTGCGAGCTTCCATACATTTAGCGGCCTTGTGATATAAGTTAACAATTATTTGAACACTATTATCTATATCCAATTCAATCATATCATATATATCATGAAAACTTGAAGAAAAAAGTTCTCTTTTCTCTTCATTCCATTTGATTTTTCTAATAGTTTTATCAGAAATATACTCATCATTTACAGACTTTACTTCCACATTAACAGGTAATGTTATTCTACACTGTAATGGAAAATGCACAGACTCTGGTCTATCACCAATTTCAAAGTACGAAATAAGAGGGAACAGTTTACTTGAAGCAATAAAATAATCTACAATACTAGACCCATTGTTTGCCGTACATGTAATTTCTCCATGTAAGTCATTTTGTGATCTACCATTAATAATATGTATACCGTAATTTTTACATAATTCTATGAGTGATAAACCAAATGCATTATTTGTTTTATCTTTAGATTCCCTATACAAATTAAAGTCATCCTTTTCATACTAGAAAGGCGACACCTTAAGGGTTTCGCGGGATAGAATGAGTGGAGAGGAGCAGAATTGCATCCGAACTACCAACCGACCACACACAATGCTGAATATATTATTTCGATTCTAACATGATCCAAAACGTAACAATTGATGAAACTAGTATTTTGCAACACCAAAATTATCTCCGTAAGTCTAAAAGATAAATAGAACATTATTATCGGGATTTGGCGCCAAAGTTTAGTTTAAACTTATTTATTTTACATCGATTGCGAAACAAGCTTTAAGCTTAAATTAATCACACTCGATGTCTGCTTCCTGGAGACTTAACTGTACTCGTGCCGTTTTGTGATGAAAAATCTCAAAAAGACCCGCTCATCACGGGACTCGAACCAGGGACCTTTGATACGAGAGGCCGACGCTCTACCTCTGCACCACTGTAACGTTATGACGTCAACCGCTGACGTGACGTCACTTTCCTAGTCACGCCCACAGATTTTTTTAAAATCAAGAACCCCTATTGAAAGCTTTCTCCAAGAATCCAAACTGAATGTATGAGAAATCTAAAAACACCGTTGTTTGCACCGGATCTCGGACAAGTTTCAGTATGAATTTCAGGTCTCTAGCTGATTCCGTTTTTTGCTAGTGCGAGATCTACAGAAATATGTAGTCAAAATGTCGATTTTTCGGGTTTTAACCTTAAAAATCTCTGAAACTAGATTTTTCCCAGATATAACGAACACGCCCAGACCTAGATCGCATTGAGTTCTATAAGTGTGGCTAATTTCAGCGAAATCGTTCTCACCGATTTCTTTGTCCCCAGATCGCTGAATTTTACAACACATTGTGTCCCAATAGCCGTATAGACATTTGTTCCATAGAACAGAATAGAATAATTCTGTTCCACTACACTCATTCTATACCAATACCAGTAATTTACATAATTGTAATAATGTGTCTAAATATTCATAGGATTCCAGATGCATATAGGTCAGTTTGGTCCATTCTATTGTATGACTCTTCTGGGAAAAGATCGGGACATTTGGACTATACCTCCACACTATTTCTTAAAAGTTTTATTAGTTACTAGAGAGGCGACACCTTAAGGGTTTCGCAGGATAGAATGAGTGGAGAGGAGCAGAATTGCATCCGAACTACCAACCGACCACACACAATGCTGATAATATTATTTCGATTATAACATGATCCAAAACGTAACAATTGATGAAACTAGTATTTTGCAACACCAACATTATCTCCGTAAGTCTAAAAGATAAATAGAACATTATTATCGGGATTTGGCGCCCAAGTTTAGTTTAAACTTATTTATTTTACATCGATTGCGAAACAAGCTTTAAGCTTCGATTACTCACACTCGATGTCTGCTTCCTGGAGACTTAACCAGTACTCGTGCCTTTTTGTGTGGAAAAATCTCAAAAGGACCCGCTCATCACGGGACTCGAACCAGGGACCTTTGATACGAGAGGCCGACGCTCTACCTCTGCACCACTGTAACGTTATGACGTCAACCGCTGACGTGACGTCACTTTCCTAGTCATGCCCACAGATTTTTTTAAACTCAAGAACCCCTATTGAAAGCTTTCTCCAAGAATCCAAACTGAATGTATGAGAAATCTAAACACACCGTTGTTTGCACTGGATCTCGGACAAGTTTCAGTATGAATTTCAGGTCTCTAGCTGATTCCGTTTTTTGCTGGTGCGAGATCTACAGAAATATGTAGTCAAAATGTCGATTTTTCGGGTTTTAACCTTAAAAATCTCTGAAACTAGATTTTTCCCAGATATAACGAAACCGCCCAGACCTAGATCGCATTGAGTTCTATAAGTGTGGCTAATTTCAGCGAAATCGTTCTCACCGATTTCTTTGTCCCCAGATCGCTGAATTTTACAACACATTGTGTCCCAATAGCCGTATAGACATTTGTTCCATAGAACAGAATAGAATAATTCTGTTCCACTACACTCATTCTATACTAGATAGGCGACACCTTAAGGGTTTCGCGGGATAGAATGAGTGAAGAGGAGCAGAATTATACCGAACTACCAACTGGCCACACGCAATACTAAATATATATGTTATGAATATGTAATTTCAATTCTTACATGATTCAAAACGTAACAATTGATGACACTCAAGGTTTTTTGGCAACACCAAAATTATTTCCGCAAGTTTAAAAGATAAACACACCATACTATTGGTTTTGGCGCCAAAGCGATAACGTTATGACGTCATACCGCTGAAGTGCTGAACGTGACGTCACTTTCCAAGTATTTGGTCACGTGAAAATATTTGATTCAAGAGCCCCTATTAAAAGCATTCTCCAACTATCAAAACTAAATGTATGAGAAATTTAAAAACACCGTTCTTTGCACTGGATCTTTGTCAAGTTTCAGTTTAAATTTCAGGTCTCTAGCTGATTCCGTTATTTGCTGGTACGAGATCTACAGAAATATGTAGTCAAAATGTCGATTTTTCGGGTTTTAACCTTAAAAATATCTAAAACTAGATTTTTCCCAGATATAACGAAACCGCCCAGACCTAGATCGCATTGTGGTCTATCAGTGTGGCTAATTTCAGCGAAATCGTTCTCACCGATTTCTTTGTCCTCAAATCGCTGAATTTTACAACACATTGTGTCCCAATAGCCGTATAGACATTTGTTCCGTAGAACAGAATAGAATAATTCTGTTCCACTACACTCATTCTACTAGAAAGGCGACACCTTAAGGGTTTCGCAGGATAGAATGAGTGGAGAGGAGCAGAATTGCATCCGAACTACCAACCGACCACACACAATGCTGATAATATTATTTCGATTCTAACATGATCCAAAACGTAACAATTGATGAAACTAGTATTTTGCAACACCAACATTAAGTCTAAAAGATACTAGATAGGCGACACCTTAAGGGTTTCGCGGGATAGAATGAGTGAAGAGGAGCAGAATTATACCGAACTACCAACTGGCCACACGCAATACTAAATATATATGTTATGAATATGTAATTTCAATTCTTACATGATTCAAAACGTAACAATTGATGACACTCAAGGTTTTTTGGCAATACCAAAATTATTTCCGCAAGTCTAAAAGATAAACACACCATACTATTGGTTTTGGCGCCAAAGCGATAACGTTATGACGTCATACCGCTGAAGTGCTGAACGTGACGTCACTTTCCAAGTATTTGGTCACGTGAAAATATTTTATTCAAGAGCCCCTATTAAAAGCATTCTCCAACTATCAAAACTAAATGTATGAGAAATTTAAAAACACCGTTGTTTGCACTGGATCTTTGACAAGTTTCAGTTTAAATTTCAGGTCTCTAGCTGATTCCGTTATTTGCTGGTACGAGATCTACAGAAATATGTAGTCAAAATGTCGATTTTTCGGGTTTTAACCTTAAAAATATCTAAAACTAGATTTTTCCCAGATATAACGAAACCGCCCAGACCTAGATCGCATTGTGGTCTATCAGTGTGGCTAATTTCAGCGAAATCGTTCTCACCGATTTCTTTGTCCTCAAATCGCTGAATTTTACAACACATTGTGTCCCAATAGCCGTATAGACATTTGTTCCGTAGAACAGAATAGAATAATTCTGTTCCACTACACTCATTCTATACTAGAAAGGCGACACCTTAAGGGTTTCGCGGGATAGAATGAGTGGAGAGGAGCAGAATTGCATCCGAACTACCAACCGACCACACACAATGCTGAATATATTATTTCGATTCTAACATGATCCAAAACGTAACAATTTATGAAACTAGTATTTTGCAACACCAAAATTATCTCCGTAAGTCTAAAAGATAAATAGAACATTATTATCGGGATTTGGCGCCAAAGTTTAGTTTAAACTTATTTATTTTACATCGATTGCGAAACAAGCTTTAAGCTTAAATTAATCACACTCGATGTCTGCTTCCTGGAGACTTAACCAGTACTCGTGCCGTTTTGTGTGGAAAAATCTCAAAAGGACCCGCTCATCACGGGACTCGAACCAGGGACCTTTGATACGAGAGGCCGACGCTCTACCTCTGCACCACTGTAACGTTATGACGTCATACCGCTGAAGTGCTGAACGTGACGTCACTTTCCAAGTATTTGGTCACGTGAAAATATTTGATTCAAGAGCCCCTATTAAAAGCATTCTCCAACTATCAAAACTAAATGTATGAGAAATTTAAAAACACCGTTGTTTGCACTGGATCTTTGACAAGTTTCAGTTTAAATTTCAGGTCTCTAGCTGATTCCGTTATTTGCTGGTACGAGATCTACAGAAATATTTAGTCAAAATGTCGATTTTTCGGGTTTTAACCTTAAAAATATCTAAAACTAGATTTTTCCCAGATATAACGAAACCGCCCAGACCTAGATCGCATTGTGGTCTATCAGTGAGGCTAATTTCAGCGAAATCGTTCTCACCGATTTCTTTGTCCTCAAATCGCTGAATTTTACAACACATTGTGTCCCAATAGCCGTATAGACATTTGTTCCGTAGAACAGAATAGAATAATTCTGTTCCACTACACTCATTCTATAAATAGAACATTATTATCGGGATTTGGCGCCCAAGTTTAGTTTAAACTTATTTATTTTACATCGATTGCGAAACAAGCTTTAAGCTTAGATTACTCACACTCGATGTCTGCTTCCTGGAGACTTAACCAGTACTCGTGCCGTTTTGTGTGGACAAATCTCAAAAGGACCCGCTCATCACGGGACTCGAACCAGGGACCTTTGATACGAGAGGCCGACGCTCTACCTCTGCACCACTGTAACGTTATGACGTCAACCGCTGACGTGACGTCACTTTCCTAGTCACGCCCACAGATTTTTTTAAAATCAAGAACCCCTATTGAAAGCTTTCTCCAAGAATCCAAACTGAATGTATGAGAAATCTAAACACACCGTTGTTTGCACTGGATCTGGGACAAGTTTCAGTATGAATTTCAGGTCTCTAACTGATTCCGTTTTTTGCTAGTACGAGATCTACAGAAATATGTAGTCAAAATGTCGATTTTTCGGGTTTTAACCTTAAAAATCTCTGAAACTAGATTTTTCCCAGATATAACGAAACCGCCCAGACCTAGATCGCATTGTGGTCTATCAATGTGGCTAATTTCATCGAAATCGTTCTCACCGATTTCTTTGTCCACAAATCGCTGAATTTTACAACACATTGTGTCCCAATAGCCGTATAGACATTTGTTCCATAGAACAGAATAGAATAATTCTGTTCCACTACACTCATTCTATATATTGATAAGAGCGATGAGTTATTTGAGATAGAATTGAATGAGGACATCATACGCGTAAGCAATAGAAAAAGAAGAAAAAGTTAAGTTTACAGGGGGTCCTGAGGCGGAAAGATTTCGAAACAGGATTAAAAAATAACGTGAATATTAAATCAGCGAAATCAGACGATGGTACATGTATAGAAAACGTATATTACTGATGCAATAAACTATGACACGTATGGTGGCACATAACTGCTACCATAATTCAGATAATATTCATGAAAACTGTCGGGAAAATAATAAAGAATTTCATGGTATGTGTGTGTAATGTATCGTGATAGCTTATTTAATAAGATTCCCGTTACGTTATTTAATACTCAATACTAGATAGGCGACACCTTAAGGGTTTCGCGGGATAGAATGAGTGAAGAGGAGCAGAATTATACCGAACTACCAACTGGCCACACGCAATACTAAATATATATGTTATGAATATGTAATTTCAATTCTTACTAGAAAGGCGACACCTTAAGTGTTTCGCAGGATAGAATGAGTGGAGAGGAGCAGAATTGCATCCGAACTACCAACCGACCACACACAATGCTGATAATATTATTTCGATTCTAACATGATCCAAAACGTAACAATTGATGAAACTAGTATTTTGCAACACCAACATTATCTCCGTAAGTCTAAAAGATAAATAGAACATTATTATCAGGATTTGGCGCCCAAGTTTAGTTTAAACTTATTTATTTTACATCGATTGCGAAACAAGCTTTAAGCTTAGATTACTCACACTCGATGTCTGCTTCCTGGAGACTTAACCAGTACTCGTGCCGTTTTGTGTGGAAAAATCTCAAAAGGACCCGCTCATCACGGGACTCGAACCAGGAACCTTTGATACGAGAGGCCGACGCTCTACCTCTGCACCACTGTAACGTTATGACGTCAACCGCTGACGTGACGTCACTTTCCTAGTCACGCCCACAGATTTTTTTAAAATCAAGAACCCCTATTGAAAGCTTTCTCCAAGAATCCAAACTGAATGTATGAGAAATCTAAACACACCGTTGTTTGCACTGGATCTCGGACAAGTTTTAGGTTGAATTTCAGGTTTCTAGCTGATTCCGTTATTTGCTGGTGCAAGATCTACAGAAATATGTAGTCAAAATGTCGATTTTTCGGGTTTTAACCTAAAAAATCACTGAAACTAGATTTTTCCCAGATATAACGAACACGCCCAGACCTAGATCACATTGAGTTCTATAAGTGTGGGGAATTTCAGCGAAATCGTTCTCACCGATTTCTCTGTCCTCAAATCGCTGAATTTTACAACACATTGTGTCCCAATAGCCGTATAGACATTTGTTCCATAGAACAGAATAGGATAATTCTGTTCCACTACACTCATTCTATACATGATTCAAAACGTAACAATTGATGACACTCAAGGTTTTTTGGCAACACCAAAATTATTTCCGCAAGTCTAAAAGATAAACACACCATACTTTTGGTTTTGGCGCCAAAGCGATAACGTTATGACGTCATACCGCTGAAGTGCTGAACGTGACGTCACTTTCCAAGTATTTGGTCACGTGAAAATATTTGTTTCAAGAGCCCCTATTAAAAGCATTCTCCAACTATCAAAACTAAATTTATGAGAAATTTAAAAACTCCGTTGTTTGCACTGGATCTTTGACAAGTTTCAGTTTAAATGTCAGGTCTCTAGCTGATTCCGTTATTTGCTGGTACGAGATCTACAGAAATATGTAGTCAAAATGTCGATTTTTCGGGTTTTAACCTTAAAAATATCTAAAACTAGATTTTTCCCAGATATAACGAAACCGCCTAGACCTAGATCGCATTGTGGTCTATCAGTGTGGCTAATTTCAGCGAAATCGTTCTCACCGATTTCTTTGTCCTCAAATCGCTGAATTTTACAACACATTGTGTCCCAATAGCCGTATAGACATTTGTTCCGTAGAACAGAATAGAATAATTCTGTTCCACTACACTCATTCTATACTAGAAAGGCGACACCTTAAGGGTTTCGCAGGATAGAATGAGTGGAGAGGAGCAGAATTGCACCCGAACTACCAACCGGCCACACACAATGCTGATACTATTATTTCGATTCTAACATGATCCAAAACGTAACAATTGATGAAACTAGTATTTTGCAACAACAAAATTATCTCCGTAAGTCTAAAAGATAAATAGAACATTATTATCTCAAAATTAAATCATTAAAATCTCAAAATGACCCGTTCATCACGGGACTCGAACCAGGGACCTTTGATACGAGAGGCCGACGCTCTACCTCTGCACCACTGTAACGTTATGACGTCAACCGCTGACGTGACGTCACTTTCCTAGTCACGCCCACAGATTTTTTTAAAATTAAGAACCCCTATTGAAAGCTTTCTCCAAGAATCCAAACTGAATGTATGAGAAATCTAAAAACACCGTTGTTTGCACCGGATCTCGGACAAGTTTCAGTATGAATTTCAGGTCTCTAGCTGATTCCGTTTTTTGCTAGTGCGAGATCTACAGAAATATGTAGTCAAAATGTCGATTTTTCGGGTTTTAACCTTAAAAATCTCTGAAACTAGATTTTTCCCAGATATAACGAAACCGCCCAGACCTAGATCGCATTGTGGTCTATCAGTGTGGCTAATTTCAGCGAAATCGTTCTCACCGATTTCTTTGTCCACAAATCGCTGAATTTTACAACACATTGTGTCCCAATAGCCGTATAGACATTTGTTCCATAGAACAGAATAGAATAATTCTGTTCCACTACACTCATTCTATACAGTACAGCATCGTCAAAGATAAAATCAACATTATCATTTTCAGATATGTCCTGTATTTCACCACATCGTGCATTTAGATCTCCTGCAATTAACAAACTAGAATCTGGATGTTACAACCATTTGTTACAACCTCTAATAATTTATCTTCAAATATTTCGATACCATTTGTACCGGTATTATCATCATATATCGTAGACCCTTCAGGTGTGACATATAAAACACACATTATTATATCATTTTCTAACGTAACTAGAAAGGCGACACCTTAAGGGTTTCGCAGGATAGAATGAGTGGAGAGGAGCAGAATTGCACCCGAACTACCAACCGGCCACACACAATGCTGATACTATTATTTCGATTCTAACATGATCCAAAACGTAACAATTGATGAAACTAGTATTTTGCAACAACAAAATTATCTCCGTAAGTCTAAAAGATAAATAGAACATTATTATCTCAAAATTAAATCATTAAAATCTCAAAATGACCCGTTCATCACGGGACTCGAACCAGGGACCTTTGATACGAGAGGCCGACGCTCTACCTCTGCACCACTGTAACGTTATGACGTCAACCGCTGACGTGACGTCACTTTCCTAGTCACGCCCACAGATTTTTTTAAAATCAAGAACCCCTATTGAAAGCTTTCTCCAAGAATCCAAACTGAATGTATGAGAAATCTAAAAACACCGTTGTTTGCACCGGATCTCGGACAAGTTTCAGTATGAATTTCAGGTCTCTAGCTGATTCCGTTTTTTGCTAGTGCGAGATCTACAGAAATATGTAGTCAAAATGTCGATTTTTCGGGTTTTAACCTTAAAAATCTCTGAAACTAGATTTTTCCCAGATATAACGAAACCGCCCAGACCTAGATCGCATTGTGGTCTATCAGTGTGGCTAATTTCAGCGAAATCGTTCTCACCGATTTCTTTGTCCACAAATCGCTGAATTTTACAACACATTGTGTCCCAATAGCCGTATAGACATTTGTTCCATAGAACAGAATAGAATAATTCTGTTCCACTACACTCATTCTATACTAGATAGGCGACACCTTAAGGGTTTCGCGGGATAGAATGAGTGGAGAGGAGCAGAATTGCATCCGAAATACCAACCGACCACACACAATGCTGAATATATTATTTCGATTCTAACATGATGCAAAACGTAACAATTGATGAAACTAGTATTTTGCAACACCAAAATTATCTCCGTAAGTCTAAAAGATAAATAGAACATTATTATCGGGATTTGGCGCCGAAGTTTAGTTTAAACTTATTTATTTTACATCTATTGCGAAACAAGCTTTAAGCTTAAATTAATCACACTCGATGTCTGCTTCCTGGAGACTTAAGCAGTACTCGTGCCGTTTTGTGTTGAAAAATCTCAAAAGGACCCGCTCATCACGGGACTCGAACCAGGGACCTTTGATACGAGAGGCCGACGCTCTACCTCTGCACCACTGTAACGTTATGACGTCAACCGCTGACGTGACGTCACTTTCCTAGTCACGCCCACATATTTTTTTAAAATCAAGAACCCCTATTGAAAGCTTTCTCCAAGAATCCAAACTGAATGTATGAGAAATCTAAACACACCGTTGTTTGCACCGGATCTCGGACAAGTTTCAGTATGAATTTCAGGTCTCTAGCTGATTCCGTTTTTTGCTAGTGCGAGATCTACAGAAATATGTAGTCAAAATGTCGATTTTTCGGGTTTTAACCTTAAAAATCTCTGAAACTAGATTTTTCCCAGATATAACGAACACGCCCAGACCTAGATCGCATTGTGGTCTATCAGTGTGGCTAATTTCAGCGAAATCGTTCTCACCGATTTCTTTGTCCCCAGATCGCTGAATTTTACAACACATTGTGTCCCAATAGCCGTATAGACATTTGTTCCATAGAACAGAATAGAATAATTCTGTTCCACTACACTCATTCTATACCAACGAACCATCAACTTTAAGGAAAACACACTCTTTCAGATCACAAAAAAACTCTTTTCACTAAGCTATTTTCTACGTAGCAACTTTTTACAAAAACCGTTACTCCACCAGAAAATCGACCTTGTTTTCTTTTTTTTGGACGCACATTAGTAAAAGCAGTGTATCCTTGTAAGACATCAAATTCATTGGAGCAACGGCCTATGTCCTAGTAACTCTCTAGGTGACGAATTCCATTATCTTTTTGTATGTTCACATTTAGTTAATACAAGAAAGTTGTATCTTGATAAATATTCCTATGAACATCCAAGTGCTTTAAAATTTGAAAACATTATGAACCAAAGTAATAGGGATATCCTTATGAAACTTGCCATATTTTGCAAAAAATATTATGTTATTATTTAAATAATGTTTCTTTTTTTTTCTTTTTTTTCCGCAATGATTTCCGCAATGATTTTTGATTTTGATTTTTCTCTCTCATCCTCCATTACATCATGGAGTTGTATTACCATTTATACGGGTAAACAAATCGACGGCGAAGCCGGCGATGTTTCCCGTCAATAGGTAATGTGTATGAACTTTGCAAAATTTTGCTATACCGTCTTTCCAAAAATTGTGTCCAGAATGGATTTTTAGATGCAGTCACGATTCTGCTAAAGTGCTACGTTTTGATTGGATGAAAAGAAAATATCGGAAAAAAAAAAAATTATAGAGAAAATAATTAAATACGATAATACGTACTCGATAAAGGAACGAGCACAAGTAATTTTATGTGTGATAATTTCCGTTTAATAACACTCGTCGTCTATTTCTAAAACGAGTTCAAATATTACTCGTAAGGGTTTTTTGACCTTTGACTTTCCAGAAGTTATAAATCCAAATTCCTGTAATATGACATGACGTCATTCTATTAGTGGTGCAGAGGTAGAGCGTCGGCCTCTTGTATCAAAGGTCCCTGGTTCGAGTCCCGTGATGAGCGGGTCATGACTTTGGGATTTTTTCACACAAACGGCGTGAGTACTGGTTAACTTTAAGTCTCCAGGAAGCAGACATCGAGCGTGATTAATATAAGCTGAAAGCTTGTTTTTGTTTCACAATCGATGTAAAATAAATAAGTTTAAACTAAACTACCTGTCATCATAATTTCATGGATGTAATCAAAGCGCCAATGGCACTGTAGTGGCGATCGTATGGAAAATCCTGCAAAGTAACAAGCAGTATATCGGTGTAGGGCTTGCGATGACTCTGGTGCGGGTATATTTGAGAATGTATCAACCCTGCATCTTTTGACAGTAGAATAATGTTAGTTTGCCAGAATGTTGTCTTGGTGATTATTTAGTTACGTTCTGAAATTGGTCATGATGTGTTCAAAATTAGGCCATTCCAAAGTTATGAAAAATCTAGTTGGTATTCGATAGACTACCGTTTTAGCTCATTAGAATGACTATTTGTAATCTAAATTGTTTGGGTAATCACATGTTTATCACCAGGTCGTTAGGCCATATTAAGATAAAATATATTTTACACTTTAGAAATGACTAAAGAAAGGAGAGAAAACAGTATCCATTAGTTTGGTGTTTGTTTCAATTATGTCCGATATTAAACAGGTCTGTTCAATTTAGTCCCTTCACATTGCATGATTGAGGGTTGTCACAGTGTATTTATATGTCTCTGAGGTTGTTAAACTGCTTCGAATAATGTGAGTGCAAAAACAAACACAAAACATGCTCCAAAAGCACAATTTCACTATTTGCCAAACTGTTTAATTTATGAAAATATAGGCATATATTATAATGCTAGATCTTCAAACTCAATTAGGCTACACTGTCAGCATTGATTGCTAATTGACTCTAGAACGTGCAGACGTGTATACATAACGTGTGTACACACTGCCATCGTGTGTCCTTTAAACCTTTGTAAACCAGTCTTATTATCTAGACGCTTTCATATATTTAAACAAGTACAAAATAAAGCGTTTATAATATTGAGATTTACAAGCTTTTCTGGTTTTTGGTCTCGCGAGCTATTTATAGAACCTTTTGGAATTTCCAGATTTGAGTATCACCAGAGTTGTCGTTATTTGCAAGGCAGAACGCGCAATGATATTTATTATCTGCCAAATCATGACGAAGATAATCAGAGTACAACCAACTCCTGCCGAATCAGGTTAAAGGTCAAAAGGTTACGGTTGACTACAGTAAAAATAAAACGAGGCACAGGAGTATCATGATACTCTGCATAGCGTACCCAAGACGCCCGATGATATTTATTATCTGCCCAAACATGAAGAAAGATAATATGTAAATAGTTTAACTCTATTTAGATATTTTCTCGATAAATCTCAAATATTAGTACCAATCCGGTATCAAAGTAGCACTAACATTATCATTATTAATCGTGTGCCTGCATCACTGATGGAACTATATATATATATGGCGGTTTAACGGAAGTGAGTAAATTGCCTTTGCAGAAATATCCAACCGATTGTTCAAATACGACTATATAATTTTTTTTTCGTTGTTGTTGTTTTGGTAGCACTGTGGCGATTGTCAATCAATCGCCACAAAAACTAAGCTATATTTTAAAGTTAAATATAAGCTTAACCTGATGATGATTTTTATTTTCTTTGCTTAGGTCGGTAGGACTCGTAATTGACGTAAATAACTGATCGTGCTGCAAGCAAGGGGCTAACTGCAGTTCGCGGGTAATTATTCACCAATCACAACATATAATAAATGTTTACCCGAAATAGGTAGCACCTATACTCATATTAATTTGTTGTATATTATATGCCATTTTGTATTATTTTGTTTTTACATATTATTTGCCATTTTGTATTCATTGTATTCATGTACTGTTTCATGTTGTCACATGCCCATATGGGCCTTGACTTTAATATTCAAATAAACCTTGAAACCTTGAATCTAGAGTAACGTCCCTTGTTCTACCGGAAGCGCTCGATTTAAAACATATACAGTATATATACAAACTGAAATATTTGTTTTTCTTCAGTGCTTCAATATGCCTCGACAACGTCAGACAGAGACGAGCAAAAAGTCGGTTACTAGTCCTAAAGCTTCTACGAGTAGACCAGGAGCGTCTCCAAATAGGGGTACAGCTGGGAAATCGACTACCCATGGCAAAGGTTCGTATCCTTCCCTAGCCATGACTGCATGAGCATCGTCCAAACAATTTTATTTCAACTTGCTCGCTGATATTAGAAATAAAACATAATTTGATTTTTAATTGAATTAACCCTTTCCCACATTCCCACATATTGACATCTCTGCAGAAGACAACATTTAAAAACATTGTGACAAAAATGTTTAAATCTAACTTGAAGTTTGATGAACATATTAATAATACAGTCACTAAGGTAAACAGAATAATAGGGCTTATCAATATCAGATGCAAATTTACTTACATGGACAAGAGTATATTTTTAACATTGTATAAATCATTAGTGAGATCGCATCTAGATTATGGCAACTTAATATTCTATCCATACACAAAAAAGAACAAACAAATACTTGAAAATGCACAAAGGAGAGCTACAAGACTAGTGCCTGAATTACGAGGCTTATCGTACAGCGAACGTCTCATTGAATTGAACCTGCCATCATTGGATTACCGTAGAAAAAGATTTGACATTATTCAAGTGTTCAAAATAGTACATAAAATTGATCACATTGACATGAATGTATTTTTTACATACTCGGACAACAATCATCTTAGGGATCATAACCCAAAACTTATTAAACCTAGAGCAAATAAATCGCTACGATTAAACTCTTTCGCTCACCAAACCATACAGGTGTGGAACAATTTACTGGCGGAAGTGGTTAACTCAAAATCAGTGATTCAATTTAAAACAAAATTGGATAAATTGTGGCATGACAGAAGTCCCAGGTCAACTAATTCACAAACCGGGCCGGAGAACTGGGAAATGAAATTGAGGGGAAATATAAGCCTAAAGTGCTTAAAAAGTTTCCCAGAAGACAAAAGGTAAAAGGAGATATTGCACAAAATGAGCAAATTGCGTCTGTTGCAATAATTTGTTGTATGTAACTTAGTCCTATAATATATGACCTCTCACAAGCTTGTCAACGGAGTCTTATGTTATAGGACTAGTATGTAACTATGTTGGCAGAAATATAAAAATTTATACATAGATATGCATTTAGAACAAATTTCACTAAAATCTTGCGGGTATGGCGAGATGTGTTGGTCATGTAACTAACTTAATATGAGTCAGGGTTGTCAAAACGTTTTGTTGTAACAGATCAAAATTCAAATAAGAAAAGTAACCTATCATGCTGGTTTTCAAGTCAAGGGAAAAGCCCTGTTAGGACATCAGGGGTCCGGGGAGCAAAACTAACAGATCAAAGGGTGATTTTAACAGATCAAGCCTGATCGGTTACTTTTCTCATTTCATCTGTTATACAAAACATTTTGACAACCCTGCTGATGAGTATAATTTATGTGCTACCTATTTCGGCAAAACATTTATTAAAAATCATTCCCCGTGATCTGCAGTTAGCCCCTTAATTGCAGCACTATCAGTGATTTGATTATAAGTTATTAACGAGTCCTAAGCAAATAAACTAAAAATCATCATGAATCTTGTTAAGCATATAATATTTAACTTCGATATATATGTCAAATATTTTAAATCCATGAAATAATGATGACAGGTACAAAAAATAATCAATTTGCTGTTCATAAAATACTACCATAATTTATGGAACATTTGTGCCGAGTCAAACTTTCCTTTCCTATCATTTCTGTCGTTTTTCATTTTGGGTATTTATTCATCATTTGCGTTACAATAATAGGATGACGTCACATTAAGGGCCGGCCCTGGCTCAAAAAATGCTGGAGCCATTTTACAAAAACTTGAGCCATTTTTGAGACATGTATCTGACCCAAAATTATGAGCCATAAAAAATATTTCTTTGCAAGTTGATAGAGAGAGACAAAATACCTTATCATAGTTCACATTTATCTAAATGTTCATTTAGATGAGGATTTTACTGCAAACAGAATGTTATTCATAATAACAAATTTATAAAAAAAAGGGAACTAAATCAATATATGCTTTCGTTATTTTATTTGTCACATGATTGCTTAATGATTGTTGAAATCATAAAACAAAATATAAGGGGTACGATCGTTTTGGCATACCCTGTATAATTTTTTTTTTTGCATAGTCTCGTGTGACACAGATTTCCTTCTGCAGTGCTCAGTAGTACTGCAGAGAAAATAATCTTTACGGTAAATGTCATTTTTTTATTTTTCCATTTAGGAAGTTTAATTGATTGCAGTTTCTACGCAACTGGTAAAAAGTAATAGTAAAAAAACACTGTTGTAAAATAATGAAATCTGACATGTTTGCGACAAAGTAGATTGTAAACAAACTGTGACGTCATTGAACTACATGTTAAACTTATACGCGCGTGAAGAAAAAAGTATCAAAAATAGGTGAATGGACGATACAGAATTGGTAAACCTATATAGTGATTTCGATTTATAATTATTTTGTTTGGTGTTTTAAATTGATCGCCGACCTACATCAAAATCCACCGGCCTTTAATTAATGCTAATTTAACCGATTTACGCATTAGGGCACGGTCAATTATAGTGACTTGTATTATGTTTTCAATCAAAAAAATTAATACGTAATTGGTCAGTCTTTAATTGTAAACAAATTAAAGCAGTTTGTTTAAAATATCCACTCTCCGTAATCACGCGCATGTCAACAGTTTGACATTGTACAGTGTACACAAACACTATACACACGCTGACTGGTTTAAATTATTTTACCCAATAGCGATACACAATATCATCTGCATCCGTGAACCAGTCAAGTCTTTTGATACTTCTGGTAATGAAATACGTAAGATTTTACGAAGTAGAATTTTCGTCAATAATTTCTTATGAAACACGGCTTGAGCCAATTTTTTCATTTCTGAGCCAATGGCTCAAGTGGTGAACGACAGCGCAAGCCCTGACATTATAGAAATTTGAATTTGTTACATCCGGTTAGTCAGTAAAACCTTATCAGTTTTTAATTGAACTCATTTTAAAAATAGACAACAAGTGTAATTACACACATATGATCACATTCCAGATTACATGTTTTCATTCATTTATCGAGTCTATATTATCATATTTAATTATTTCCTCTTATAAGTTTTTACTTTTCATCCCCATCAAAACTTAGGAATATCGTGACTACAACCAAAAATCATCTCTGGACACAATTTTTGGATACTTGCTAGTTACTTGCTGTAGCAAAGTTCATACACATTACCTATTGACGGGAACAAAATCTCTTGTTATTCCATTTATTTTTTTACTTGTATAAATCATTTAGTCATGTCTGCGTTAGAAATAATACCATTCGCTAAATTTTGTATCTACAGTAACTTTAATCAAAATCCCTGTTATAGCTGAAGGTCATCAGTACAAACCTGAGTGGCACCATCACTTCCTTACCTTAATGCCTCACTCAAATATGAGTGGCACCATCACTTCCTTACTTTAATGCCTCACTCAAATATGAGTGGCACCATCACTTCCTTACTTTAATGCCTCACTCAAATATGAGTGGCACCATCACTTCCTTACCTTAATGCCTCTCTCAAATATGAGTGGCACCATCACTTCCTTACTTTAATGCCTCACTCAAATATGAGTGGCACCATCACTTCCTTACCTTAATGCCTCACTCAAATATGAGTGGCACCATCACTTCCTTACCTTAATGCCTCACTCAAATATGAGTGACACCATCACTTCCTTACCTTAATGCCTCACTCAAATATGAGTGGCACCATCACTTCCTTACCTTAATGCCTCACTCAAATATGAGTGGCACCATCACTTCCTTACCTTAATGCCTCACTCAAATATGAGTGACACCATCACTTCCTTACCTTAATGCCTCACTCAAATATGAGTGGCACCATCACTTCCTTACCTTAATGCCTCACTCAAATATGAGTGGCACCATCACTTCCTTACCTTAATGCCTCACTCAAATATGAGTGGCACCATCACTTCCTTACTTTAATGCCTCACTCAAATATGAGGGGCACCATCACTTCCTTACCTTAATGCCTCACTCAAATATGAGTGACACCATCACTTCCTTACCTTAATGCCTCACTCAAATATGAGTGGCACCATCACTTCCTTACTTTAATGCCTCATTCAAATATGAGTGACACCATCACTTCCTTACTTTAATGCCTCAATCAAATATGAGTGGCACCATCACTTCCTTACCTTAATGCCTCTCTCAAATATGAGTGGCACCATCACTTCCTTACTTTAATGCCTCACTCAAATATGAGTGGCACCATCACTTCCTTACCTTAATGCCTCACTCAAATATGAGTGGCACCATCACTTCCTTACCTTAATGCCTCACTCAAATATGAGTGGCACCATCACTTTTTTAGGCCAACATTTTTTTATTTTCTGTTTTACGAGAATGCCTGACAATTTTTTTCCAAAAATGAAATAAAATAAAACAGTTTTGAGTTCATTTTATTTTGTTATTTTTCGTCGACCTCACTATATTGACAATATATTTTAGAGAAAACGAAGATAATCATGGTCTGTCGGAGGTTTAAATAAAGTGTGTTATTCTGTATTTCCAACATTCTAAAGCACTTGGTTTAAGGTTTCCCCATAATATGTTAAACACACCCCTCCCCCTTCTGCAATGCAAAAACTGTTAAAGGCTATATCCAATGAAGAATACAGGCATGTTGAATACTCACAGTCATCTTGTAAGATGATAAAACTGCATTTTCTATCGCTATTATGTAGTTGTAGTAAAAAAAAAGAAAAAAAAAGAAGAAAAGTTTTTATTTTTTTATTTTTATTTTTTTGGTACAGTGCTCAATAAAGATACTTTTATTTTTATTTTTATTTCGCCCTACCGAACCAATTCGTTTACAAAAAATCTCGTAAAACAGTTAATGAAAAAAAGTTGGTAACTTTAATGCCTCTCTCAAACCTGAGTGGCACCATCACTTCCTTACTTTAATGCCTCAATCAAATATGAGTGGCACCATCACTTCCTTACCTTAATGCCTCACTCAAATATGAGTGGCACCTTCTTAAGAAGCAAGTTGTCTGTTGCAAGTTGTTACAGACGTAAGTGGTTACAAATGTGTGCTATATGCGCATTCAAGACATCTCATCAATATATGCAATAATTCTTGCAAAAACTTAACCGACGGTAGATGAGTTGATGACTGCCTTCATAATTTGTTTTGAAGGGCCATGGACGCGCTTTCTACCGTCACGCTGAACACTGTGGCCATCACCATGATTGTTTTATTACGTTCGTTAAATGCTTTCCAAGCGTTTCAGTTTCGTACTCAATTATTTTAGTTCCCAAAATCGATAAAAAGTTCTAGGGTCGTCCCAAAAAATAGTGAAGGTAGGGTTACCTGAACCACACATATTTTTTTGTTTAGCCTTACCCGAATGCCTCTCTCAAATATGAGTGGCACCATCACTTCCTTACTTTAATGCCTCACTCAAATATGAGTGACACCATCACTTCCTTACCTTAATGCCTCTCTCAAATATGAGTGGCACCATCACTTCCTTACCTTAATGCCTCACTCAAATATGAGTGGCACCATCACTTCCTTACTTTAATGCCTCACTCAAATATGAGTGACACCATCACTTCCTTACCTTAATGCCTCACTCAAATATGAGTGGCACCATCACTTCCTTACCTTAATGCCTCTCTCAAATATGAGTGGCACCATCACTTCCTTACTTTAATGCCTCTCTCAAATATGAGTGAAACCATCACTTCCTTACTTTAATGCCTCACTCAAATATGAGTGGCACCATCACTTCCTTACTTTAATGCCTCACTCAAATATGAGTGACACCATCACTTCCTTACCTTAATGCCTCTCTCAAATATGAGTGGCACCATCACTTCCTTACCTTAATGCCTCTCTCAAATATGAGTGGCACCATCACTTCCTTACTTTAATGCCTCTCTCAAATATGAGTGACACCATCACTTCCTTACCTTAATGCCTCTCTCAAATATGAGTGGCACCATCACTTCCTTACCTTAATGCCTCACTCAAATATGAGTGGCACCATCACTTCCTTACTTTAATGCCTCACTCAAATATGAGTGACACCATCACTTCCTTACCTTAATGCCTCACTCAAATATGAGTGGCACCATCACTTCCTTACTTTAATGCCTCTCAAATATGAGTGACACCATCACTTCCTTACCTTAATGCCTCACTCAAATATGAGTGGCACCATCACTTCCTTACCTTAATGCCTCTCTCAAATATGAGTAGCACCATCACTTCCTTACTTTAATGCCTCACTCAAATATGAGTGACACCATCACTTCCTTACCTTAATGCCTGTCTCAAATATGAGTGGCACCATCACTTCCTTACCTTAATGCCTCTCTCAAATATGAGTGGCACCATCACTTCCTTACTTTAATGCCTCTCTCAAATATGAGTGACACCATCACTTCCTTACCTTAATGCCTCTCTCAAATATGAGTGGCACCATCACTTCCTTACCTTAATGCCTCACTCAAAGATGAGTGGCACCATCACTTCCTTACTTTAATGCCTCACTCAAATATGAGTGACACCATCACTTCCTTACCTTAATGCCTCACTCAAATATGAGTGGCACCATCACTTCCTTACTTTAATGCCTCTCAAATATGAGTGACACCATCACTTCCTTACCTTAATGCCTCACTCAAATATGAGTGGCACCATCACTTCCTTACCTTAATGCCTCTCTCAAATATGAGTGGCACCATCACTTCCTTACTTTAATGCCTCACTCAAATATGAGTGGCACCATCACTTCCTTACCTTAATGCCTCATTCAAATATGAGTGGCACCATCACTTCCTTACCTTAATGCCTCACTCAAATATGATTGGCACCATCATTTCCTTACTTTAATGCCTCACTCAAATATGAGTGACACCATCACTTCCTTACCTTAATGCCTCACTCAAATATGATTGGCACCATCATTTCCTTACTTTAATGCCTCACTCAAATATGAGTGACACCATCACTTCCTTACCTTAATGCCTCACTCAAATATGAGTGGCACCATCACTTCCTTACTTTAATGCATTCCTCAAATATGAGTGACACCATCACTTCCTTACCATAATGCCTCTCTCAAATATGAGTGGCACCATCACTTCCTTACTTTAATGCCTCACTCAAATATGAGTGATGCCATCACTTCCTTACTTTAATGCCTCTCTCAAATATGAGTGGCACCATCACTTCCTTACCTTAATGCCTCTCTCAAATATGAGTGGCACCATCACTTCCTTACTTTAATGCCTCTCAAATATGAGTGGCACCATCACTTCCTTACTTTAATGCCTCTCAAATATGAGTGACACCATCACTTCCTTACCTTAATGCCTCACTCAAATATGAGTGGCACCATCACTTTCTTACTTTAATGCCTCTCTCAAATATGAGTGGCACCATCACTTCCTTACCTTAATGCCTCTGTCAAATATGAGTGGCACCATCACTTCCTTACTTTAATGCCTCACTCAAATATGAGTGGCCCATCGCTTCCTTACCTTAATGCCTCACTCAAATATGAGTGGCACCATCACTTCCTTACCTTAATGCCTCACTCAAATATGAGTGGCACCATCACTTCCTTACTTTAATGCCCCACTCAAATATGAGTGACACCATCACTTCCTTACCTTAATGCCTCACTCAAATATGAGTGACACCATCACTTCCTTACTTTAATGCATTCCTCAAATATGAGTGACACCATCACTTCCTTACTTTAATGCCTCTCTCAAATATGAGTGGCACCATCACTTCCTTACCTTAATGCCTCACTCAAATATGAGTTGCCAAGTGCAGTACTTCATAATATTTTAACATAGAAGTTTGTGACTTCTATAGCAGTTCTATCACATCTATTATCTAGTGAGTGATATAGGAATATCATTATGCTCTTGTTTTTATATATGTTTCAAGTGCACTATGATGCTTTTAAATGTTTGCATGATGATCCCTGTTTTAAAAGTTTAATTTCTATAAGTTATTACAAATTACACAGGTAAACAACTGCCAGTAGAGACCCCAGGGCCATTCAAAAGAAAAAGGAAAGTAAAGATGGGTACAAGATCTCTGCAAGAAATAAAAAAATACCAGGCATCAACTGATCTTCTACTCAGAAAACTGCCTTTTGCAAGATTAGTAAGTAACTACATTAATTTAGATGAAAAGGTAAGTCTACTGGATAAGATGTTTTAAAGCCAGGTCTCTTTCTAATTGACCCTAAGCCCTTACTTTGAGTGACAGCTGGTCTGATAGTGATTGACCAATCGGAACCAAGCTGGTGCATGGCAAGCTCATCTGATATCGCGTCCGTCATTTTGTCAGACAAACTCCCGAGCTTGTCTAACAACGATACAAAGTTAAAAAAATACGAATTTCACTGAAGTTTTACGATAACCACTCCAACTTAATAAGATGATGAAAAGGTGTTCCTGGTTTTTTTTGTGTGATGCCAGATACCCAGAATGTTTAAATGGTTCAAAGTTTGTTATTTTTCTCAAGCCATAGACAACCTGAAAAACATGTTTGAGGTGGATGAAGTTGTGCGGAAGACCTCATACTCACCTAAAAATCAACAGAATGAATTCAAACAGATACGTATGGACCAAGGTAACTAAAATCAGTTCATAGAGCAGTCTTTTTTTTAATCAGTAGGGCTTGCACACACATTTACATGCGGGTGTGCAGTAAATATGACGTTTTGTAAAAATATTACCTTGCGGCTTCCACTTTGATTACTATTCCCGAAATCTTCCATTAATATAGACCATAAATTCTTCAAAAAGTATTCCTGTTATTGCTCTTTATCATGGAAGTTTTGAAGAACTGTTCCTAGTCTGACAATTGTGAGATTTGTGATAAAAGGTTTTTCATTAATTTATGCAAGATGAAACGAAATTACATTTTGAAAATAAATAATTTATTTACAATTGTTTATAGATTATCCTGTATCATGAGCTTGCACTTAAGAAATTGGACTTGTTGACTTTTGTAACAGTGAAGATCCAGATCAGCATGTGAATCTGACCAGTGTGATCAAGATGTGAACCATCCACATTTATTATTATATTAACTTAAGCTTCTTATAACCGATTGTGTAGGTATTGATAAGATTAAGTAAACGGAGTATGAACAGGATGATCTGATCCAGCACTGTTCAGAAATGCCAATTTGAAATGGTCCCATATAAAATCATTGATAACATAGTTAATACAGCTGCATCTGAATTCTTAACATATTCCTTTTTTAGCCTTTCAATGATCTGACCAGTTCAACGGAAGGGAATCAAGATCCATTACCAATAGACATTTATATCTCAAAACCTAAAATATGGCTTCCACCAACAGGAAAAACAAAATCCAGGAAAAAGAGGATGCCTGCAATTTCCCAGTCCTGAGTAAGTTTGTTGTGTTGTACACATGTAATGTATACACATCCTCTCTTTCTGAAAGTGAATTGAGCTAACCTGCATAGTCATTTGTAGGGAATTGATAGATTGAGGTTGAACACCATTTCAACAATTTTTCAGTCATATCACAGTGGCCAGTTGACCTAACCAGGTGTTACCTAATATGAGAGAAATACTTCTAAATTATATGTAATGAAACATCAAATTATATGTAATGAAACATCAATTTCAATCAATTAGCATTTCCAACAGAAATCAAAACTTTCTGTAAGCTTTCATTCCATAGATTTTCATTAGTTTTGTTTTGAAACTTTGAAACAAAATGAAATAATTAGGATTCATTTTCATTCAGCTTGAAGCCATTTTTTTTGGAGAAATACACAACAACAGGGATTTTGATGAAGAAGAAATTAAGGAAGCCACAAATCTGGAACCTAGTCTGACAAGATGTAAAGCAGAGATACACACTGGTTGACACTGTAAGTACTGTGGATAAGTTCTTCTATATATTTCAGGGATTCCAAAACATCCAAATTCTTGAAGACTTGAATATCTATCCTGGATTTAAGATATGCTCTTTCAAATAAATAAATAGTAATGGCTTGAGACATAAGTACGGTCGGTGAATACTAAATAGGAGTTTTTATGTGTTTTTAACTATATGACAAACATGTTTTTTGGATATCTGGATTTTAAACCTTTTTTCACATACATAAAAGGTGTAGCAGAAAATTACGAATGATCGAAATCATTTAAGCAAAATTATCTCTATAAATCTAAGTATATTTATTAGATCACCTGAGCCGAAGGCTCAAGGTGAGCTATTCTGATCACTTTTTGTCCGTCCGGCGTTAACTTTTAGCTTTAAACATCATCTCCTTCCAAACTCCAAGGACAATTTCCGTGAAACATCACAGGACTGTTCCTCTGGTTGGCCTCTTTCAAAGTTGTTCAAAGATTTAAATTCCATTGAGAACTTTGGTTGCTGCGGCATCAGAAAGGGGGCAAAAGGTCCAAATTTTAAAAATCTTCTCCTCCGAATCTGCCAGTCAGATTCAAATATTATTTGGTAGAAATGTTCATTGGGTGACCCTCTATAAAAATTGTTCAAGCCATACTGATTGGTCGAAAAACATGGCAGTCAGGCGGCATCAAAAAAGGGGCAAAATGACAAAATTTGAAAATTCCATTTTTATGCAAATGCTTGTCTGATTTTAAGAAAATATAATACGAATCTTACTGTAATGATCCTCTATTTAATTTGTTTAAGCCGTTTTGATTGGTTACACAATCATAGCAACCAGGCGTCATCACAAAAGGGGTAAATTGAACTTTTAGCTACAAATGACAACCATCTCCAACCATTCCAATAGACCAATTACCACAAAACATCACAGGAATGTTCCTTTGGTGGTCCTCTTTCAAAATTGTTCAAAGATTAAAATTCCAATGAGAACTTTGGTTGCTGCGGCATCAGAAAGGGGACAAAATGTCCAAACTTTAAAAATCTTCTCCTCCGAATCTGTCTGTCAGATTCAAATATAATTTGGTAGAAATGTTCCTTGGGTGACATCCATAAAAAATTGCTCAAGCCATACTGATTGGTCGAAAACATGGCAGTCAGGCGGCATCAGAAAAGGGGCAAAATTTGAAAATTCCATTTTTATGAAAGTGTTTGTCTGATTTTAAGAAAATATAATACGAATCTTACTGTAATGATCCTCTATTTAATTTGTTTAAGCCGTTTTGATTGGTTACACAATCATATCAACCAGGCGTCATCACAAAAAGGGTAAATTGAACTTTTAGCTACAAATGACAACCAACTCCTACCATTCCAATAGACCAATTTCCACAAAACATCACAAGAATGTTCCTTTGGTGGTCCTCTTTCAAAATTGTTCAAAGATTTAAATTCCATTGAGAACTTTGGTTGCTGCGGCATCAGAAAGTGAGAAAAATACCCAAATTTTAAAATCCTTTTCCTCCATAATCTACTTGTGCGATTGCAAGATAATTTGGTAGAAATGTTTCTTAAGTGACCCTCTAAATAAACTGTTGAAGCCATATTGATTTCGTTGAAAAACAGGGCAGCAAGGTGGCATCAGGAAAGGTGCAAAATGACAAAAACTTTATAATTCCATTCTGATTAAAGTTCTTGTTAGATTTTTAGATATAAATGGCCTTTACTGATAAGCTGTTTCTTGAGAAGTGTCCACTCCTTTCAGTTTCATTTGCACTCCCTGATAAAATTTTCCAGATATTTGCAGTTAAATATTTGCTACTAATTTACTATCAATTAGGTGATCGATTTAGGGCCATCTTGGCCCTCTTGTTGAATATAGGAGAAAATATTGAAACAAAATGGAGAAATAGTTCATTATCACTTTAATCACAATGGTTTGAAAAGTCATCTCCTGTAGATGCATCATGTACACGTTATGTAAGCAACCACCAAGCCCACATTGGATTAACACAGGCAAACAGCACATTTACATGCATCCTGTACAAGTTATTTAAGAAACCACCAAGCCCACATTGGATTAACACAGGCAAACAGCACATTAACATGCATCCTGTACAAGTTATGTAAGCAACCACCAAGCCCAGATTGGATTTAACACAGGCAAACAGCACATTTACATGCATCATATACAAGTTATGTAGGCAACCACCAAGCCCACATTGGATTAACACAGGCAAACAGCACATTTACATGCATCCTGTACAAGTTATTTAAGCAACCACCAAGCCCACATTGGATTAACACAGGCAAACAGCACATTTACATGCATCATGTACAAGTTATTTAAGCAACCACCAAGCCCACATTGGATTAACACAGGCAAACAGTACATTTACATGCATCATGTACAAGTTATGTAAGCAACCACCAAGCCCACATTGGATTAACACAGGCAAACAGCACATTTACATGCATCCTGTACAAGTTATGTAAGCAAACAGCAAGCCCACATTGGATTAACACAGGCACATTTACATGCTTCATTTTGATGAATGCACATATTTGTAAATAATTTAGGGAATAACTTCTTCACACAGACTGTATTCATGTATTTAAATTTTTCCACATACAAATAATATGCAGCAGATGATATTGAAACTAGAATTGGGGAAAACATATAAATGAAAGTATAATCCATGAATTTATTTTAGAGTTTAAAAAATTGTGACAAAAGGAGAGAGTGTTCTTAACAAGAAATTATTAATTTTGCTACAATGTTTTCAAATGTCATCAAATATGCATCAAAATGAGCTTGCAAGTGGGAAAGCCTTAAAATGGAATATGACATTATGAGGGTTTTTAACAATGTTTCTGTTTAATACTATGATTGTAGGCAAAAGTATTTTTGAACTTTTTTACACAAACAATTAAAGGCGATTTGTAGGTGGCACTCCACTTATATTATCTAGGGGCGATATCACATGTCCGCACATACAACCAAACAATGCACACATTTTGGAAAAAGAAGTTGCCTTTTAAGTCATTGAAGCACATTTTCTAATTTCATAAAAACCATATACAGTGTATGTTCATTAATGTTATTGTAGTTACAACCTTTTTTACAAAGGTAGTTAAAATTCATCTGAGATAAAAATTTATGCTATTGAAGAAAATATTTAATTAATGAAACTAGTTACAATAGTAATAACAGAATCATTTGAGGCATTTTAGATTGCTTCTATACCACATTTCTAAGATTATTCTAGATTTCATGGGCCAAACATAATTGAGGCACCATTCCAGGTCAATCTGACTAAAGTACACGATCTTCTGAAAAGGCCTCATAGCGTAGTGTTTTTGAGGAGATGATTTTAATCAGATTGCATTCCAGGTATATTGTCAATAAAAGATTTATATGGAAATTTACATAACATAAAATAAATAATCATTTATTCTTCTCCAATATAAGAGTGTTATATTTAGAGTTGATATTTGAAAACACCTAAAATTCTGGTAAATATCCTTTAAGATGACCTTAGCCCTTTCCCACATACAACAAATATGCACTAGAAGACTTCTGGTAAAAATTATGGAGAAGAAAGAACAATACTTGAATAGAATAGAAAATGTTGTGAAATAATGAGCACTCCTTTTGCTAAATTGTTTTCAACAGTAATTGACTGTAAAGGGGTTAGTAAGTGTGAAAGGTTTAACCGATGAATAACACATCTATGCATTACTGTAAAGGGGTTAGTAAGTGTGAAAGGTTTAACCGATGAATAACACATCTATGCATTACTGTAAAGGGGTTAGTAAGTGTGAAAGGTTTAACCGATGAATAACACATCTATGCATTACTGTAAAGGGGTTAGTAAGTGTGAAAGGTTTAACCGATGAATAACAGATCTATGCATTACTGTAAAGGGGTTAGTAAGTGGGAAAGGTTTAACCGATGAATAACACATCTATGCATTACTGTAAAGGGGTTAGTAAGTGTGAAAGGTTTAACCGATGAATAACACATCTATGCATTTTGTCTTTTCAATTTGTGTGCAGCAGAAGACACATGAAAATATTTCCACAAGGGAGACATTGCTCATGATGGTCAATTTTACTTACAACACTGTTTTCTACTCTATGATCTTTTATAAAATCATTAATTTAATTAAAGGAGATTTCATACTTTTTCTAATGGAGGTTTTCAATGTTGTATACTGCACATTTGTTTTATATGGGAAAGAGTTAAATTTATACAAATAAATGTACTAAAATAATGTAATTCTCACTACATCCAAATAGAAAGAATTGCATAAGTAAACAATGGAACAAGGGGAGAGGTAAACAATGGAACAAGGGGAGAGGTAAACAATGGAACAAGGGGAGAGGTTTAATTGTCCTCTGTTGTTCTTGTACTTATAGGGAAACTTAGAGTTGTGTTCAATTCTCTGTCTCATATATAAATGACAAAAAGAATAACTGTTGACAACAATTCTCATCAATTTACAGTCTTTGAATTAACAAATCGTTCTTTGTATACATAATACAGTTACCAAACTTTACACCATAAATCTGCATTCAGACTTCTCATTTTGGAAGAAATTGGGAAGATGGCTATTGTCAAGTGTTGGCTTTTTGGCTCAGGTCTAAACATATTGTAGTTGATACTCGTATATCAAACAATATCAATGATGATAATACAAGTTAATTTGATAATCATACATGTTTAATTAATGACCTGACATATATGTGTAATTTTCAATCTCTTCAAGATATTTTTAAAGTCATCTGATGCAGATTTATTGTAGTATATTGGAAAGGGTAAAAAAGGAAAGGGTTGGATCACTATAGTTTAAATTTCTTAATTTTTACATAATTGCCCATACATTATAAATATTTTTCTTCTTCTGGTGTAGATCCAATGGATATGGTTTTCCTGAAATCAGAAGACCACACTCTTCAGAGTAAGCATGACAGATGTGACCACTAACACAACTTTGATCCAGCACAACACTTGTATTTTACATTGCAAGTCAGAGGAATTAGGGATAATGCATCAGGAAAGAATCTCATTTGTCATTCTTCTTTTCCCACAACTCTCAAAGTATGTACCAAATACAATGCTCATCCTTAATTGAAAACATCATCAAAAGAAGAGGGGCACATGTTGATAGAGCAATGTATGAGCAAAAATATGTAAAACCTTTAAAACAGGAAGTGTAAGTCCTGCAAAGAGTTGAAAACACTGGCAAGAGGAGAAACAACTCATCATGAGCAATTTCTACTTTTGCCACAATGTTTTCAAAAGTCATCAGGAAGAGTGTTGGTAAGGCTAAATATTTTGTACATGTAAATTGTAATTCAGTACAGCTTTGATATAATGTGAGAAATAAAAAATCATAAAAAAACACATTTGTTTTCTTGGATATATTATTGTGTTCAAAATATGTTGTCAATACATTACCCCTAAGAAAAAGTTATTTCAATCGGCAATTTTCAACCTTTGGAATTTGATAACATCGAAAGAAATAATTTGGGATTTGAAGACTATTGTTTTGAAGTTATTGGGAAAGTGTAAAACCTGTGGAAAATGACTTGCCCATGCACCCACACTAAGGACCCAATTGGATACCAATTTACATAATTTGAACCTTTTATGATCAATTTGGAACAGTGCTGAGCCAGATCAGATCAGATTGTTTTTATTAATCAACATATATGGAATGCTATGATGCTATCTCTAAACATTATCTGCATACATGTTATCTTGTCTTGCTTGGTGTTGATTAATGTAACCTGGGTTACTGGTTCTGGCTTAATCTTGGGTCCATTGCTGGGATAAGGAGGTACTGAACAGTTGCGCTGGAATGCTGGTGAACCCCATAAACATGTTAAGCCCTTAACCTGTAATAAAAAAAACTTTTTTAAGAATCAACGCATTCAATTCCCAATAAAATAATGATAAAGCATGACAAACAGTCAAATTCATGCTGCTTCATTTATTCGGTCTACCAGTGTAGCATTTAAATTTGAATTATAGTATGCTAAGTGAATAGAAGAAATAATAATCGTTCAAGTTATCAATACAATACACCCCTTTCTCCAACATTTTCTTGTTTGTTTGTCCAATGTAATGAAAGTTATTATGTTGGGCGGGGCTTAACTCAAAAAGTTGTAGCGTCAGTTGAAGCCATGACTTTAAACCCTATCTTGGCTATTCATTCTTTTCGATAAATGACATGCGTCATTGTGAGGTGTCTTCTACCAATGGGTGAAAGGTTTTTCTCATGGGAAGGTAGCTAGTTACCTAGGCAGAATGTTGTTAGCCACAGTGGGGTAATAGTCCTGGCAAGGCAAGAAGATGGTTTTTAGGCTAAACTCGATTCTATCCAATCATAATTGCCACACAAAGAAGAGAAGGTAGTTAGCTTGAACCCTTTCCCACATGAAACAAATCTGCAGCAGAAGACTTTAAATATTTAAGGCAAAAATATAAAAATCTATAAATGAAAGAAAAATTAAGATATGCAGTTTACAAAATTGTGGCAAAGGGAGGAATTGCGCATCATGAACAATTTCTCCTTTTGATACAATACTTTCAAAATCCATCAACTGCAGAGTCATCAAAATGCCTCTGTATGAGAGAAAGGGTTTATACAGAATTATGAGGAAGATTTAGTCAAATTTGCATTTGGGAAATGAGAAATATTTCCTTTCCATATTTTTAGCTCATCTGAACATGAAGTGATGAAGGTGAGATATTGTGATCGCCTTTTGTCTGGTGTGCGTCATAGGTTAACATCTTCTCCTCTGTAACCAGTGGGTCAATAGGGATGAAACTTCAAAGAAAACATCCTCTCTATGTCTTCACACAAATTCCTTCAAATAATTTAAATCCATGCACATTTTGGTTTCCATGGCAATTGAAAGAAAATAACTTAAATGTTTCTTCTCCCAAACCGGTTGGCTGTTTTTCAAAATATTTTGTGGAAATGATCCTTTGGTGTCTTTCATGCCATGTCGAAAAACATGACTGCCATTGGTTTGGGGTAGTTTTGCCTTATATGGCTAAAGTGAAAACTTAAAAATCTTCTTCTCCAAAAGTATTTTGCCAATTTCCAAATAGTTTCCTAACAAATGATCCTTGGGTGACATACCCTCTATATGATTTCATCGAGCCATGTTGATAAGTTGCAAAAAGTGGTCGCCAGGAGGTGCGGCTGTTTTGCCTCATAATGGCTAAAGTAAAAATCCTACGAAAGCATGTCACTGTTTTACAAATATTTTTGTATAAAAGTTCCTAGGGGACCCTCCATCAGATTCCTTTAGGCCATGTTGATTGGTTGAAAGACATGAGTGTCAGGGATGGACTATTCGAAGAATATGAGAGCTTTACTACTCGCCCCGGCGTCTCCGTCGGCGTCGGCGTCTCCGTCGGCGTCCGGTTAAAGTTTTAGGGCAAGTTGGCATTTTCATTCATAAGTATTTGTGCTAGGGCTTTAATATTTGGAATATAGTTACATCTTATACCTTTCTTCACATTGAATGTTAAAGGTACTGAGCGTGACCTTCTTTTTTGGGGGTAAAAAACCTGATTTTCGGTGGTTAAAGTTTTAGGGCAAGTTGGATTTTTTTTTTTTTTTTTTTCTCAATAATAACTTATGCTAGGGCTTTTATATTTGGAATATAATTACATCTAATACCTGTCTTCATATTGTATGCTGAAGATTCTGAGTGTGACCTTCTTTTTGAGGTAAAAAACATGATTTTCAGTGGTTAAAGTTTTAGGGCAAGTTGGAATTATTTGTTTTATTTTTATTTTTCTGAATAAGTATTTGTGCTACGGCTTTAGTACTTGGAATGTAGTTACATCTCATACCTTTCTTCACATTAAATGCTGAAGATGCTGAGGTAAAAAACCTGATTTTCGGTGGTTAAAGATTTAGGGCAAGTTGGAATTTTTATTTTATTTATTTTTTCTTAATAAGTACTTATGCTAGGGCTTTTATATTTGGAATATAATTACATCTCATACCTGTCTTCATATTGTATGCTGAAGATTCTGAGTGTGACCTTCTTTTCGGGGTAAAAGAGGTGATTTTGGGTGGTTAAAGTTTTAGGGCAAGTTGGCATTTTCATTTAACTTTTTAATTTTTCTCAATAAGTATTTGTGCTTCAGCTTTAATATTTGGAATGTAGTTACATCTTATACCTTTCTTTAATTTGAATGCTGAAGATGCTGAGTGTGACCTTCTTTTTGGGGTAAAACACATGATTTTGTGTGGTTAAAGTTTTATGGCAAGTTGGAAATTTTCATTTAATTTTTTAATTGTTCTCAATAAGTGCTTGTGTTAGGGCTTTCATATTTGGAATATAATTACATATAATACCTTTCTTCACATTGTATGTTAAAGATGCTGAGTGTGACTTTTTGGGAATAAATAACATGATTTTTGTTTGATTTTGAGAATTTTAGATAAATTCATAATTTTTGGTTACATTCCTTTCTAATTGTGATCATTCATTTATCAAATATAATTCTTCAACATATCAAACGGGTTTCGCATGATGTCAAACATTTGGCTATTTTTGGACTCTGTCAGTTTTAACATTTGCGTTTAGCTCAACGCTAAAGTTTCATAATTCAAATCACTTCATACTTCATACATTTGTTAAGGACCATCGTACAAATAGGTTAGATAACTCCATTGTATCAATGTGGATAATATGGAGTAATGGCCCTTGAATTACTTAGAAAATTTTGCCACAATGTTTTCCACTTTTTGTCATAGGTTATCCATTCAATTATGGAGATTTTCTATGTTTTGACAAAATACGTTCAAAGTCGTCTGCTGCAGAATTGCCGTATGAGGGAAAGGGTTAATAGTACTTAAGTGCAATATAATGAAATAGTGCTTTATGTGAATAAGCGGCTTATAGTCGAGCGCGCTGTCCTCCGACAGCTCTTGTTACAATAGATTATCGGTTACAATTGTTTTGCCTCATTTGATTAGACATCGATTATATAATCGGTTCATAGAGTATTGTATTTAACAAGCCTCAATGTTCACAATGCTTCTTATTATTTATGTTTGATAAAATATACTGGCTTAATGTCTTGTCTTGACTAGACTGTATCATTTTATTGCCAAAAAACCACGTTTTTTTCGATCTTAAGTTGTTGTATTTACATGCTAGCCCACCAAACATGAGTTTTCAAATATGACTGCGAGAGTAATCTCCCTTGTGGAAGTGAATATTAATCAAGCATAAATGAAGCAAAAAAGTTGAACCGATTGATAATCGCTTGTGGTAAAAAGCAATCGATTATCGCCAATGTGATGCATAACCGATCAACTTTCGATTATAATTGATCATCGGCCCAACACTAGCTGTAGATTGTAAAAACTTAAAAATATTCTTCTCCGAAATAATTTGGCCAATTTCCAAATAATTTCCTAGAAATTTTCCTTGGCTGATCCTCTACGAGATTCCTTCAAGCCATGTTTATTTGTCCAAAAAATTAGTTAATGTGGTTGGCATGACAAATCACAAAATGAACTCTTGTTTATTTATATTCTCCACCGCCTCAGTGGTGAAGTGGAAGAGCATCCGCCTCTGGTGTAGGAGGTCGCTGGTTCGATCCTTGGCTGGGTCATACCAAAGACTTTAAAAAAGGAAGTCATTGCAGCCCATCTTGGCACTCAGGCTATTAATGAGGTTAGCTTTGCAAATGATTGGCTTTTGTGAGGATAAATGGACCAGTGGTACTCAGAACTTACCCAACAAATGCTGTGATATAACTGAAATTTGTTAAAAGTGGGTAAAGCATCAAATAATCAATAGAAATTTATGTTCTTTAAAACTTTCGGATTAAAATATATAGTTGACCATTCTGTGTGCGTGCATGCATGTGACAATCTGAATAATATTTTCATTTTACAGATATTTCTCAGCTATCTTGAAGTCAGGGAAATGTTTTAGGAAGCTTCAGTGTCAAAAGAACATGGATACACTATCAGCTTGGTCTGATTATAATTTTAATGTTCCTAGGGTGACCTTCTATCGGAGTCCTTCAAACCATAATGATTGGTCTTAACATATGTCTGCCAGGGTGACCTTCTATTGGAGTCCTTCAAGCCATGTTGATTGGTCTTAACCCTTTCCCTCATATAGACGCTTTTTGATGCCTCTGCAGCAGACAGCTTTTTGAAAACATGGTGACAAAAGAAGAAATTGCTCAAAACAAGCAATTTCTCCTTTTCCACAATGTTTTCCACTTTTAGTCATAGGTTATCCATTCAATTATAGAGATTTTCTTTTTTTTATCAAAATATGTTCAAAGTCGTCGGCTGCCGAATTGTCTTATGAGGGAAAGGGTTAACATATGTCTGCCAGGGAGGCGGAGGTTTGGCCTTATATTGGCTTTAGTGAAAACCTTGGGTGGCAGGCTACGAGATTCCTTCAAGCTATGGTGACGGGATTGATCAAAAAACATGGCCACCAGGGGGTTGGGCTTTTTGGAGATTTAATTTTTGTCTAATGGCAGTGGAGCGATACTGACCCTCTTGTTGCATATCTTTTGCCAGCTGAAGCTTCTAACAAGCATACATAAGTAATATGTGAATAGTGTAATTTAGATCAGATTATGCATGCTGATCTGGACTACACCTTTCTCAAAAGTCCACTTGTACCTTTTTGTAAAGTGCTATTTTTCTTTTGAGTCCCAGTTATTGTGTTTTTGGCCTTTGATTTATACATCTAGTCCGTCTGTCTGTCGGTTGGTCGGCCGGAAGCCATATTTTGTCCAGCCTATTTCTTACAAACCACTGGGTGGAATTCAATAAAATTTACATGAAGCTTCTATACCAAGAGGAGATGTGCATATCCTTAAAGGGTTACAATTGCATGATATTTATGTTATGGCCCTTTTACTAATTAAGTTATGATGTAGGTCAAGGTGCTGTTTAGCCATATTTTGTCCGTCCTATTTCTTACAAACCACTCAGTGGAATTCAATAAAATTTTACATGAAGCTTCTATTTTACAGAGTTATGGCCCTTTTACTAATTAAGTTATGGTGTAGGTCAAGGTGCTGTTTAGGAGGTATTTATCATCTTCAGTGATAGTTCTACTTATTGATATTTTACATCCAATCTAGAGATAATTATTGGTATTTTACATCCAATCCAGAGATAATTATTGATATTTTACAACCAAAGTCTGGGATCTTTTTGGGTTATAAATGTATTTCATATTTTAGGTAAGGGAGATAACTCAAAACAAGTTTGCAGGAAGGGCTGAATATTGGACAGCGGATGCAATCAGAGCGCTGCAGGAGGTGAGAGCTCTATTTACCCTTTCCCACATACAACATATCTGCTGCAGAGGACTTTGAACATATTTTGTCAAAAAATAGAATATTTCTCTGAACGGATAACCTATGAATAAAAGTGGATAACATTGTTTCAAAAGGAGAAATTGCTCGTTTTGAGCGATTTCTTCTTTTGTCACTATGTTTTCAAAAAGCTGTCTACTGCAGAGGCACCAGGAAGCGTCTATATTAGGGAAAGGGTTATCCCATTCTGATTATCTGACATATTTTCAAGAATGCGTAGCAGGGGATTTTTGAAAACACTGGCAAAATGAAATTGGCAATTTCTCCTTTTGTTACAGCGTTTTCAACGTAACTCACTTCCATAAAATGTTGTACTCTTATTTATAGATATTTAACACATAACACAAAAAATGTCGGGGGAGAAGATCAGCAATTTGTTGGTCACCACCTATCTATTTTTAGCTCACCTGAGTACAACGTGCACAAGGTGAGTTATTGTGATGGCCTTTTGTCCGCCGTGCGTCGTCCGTCAACATCTTCTCCTCTGTAACCAGTAGGTCAATTGGGATGAAAATTCATAGAAAGCATCCTCTCAATTTCCTCACCAGAATTCCTTCAAATTGTTGGGATCCAGCAAAATTCTGGTTCCATGGCAACAAAACTTTTTTTTTTTAAAATTCTTCTTCTCCCAAACTGGTTGGCTGATTTTCAAATGATTTTGTAGAAATGTTCCTTGGGTGATCCTCAATCGGATTCCTTCAATCAATGTTGATTGGTCAAAAAAACATGGCCCCTAGGGGACAGGGCTTTTTTGCCTTATATGGCTAAAGTGGAAACTTAAAAAATGGTATCCTCCGAAAGTAAAAGGCTGATTTTAAAATAATTTTGTAGAAATGTTCATTGTGTGACCCTCTATCAGATTCCTACAAGCCATGTTGATAGGTCAAAAATCATGGCTGCCAGGGGGCGGGGCTGTTTTGCCTTATATGGTTATGGTGGAATCTTTAAAAATCTTCTCCTACGAAAGTGTCCAGCCGATTGTTAAATAATTTTGTAGAAATGTTCCTTTAGTGACCCTCTTTGAGATTCCTTCAAGCCATGTTAATTTGTCAAAAAAACATGGCCACTTAGGGGCGGGTCTGTTTTGCCTTATATATGGCTATCGTGAAAGCTTGAAAAATCTTCTCCTCCCAATGTGTCCGGCAGATTTATGAACATTTTATTGAAATGTTTCTTGGATGACCCTCTTTGAGATTCCTTCCAGCCATGGTTATTGGTAAAAAACACATGGCCGCTAGGAGGCAGGGCTGTTTTTGTTTTGCCTTATTAGCTTAAGTGAAAGAAAATAAATTCAGGTGAGCGATCCAGGGCTATCATGGCCCTCTTTTTAACTCAAGGTGAGTTATTGTGATCGCCTTTGTCCGGTGTCTGTCGTCCGTCCGTCAATATCTTATCCTTAGCAACCAGTGGGTTAATTGGGATGAAACTTCACGGAAAGCATCCTCTCAATGACCTCACCAGAATACCTTCACATTTTTGGGATCCATGCAGAATTCTGGTTTCCATGGCAACGAAAAAATAAAACCTTTAAAATTCTTCTTTGTGTAAACCCAAACTGGTTTGCAAATTTTAAAATAATTTTGTAGAAATGTTCCTTGGATGACCAACCCTCTATCAGATTCCGATTGTCAGGCAAATTTTAAAATAATTAAATTTTGTAGAAATGTTACTTAAGTTGACCCACTATCAGCTTCCTTCAAGCCATGTTGATTGGTTGAAAGACATGGCCTCTAGGGGCAGATTTCCCCTGGATTTCCCTATTTTCTGTGTAGTGTCCCCGAAAATCTATTGTGGCAAAAGTAGGAATTGCTCATTATGTACAATTTTTTCTTTTGGCACAATTTTTTCAAAAGTCTTATACTGCAAGTGTCTGTAAGTGGGAAAAGCCTTCCCCAAATACAATAAATCTGCACAAGATCACATGAATTCCCACATAAACAAAGTTTTTACATATTTTTACAAAGATGTTCATAAAGCTATCTGCTTTAATCCTTTCTCTCATAAAGAAGCTTTCTGAGGCCTCTGCAGCAGATGGCTTTCTGAAAACATAGTGACGAAAGAAGAAATTGCTCGAGACGAGCAATTTCTCCTTTTGCCACAATGTTTTTCCACTTTTAGTCATAGGTTATCCATTCAATTATAGAGTTTCACCTGCACCTGTGTTATGTTCAATTGTTAAAACTCTAGTTTTGTGGCTATGCTATGTTATGAGCATTATTCCATTTTCCACAATGTTTTTGATCTATTCGTCTGCTGCAGATCTGATTTTACGAGATGCATCTGCACTTAAAACAAGGATATGTATCAGAGGAAACAATTTACTTTTTCTTTTCAGGCGGCGGAGGCATATCTAGTGCATTTAATGATGGACTGTAATCTGTGTGCTATTCATGCTAAACGAGTGACAATCATGCCCAAAGACATTTTCCTAGCCATCAGACTGCGAGGCGGATCCTTACTAGATATAGGCATATAATTGAACCCCTCCACGTTAAACGTGTGTGGAGGATCCTTACTAGATATAGGCGTATAATTGAGCCCCTCCATGTGAAAACGTGCAAGTTGGAATTACTCTACAGTGTAGGTAGCTGACCGTCGGCTTAATCTTTTCAGACAACCTTGTGTAAGTAATATGCAAATATTGCAAATCTTGTGGATATACAGACTGACCTGGATCTACATCGTTTATAAAAGCCAATTGTATGTGAACCCATGGACATGTTCAAAGATCAATGAATAGTGCTTTAATAAAGATAGGCAGCTTTTAAGAAAAAGTTGTTTTATATTGTGATTGTTTAAACCATGTCATTTCATGTTATATAATGAAATCATTTTAAAAGATGCTGCAAATCAGATTAAGTGATACCTTAATTTTAACATTTATACAGATACAGTAAAGCCACAGATAACAAATTTGAAATCAACTGCAGAAAAATTATATATATATAAAAGTTGACTTTTAGAATGGAGTCGTCGGAGAAAATACTATTTTCAAAAGTTGTCTGCTCCAGAGGCGTCAGAAAGTATTTATTGTGGAATATATCTAGAAATTCTGAGCTCTAGATGAAGGGCATGTTTCATTTAGACTGGACAGATTCTACCTACTTTGATGGGAAGCTAGTCTTGGATTGGTTTGGGGAAGATTTGGGTCAAGGTTAAAAATCTAGTTTTGTGGCTACATGTGTATGCTATGTTCATTGTTTGACCTTCAGTGTAGGAGAAAGTGTAAATACTTTGTAAAGTTAACATAAGTTGTATATATGATTTTTATGCCAGTAGTATTAGAATGTATTTTATCAAATAAAAAAAACCCGAAACAAGCCTTTGTGACAAGTGAAGATTTACCAGTTTGTTACAAGCGAAGATTAAATGGTTTATGACAAGCGAAGATTAACTTGTTTGTGACAAGTTAAGATTAACCCTCTCCACGTATGACCAATTTGCAGTAGATATAGTTCTAACCAATTGAGTGGTGCTCCAGGAAAACCAGTTTAGATTCAGATGACCGCACCACAGCGCCTAATCTGAGCAGAATCTGCACTGTTACCTTATAAATCAAAGAAGTTTTTAAAAACGGATATTCAAATTAATCTTTTTGTATACCTGTTTAAATAGCTCTTTTCTCCTTTTAAGCTCGACTTTTCGAAGAAAAGGCTAGCTATACTACTCACCTCGGCTTCGACGTTGGTGTCACACCTTGGTTAAGGTTTTTGTACCAATTCACTTTTTTGTCAAAACCATTACAGATATTGCTTTGAAACTTACAACACTTATTCACCATCATTACCCCCACCAACAGAGAAGAGTTCATAACTCTGTCAAGGCTTTTGTAAGAATTATGGCCCTTTTTTGACTTAGAATTTTGGTTAAATTTTTCGTACCACCCCACTCTTTTGCAAAACCATTAGAGATATAGCTTACAATACTTATTTATCATCATGACCTCCATTGACAGACAAGAGTACATAACTCAAGGTTTTTGTAAGAATTATGGCCCTTTTTCAACTTAGAATTTTTGCCATTATAGGTTTCCTTTTGCGACAATGCTTTTAACCCTATTAAATAATTTTTATAGATTTTTCACATTTTTTCCAATAAGTTATCAAAGACGGTCTGCTGTAGATTTCTTGTTTGTGGGTTAAGTTGGTTTTCGTAGAGCCCAGCTCAGTTTATGTTATTTGATTGTAATTGCTATTAACCCTTTCCCTCATATAGACGCTTTCTGACGCCTCTGCAGCAGACTGCTTTTTGGAAACACGGTGACAAAAGAAGCTGCTTAAAACAAGCAATTATGCCTTTTGTCACCATGTTTTAAACTCTATACAATTATTGTTCTTTCATTTCAAGGTAGTTTCGGAAAAAATGGCCATTTTTCCAAATCGTCCTTTTTGCAAATTTTGAGAAAGGGTTAATTATAGAAACTCCGAATGTCAGTTTCCTCGCTCATTTTAGCAATTAGAAATAAGGTTCTAGTTCTAGTGCACCCAATTATTGTTAACCTTTTTCCACATACATCAAATATATTGTACAGCAGCTATTTTTAAAACATCTTTGCAAACATGTAACAAATCTTGTAAAATGAATGAGTAATAATTAAATAAAGTTGAAAACATTGTGGCAAATGGCGGAATTGCTCATCATGAGCAGTTTTTAGCTCCGCTGGCTGAAAGCCATCATTGCGAATTGTCCATAAAGCGCGCGTGCCAATTGGCCAATTACGATGAAACTTTATAGAAAGCATCCTCTCAATGTCCTCTCCTAAAAAATTTCAAATTTTATGGATTCATGCAAAATTCTGGTTTCTATGGCAACCAAAAGAAAAAACTTGAAAAAATTCTTCTCCTCTAAAACTGTTTGGCCGATTTTAAATTTATTTTATAGAAATGTTCCTTGGATGACCCTCTATCAGATTCCTTCAAGCCAGGGACAGGGCTATTTTGCCTTATTGGACATGGTGAAAGCTTAAAAAAATCTTCACCTCAAATTGTCCGGCCGATTTTCAAATAATTTTGTAGAAATGTGTCTTAGGTGATCCTCTATCAGATTCCTTCAAGCCATGTTTATTGGTCGAAATACATGGCCGCCAATTGGCAGGGCTGTTTTGCCTAATATGGCTAAAGTGAAAACTTAAAAAATCTTTTCCGACGAAAGTATCTTGCTGATTTTCAATTTATTTTATAGAAATATTCCTTGGGTGGCTCTCTTTCAGATTCCGGCAAGCCATGTTGATTGGTCTTAAAATATGGCTGCCAGGGGGCGGGTCTGTTAGCATTATATTGGCTTACGTGAAAACTTTAAAAAAAATCTCCTTACAAACTATTTGGCCATTTTCGAAAGCGTCTGTATGTAGGAAAGGGTTAACCCTTACCTCACATGCAGATATATTTTTATGAATGCGATTTTGTCTTTTGCAGATTTGATGTGTGTGGGAAAAGATTCGTTATTTTTAACATTTGACTATTTTATTATTTTTAACTTTCAGCTATTTATTATCATTTAAAATTGATTGAATTAAAAGTTCTACCTATATATGAATACTATGTTGCTGTTATCAATCGAAAATAAGCCCTCAAGCATTATGTTGAGTAAACACTTGGCTTCCTAGAGGTGGTTTTTACAGTCCTGTTGCTACATCATGTAGGAGTGTCAAACCCTATAGTGTCTTTACAGTACTGTTACTACATCATGCACAAGTGTTAAACCAAACCCCATAGTGTCTTTACAATCCTGTTGTTACATTATGTAGGAGTGTCAAACCAAACCATATAGTGTCTTTACAGTCCTGTTGCTACATCATGTAGGAGTGTCAAACTAAACCCTATAGTGTCTTTACAGTCCTGTTGCTACATCATGTAGGAGTGTCAAACTAAACCCTATAGTGTCTTTACCGTCATGTTGCTACATCATGTAGGCGTGTTAAACTAAACCCTATAGTGTCTTTACAGTCCTGTTGCTACATCATGTAGGAGTGTCAAACAAAACCATATAGTGTATTTACATTCCTGTTGCTACATCATGTAGGAGTGTCAAACTAAACCATATAGTGTATTTACATTCATGTAGGAGTGTCAAAACAAACCCTATAGTGTATTTACAGTCCTGTTGCTACATCATGTAGGAGTGTCAAACTAAACCATATAGTGTATTTACATTCATGTAGGAGTGTCAAACCAAATCCTATAGTGTATTTACAGTCCTGTTGCTACATCATGTAGGAGTGCCAAACTAAACCCCATAGTGTATTTACAGTACTGTTGCTACATCATGTAGGAGTGTCAAACTAAACTCTATAGTGTATTTACAGTCCTGTTGCTACATCATGTAATAGTGTCAAACTAAACCCCATAGTGTCTATACCGTCATGTTGCAACATCATGTAGGAGTGTCAAACTAAACCCAGTAGTGTCTATACCGTCATGTTGCTACATCATGTAGGAGTGTCAAACTAAACCCCATAGTGTCTATACCGTCATGTTGCTACATCATGTAGGAGTGTCAAACTAAACCCCATAGTGTATTTACAGTCCTGTTGCTACATCATGTAGTAGTGTCAAACTTAACCCCAGAGTGTCTATACCGTCATGTTGCTACATCATGTAGGA
Organism: Serripes groenlandicus; assembly: GCA_031761405.1. NCBI lineage: Eukaryota > Metazoa > Mollusca > Bivalvia > Cardiida > Cardiidae > Serripes > Serripes groenlandicus. The sequence continues at coordinate 77,284 of JASEVX010000313.1, read as the reverse complement.
GTGTCAAACTAAACCCCATAGTGTCTATACCATCATGTTGCTACATCATGTAGTAGTGTCAAACTAAACCCCATAGTGTCTATACCGTCATGTTGCTACATCTTGTAGGAGTGTCAAACTAAACCCTATATTGTCTTGACCGTCCTGTTGCTACATCATGTAGGAGTGTCAAACTAAACCCTATAGTGTCTTTACAGTCCTGTTGATACATAATGTAGGAGTGTCAAACCAAACCCTGTAGTGTCTTTACAGTCAAGTTGCTACATTATGTAGGAGTGTCAAACTAAACCCTATAGTGTCTTTACAGTCCTGTTGCTACATTATGTAAGAGTGTCAAACTAACCCCTGTAGTGTCTTTACAGTCCTGTTGATACATGATGTAGGAGTGTCAAACCAAACCCTGTAGTGTCTTTACAGTCCTGTTGCTACATTATGTAGGAGTGTCAAACTAAACCCTATAGTGTCTTTACAGTCCTGTTGCTACATTATGTAGGAGTGTCAAACTAAACCCTATAGTGTATTTACAGTCCTGTTGCTACGTCATGTTGGAGTGTCAAACAAATCCCTATAGTGTATTTACAGTCCTGTTACTACATTATGTAGGAGTGTCAAACTAAACCCTATTGTGTCTTTATAGTCCTGTTGCTACATCATGTAGGAGTGTCAAACCAAACCCTATTGTGTCTTTATAGTCCTGTTGCTACATCATGTAGGAGTGTCAAACCAAACCCTATAGTGTCTTTACAGTCCTGTTGCTACATCATGTAGGAGTGTCAAACTAAACCCCATAGTGTCTTTACAGTCCTGTTGCTACATCATGTAGGAGTGTCAAACTAAACGCTATAGTGTCTTTACAGTCCTGTTGCTACATCATGTAGGAGTGTCAAACTAAACCGTATTGTATCTGTACAGTCCTGTTGCTACATCATGTAAGAGTGTCAAACCAAACCCTATTGTATCTTTACAGTCCTGTTGCTACATTATGTAGGAGTGTCAAACTAAACCCTATAGTGTCTTTACAGTCCTGTTGCTACATTATGTAGGAGTGTCAAACTAAACCCTATAGTGTATTTACACTCCTGTTGCTACATCATGTAGGAGTGTCAAACAAATCCCTATAGTGTCTTTACAGTCCTGTTGCTACATCATGTAGGAGTGTCAAACTAAACCCCATAGTGTCTTTACAGTCCTGTTGCTACATTATGTATGAGTGTCAAACTAAACCCTATTGTATCTGTACAGTCCTGTTGCTACATCATGTAAGAGTGTCAAACCAAACCCTATTGTATCTTTACAGTCCTGTTGCTACATCATGTATGAGTGTCAAACCAAACCCTATAGTGTCTTTACAGTGGATCTAAATAATTTTCAAATTTGGCAAGTACTTTTGGACAAGAAGGCTTAAGTTTTTGCCATTTTTCCCCTTTCTGATGCTGCAACATCCAAATTCCTACTTGGAATTATATCCTTTGGACAATTTTGTATGTAGGCTACCTAGAGTACATTCCAGATAAATCATTTCGAAATCAGACCAGCAGTTTTAGAGAAGAAGATTTGAATGGACAATGATGATGTATGACGGATGGTTAGTGATCTCAATAAGTAGCCTTGAGCACTTCACACTCGGATAAGCTAACACAAGCACTTACAGTTTATCTATTTTTAGTAACAGTGACCCCAGGAACACCAACACAATGTAATTGACACTTTTCTTAAATTCTTAATACAAACAAAATTTAGTTACATAATGTCAACTATAACTTAAGATATTGAATATATAACCTTCTATATATTTTCAGTAACAGTGACATTGACCTTGTATCAATGAGCCCCAAAACTCAATCCCATTAAAGATCTTCTTGAACACTTACTAAAAACAAAACTTGGTTACATCATATCAACTAACACAAAAATATTGTGTATAATTAGTAAGTTGACATTTTCTAAGTTAAGAAGAGCAATAATCTGGACAAAATACATAACAGGGTTATGTGACTTTTAAAACATTTTCTTCATTCTATTGTACATTTGATAGTGAACAAGTATTTCAAGTTTCAAAGAGATAGCTTTGTTATTTTGAATGTAAGTGACCTTAACCCAAATTTCTAACTTAAAATGGGACAAAATGCAGTCAGAAGTTATGGAACTTGCACCCGTTGTTGCTATTATGATATAAAACAACTATTTTAAGTTTTAAATCTATACCTTGAATTATTCTCAAAGAAGTGGATTTTAACAAAATCCTGGCCTAAAAAGGGGCATAAGTTTGACAAAATGAAATTAAGAGTTATGGCACTTGTCCCTGGGATTGTACTATGTTATGTTTCAAAGCTCTAACTTGAATGATTAGTGTCAAAGGAAAAATGGACTTTAACAAAAAACTTAACCAAATATGCATGAAGACGAGGAAGCTATGACATTATCTGATCTGTCTGAAACAGACAAGTTTAAAAAACTTAAATATCTAGAAAACAACCCTGATGAAATATATGTACAAGGTACAGCATGTAAATCATATAATACTAATAGTAAATAATTTAAAACTATTGTCTTCACAAACTACAATAGGTTGTAATGGGGTGCACATATTAAAAGTGATTACATATATATAAATAACATAGCCCTTTCCCACATACAATAAATATTCAGCCGACAACTTGGAAACTGTCTAGACAAAAACAATGGAATATCTATCAAAATGAAAAGATTATTAATCTAAGAAGTTGAAAGCATTCTGGCAAAAGGAGAAATTGATCATTAGGAGCAATTTCTCCTCTAGTCTCAAGATTTTTCAAAAATTGTCTGCAACGAAATATGCCTTTAAGTAGGAAAGGGTTAAATAACATTGCAGGCAATTAAACAATGTCTATAAACATACTCAATACATGTAAATAGAATTATAATCAAAATCTAAAAAGTGTTTCAAAATAGACAAAATATTATCATATATGAAAATAAAAAAAAATGTTGAAACCACATGAATTCCCCTGCTGGCAGCCATATCTTTAATTGTGCCAACTATAAATCTAGAACATTTCATAAATTGTGCAAGCTATAAATCTAGAACATTTCATAAATGAAAGACGGCAATAACCCTTTAATTTTATTGGCAATGCAATCTTCTATTCAAAGGGCCATTAGTCTGCTTTGCACAATCTGATGAGTACCTAGCTTGCACATCATATGATGAGTACCCAACTTGTACATCATATGATGAGTACCCAGCTTGTACATCATATGATGAGTACACAACTTTTACATCGCATGATGAGTACCCAGCTTGTACATCATATGATGAGTGTCAAACTAAACCCCATAGTGTCTTTACAGTCCTGTTGCTACATTATGTATGAGTGTCAAACTAAACCCTATTGTATCTGTACAGTCCTGTTGCTACATCATGTAAGAGTGTCAAACCAAACCCTATTGTATCTTTACAGTCCTGTTGCTACATCATGTATGAGTGTCAAACCAAACCCTATAGTGTCTTTACAGTCCTGGACCTACTCAAAAAGAATGGTCTAAGAACAATTTTGAATACCTATATTGATCGGTACGAAACTGAAATGACTGAGGATATAAAGCAGTTGCATGTAAAACTTTAACCAAATTTAAGGTTAAAACAAGATGTGTTTGTGAAACACTGATGCCCCCGAATGGCAACATCTAGGTCAAAGGTCAAGGTCGCAAGGTCAAAAATGTTGGTACTGACAGAAAGGTCATGTCACAAGGAATACACATGTGAAATATGGTAGCCGTACAGTCATGTTATGGTTCAAAAGTAATGGCCAAGGTTAATTTTTTTTTCGAGAATGGCAACATCTAGGTCAAAGGTCAAGGTCGCAAGGTCAAAAATGTTGGTACTGACAGAAAGGTCATGTCACAAGGAATACACATGTGAAATATGGTAGCCGTACCTGTTATGGTTCAAAAGTAGTGGTCAAGGTTAAAGTTTTTTTTCGTGCAGACAGGCCAAAACCTACATTTAGGTCAAAGGTCAAGGTCGCAAGGTCAAACATTTTGGTACTGACAGAAAGGTCATGTCACAAGGAATACACATGTGAAATATGGTAGCCGTACCTGTTATGGTTCAAAAGAAGTGGTCAAGGTTAAAGTTTTTTTCATGCAGACAGACAGACGTGCAGACGTGCAGACAGACGTGCAGACAGGCCAAAAACTATATGCCCACCGAATCGGAGATTCCGGGGGCATAAAAAGGGCCATAATTTGCAAAATATATTGGATAGAGTTATCATACTTGATTGTTTACATAGGTGTGATGGTTGGGAAGAGTTGTATAAAGTTTCAATGCAATGCATCAAGTAGTTACTAAGAGATGGTCTCTTAATGTAGTTGTATTCAAAACTTTAACCAGAATTTCTGGGTAAAAAAAGGGCCATTATATACTTGCATAAAATGCAGGATAGAGTTATCATACTTGATAATCTATATAAGTGTGATAGTTGGGTAGGGTTGTATAAAGTTTCAATGCAATGCATCAAGTAAATACCGAGATATGGACTCTTAATTTAGTTGCACGCAAAACTTTAACCAGAATTTCTAAGTAAAAAAGGGCCATAACTTGCATAAAATGCAGGATAGAGTTATCTAACTTGTTAATCTACATAAGTGTGACAGTTGGGTATGGTAGTATAAAGTTTCAATGCAATGCATCTAGTAAATACTGAGATATGGACTCTTAATTTAGTTGCACGCAAATCTTTAACCAGAATTTCTAAGAAAAAAGGGCCATAACTTGCATAAAATGCAATATAGAGTTATCTTACTTGATAATCTACATAAGTGTGATAGTTTAGTAGGGGTTGTAGAACGCTTCAATGCAATACATGTAGTATTTAAGTACTTGCATGCAAAACTTTAACCAAAGTGTGACGTGGACGCCGACGCCAGGGTGAGTAGTATAGCTCTCATATTCTTCAAATAGTCGAGCTAAAAATGGACTTTAACAAAAAACTTAACCAAATATGCAGGACGCCGAGGACGATGGCGCATGCCTAAGTAGCTATGATATTAGCTAATCTGTCTGAAACTGACGATCTTAAAATTACTATCTATTTGCTTATTAAAGACAGAACTTTAGCTTTAACCCTTTCCCTCATATAGACATTTTCAGATGCCTTTTTGAAAACATAGTGACAAAAGAAGAAATTGCACAAAACATGCAATTCTCCTTTTGCCACAATGTTTTCCACTTTTTGTCATAGGTTATCCATTCAACTTTGGAGATTTTCTATGTTTTGACAAAATAAGTTCAAAGTTGTCTGCTGCAGAATTGTTGTATGAGGGAAAGGGTTAAAGTTTATAATTGGCCTGATCATCATTCAGGAAGGACTTATTTTTATAACAAAGCTTACAACACAAAATATTTTGAGAAAAAAAATGTGGAAAAACTCCAAAATATGTAGACAATATTAGGTTGTAGTAGCACTACACAGTTTGTATTATACTACAAGGATCTTGGAGAAGTGATATCTCGCGACACAGAAGGTCCAGTGAGATATTAATTTTCCCATACTCAAAAGTAGTACAATACAAACCCAGGTACTGCAATGTAATCTTCCTTTTACTCATTCAAGAAAATTAATGAATGAAATTATTTAGAATTTTTATCCATCACGTTTAGTTTTTTGTGCCGACATCTTGCATCTATTTGCACCAGAAAATGCACAGGTATATAATAAAATTACAAATAAGCGTAATTTGGTGAGAGATTAAGACATTTATTCATTAATTGAACATCAAAATTGTTATTAATTGACAAGCATGTAAATAAGTCCTGCAATAAATTCATTCCAGAAATAAAACATGAAATATAAATCATGCTTAAATATTGATAAAATTCTTTAAACAAGAAAATCACAGAAAAATAATGTCAAAATGTTCATATCAAACAAGAGGACCAGTATTGCTGCACTGCCTTATGCAACAATTAGATCACTATAAATGTAGTCATATTTGGCAAAACAGCCCCTCATCCTGGTGGCAATGTTTTTCGAACAATCAACATGGTTTAAAGGATTCTGAAAGAGGGTCACCCAAGGAACATTTCTACATGACAAGCATTTTTTCTTTCAGTTTACATGGATTATTTTATTTAACGGAATTTAGGAGAGGACATTGAGAGGATGCTACATGTGAATTTCACCCAGAAACCAAAAGCACATTTGTGTAAAATTATTTTCAAATCAGGCCTATACGTTTTTACTATAAATCTACAAATTAGAAAAACAAGAACTGCCCCCTGGTGGCCATGTTTTTCAGTGGATCTAAATAATTTTCAAATTTGGCAAGTACTTTTGGACAAGAAGGCTTAAGTTTTTGCCATTTTTCCCCTTTCTGATGCTGCAACATCCAAATTCCTACTTGGAATTATATCCTTTGGACAATTTTGTATGTAGGCTACCTAGAGTACATTCCAGATAAATCATTTCGAAATCAGACCAGCAGTTTTAGAGAAGAAGATTTGAATGGACAATGATGATGTATGACGGATGGTTAGTGATCTCAATAAGTAGCCTTGAGCACTTCACACTCGGATAAGCTAACACAAGCACTTACAGTTTATCTATTTTTAGTAACAGTGACCCCAGGAACACCAACACAATGTAATTGACACTTTTCTTAAATTCTTAATACAAACAAAATTTAGTTACATAATGTCAACTATAACTTAAGATATTGAATATATAACCTTCTATATATTTTCAGTAACAGTGACATTGACCTTGTATCAATGAGCCCCAAAACTCAATCCCATTAAAGATCTTCTTGAACACTTACTAAAAACAAAACTTGGTTACATCATATCAACTAACACAAAAATATTGTGTATAATTAGTAAGTTGACATTTTCTAAGTTAAGAAGAGCAATAATCTGGACAAAATACATAACAGGGTTATGTGACTTTTAAAACATTTTCTTCATTCTATTGTACATTTGATAGTGAACAAGTATTTCAAGTTTCAAAGAGATAGCTTTGTTATTTTGAATGTAAGTGACCTTAACCCAAATTTCTAACTTAAAATGGGACAAAATGCAGTCAGAAGTTATGGAACTTGCACCCGTTGTTGCTATTATGATATAAAACAACTATTTTAAGTTTTAAATCTATACCTTGAATTATTCTCAAAGAAGTGGATTTTAACAAAATCCTGGCCTAAAAAGGGGCATAAGTTTGACAAAATGAAATTAAGAGTTATGGCACTTGTCCCTGGGATTGTACTATGTTATGTTTCAAAGCTCTAACTTGAATGATTAGTGTCAAAGGAAAAATGGACTTTAACAAAAAACTTAACCAAATATGCATGAAGACGAGGAAGCTATGACATTATCTGATCTGTCTGAAACAGACAAGTTTAAAAAACTTAAATATCTAGAAAACAACCCTGATGAAATATATGTACAAGGTACAGCATGTAAATCATATAATACTAATAGTAAATAATTTAAAACTATTGTCTTCACAAACTACAATAGGTTGTAATGGGGTGCACATATTAAAAGTGATTACATATATATAAATAACATAGCCCTTTCCCACATACAATAAATATTCAGCCGACAACTTGGAAACTGTCTAGACAAAAACAATGGAATATCTATCAAAATGAAAAGATTATTAATCTAAGAAGTTGAAAGCATTCTGGCAAAAGGAGAAATTGATCATTAGGAGCAATTTCTCCTCTAGTCTCAAGATTTTTCAAAAATTGTCTGCAACGAAATATGCCTTTAAGTAGGAAAGGGTTAAATAACATTGCAGGCAATTAAACAATGTCTATAAACATACTCAATACATGTAAATAGAATTATAATCAAAATCTAAAAAGTGTTTCAAAATAGACAAAATATTATCATATATGAAAATAAAAAAAAATGTTGAAACCACATGAATTCCCCTGCTGGCAGCCATATCTTTAATTGTGCCAACTATAAATCTAGAACATTTCATAAATTGTGCAAGCTATAAATCTAGAACATTTCATAAATGAAAGACGGCAATAACCCTTTAATTTTATTGGCAATGCAATCTTCTATTCAAAGGGCCATTAGTCTGCTTTGCACAATCTGATGAGTACCTAGCTTGCACATCATATGATGAGTACCCAACTTGTACATCATATGATGAGTACCCAGCTTGTACATCATATGATGAGTACACAACTTTTACATCGCATGATGAGTACCCAGCTTGTACATCATATGATGAGTACCCAGCTTGCACATCATATGATGAATACCCAGCTTGCACATCATATGATGAGTACACAATTTGTACATTGTATGATGAGTACACAACTTGTACATCATATGATGAGTACCCAGCTTGCACATCATATGATGAGTACACAACTTGTACATTGTATGATGAGTACACAACTTGCACATCATATGATGAGTACCCAGCTTGTACATCATATGATGAGTACCCAGCTTGTACATCATATGATGAGTACCCAGCTTGCACATCATATGATGAGTACACAACTTGCACATCGTATGATGAGTACCCAGCTTGTACATCATATGATGAGTACCCAGCTTGTACATCATATGATGAGTACCCAGCTTGCACATCATATGATGAGTACCCAGCTTGCACATCATATGATGAGTACAACTTGTACATTGTATGATGAGTACACAACTTGCACATCATATGATGAGTACACAACTTGTACATTGTATGATGAGTACACAACTTCTACATCATATGATGAGTACACAACTTGTACATTGTATGATGAGTACACAACTTGTACATCATATGATGAGTACACAACTTGCACATCATATGATGAGTACCCAGCTTGTACATCATATGATGAGTTCCCAACTTGTACATCATGAGCTTGATTTAAATGCTTAAGCACTCTGATCGAAACATTCATAATGATTGAAACAATCACATTGAAAAGTTGTAACAGTTTACAGATATTTATAATACAAAACTATTTTGAGTCTGATTCTAAAGGAAGAATTAAAAAGAAGTAATCAGTAAAGAAAGGGCCTATCAATCATAGACCCTGATATAGATGATCACATACATGTACTAATGTACGAACTTTGTAGATCTGTTATTTCCATCCATTTATCGAACCATGGCAGCCATGATTTTTATCAATCAACATGGCTTGAAGGAATCTGATAGAGGTTCACCAAGGATCATTCCTACAAATGGCTCTGGATGATTAGTTATTCATAATTAATACTTAAGTAATTTGATAAACAGGTCAAGAATGCCACAATTTTTTTTCTGAATTTTGTCCTTGTGACCTTGTCTTTGATCAATATTTGAATTCAACCTAGATATCATATGGTCAACCTAGATATCATATGGTCAACATAGATATCATATGGTCAACATAGATATCATATGGTCAAGTCAAAGAAGCAGCCTCTGGATTGTTCACACGATTCTTCTTAAACTGCAGCAGACGACATTTCGAAAACATTGTGACAAAAGAAGAAATTTCTCCATTTGCCACAATATTTCTAACTCGATGTGATATATAATTCTTCATTTATAGAGATTTTCCGAATTCTTCCCAGATGATTTCAAAGTCGTCTGCTGCAGATATGTTGTTTGTGGGTAAGGGTTAATCCTTGCATAGTGACCTGGTTGTTGTTATGACATGTCCCATATTAAAACTTGATCTAGATTTCACTTAGACAAACATTCAGACATTTAGTATCATTGACGAAAGATTAACCCTGTAATGTATCTGCAGCAGACGACCCGAAAATGTTGTGGCAAAAGGAGAAATTAAGCAAAGCAAAGCCATCTGCTGCTTCAAAACACATTCCTATGGTAATGATTTAAGTTCACAAACTAACAGTTTATGAATTATAGTGCCAATTAACATTTTCCCATCGTAAATTGACGCAACAGACGATCCATAGAGGGTGTGGCCATCTTCTGAGTACAGTTCTGTGGTATGGTCTGCATACGTGTCATTCTTCATGTGTACTAATAATACCTAGAATGACATATCAAAATAAATATCGTAAAACTGAAGAAAGATTGCCAAATTAGTTGTTAATTCACCCTTTCTCACATATACATGCTCTCTGACACCTCTGCAGCAGATGACCTTTGCAAACATTGTGACAAAAGGACAAATTGCAATTAATGAGCAATTCCTCTATTTGCCAGAATGTTTTTCACTCTTTTCTAATATCACAGTCATCTGTAGTGGTTTATTTTTGAATTGTTTTCAAAGCTGTCTGACGTAGATTTGTTATATGTGGGAAAGGTTTATATAGTAAAGAGCTATAACTCTTGTGATAAATGTCAAATCTGATTAAGTTGACAACATGACTTTTTGTGCGTCTCTTGGTACTCGATGTTCAGTTGAAGTTTCATTGAATTCCTGCAGGCAATAACAACTGTTTTTGAGAAATACACCACACTAACCACATGGCACTCCAACATGATAGTGGATCAAACCTAGGACATCTAGTCCCAAAACAACCATGCTAACCACATGGCACTCCAACATGATAGTGGGTCAAACCTAGGACATCTAGTCCCAAAACAACCATGCTAACCACATGGCATTCCAACATGATAGTGGGTCAAACTTAGGACATCTAGTCCAAAATCCATGCTAACCACATGGCACTCCAACATGACAGTGGATCAAACCTAGGACATCTAGTCCCAAAACAACCATGCTAACCACATGGCACTCCAACATGACAGTGGGTCAAACCTAGGACATCTAGTCCTAAAACAACCATGCTAACCACATGGCATTCCAACATGACAGTGGGTCAAACCTAGGACATCTAGTCCTAAAACAACCATGCTAACCACATGGCACTCCACCATGACAGTGGGTCAAACCTGGGACATCTAGTCCTAAAACAACCACGCTAACCACATGGCACTCCAACATGATAGTGGATCAAACCTAGGACATCTAGTCCTAAAACAACCACACTAACCTAACGGCACTCCAACATGACAGAGGGTCAAACCTAGGACATCTAGTCCTAAAACAACCATGCTAACCACATGACACTCCAACATGATAGTGGATCAAACCTAGGACATCTAGTCCAAAAACAACCATGCTAACCACATGGCACTCCACCATGACAGTGGGTCAAACCTAGGACATCTAGTCCTAAAACAACCACACTAACCACATGGCACTCCAACATGATAGTGGATCAAACCTAGGACATCTAGTCCCAAAACAACCATGTTAACCACATGGCACTCCAACATGACAGTGGGTCAAACCTAGGACATCTAGTCCCAAAACAACCATGCTAACCACATGGCACTCCAACATGATAGTGGGTCAAACTTAGGACATCTAGTCCAAAATCCATGCTAACCACATGACTCCAACATGACAGTGGATCAAACCTAGGACATCTAGTCCCAAAACAACCATGCTAACCACATGGCACTCCAACATGACAGTGGGTCAAACCTAGGACATCTAGTCCTAAAACAACCACGATAACCACATGGCACTCCAACATGATAGTGGGTCAAACCTAGGACATCTAGTCCCAAAACAACCATGCTAACCACATGGCACTCCAACATGATAGTGGATCAAACCTAGGACATCTAGTCCCAAAACAACCACACTAACCACATGGCACTCCAACATGACAGTGGGTCAAACCTAGGACATCTTGTCCCAAAACAACCATGCTAACCACATGGCACTCCAACATGACAGTGGGTCAAACCTAGGACATCTAGTCCTAAAACAACCACGATAACCACATGGCACTCCAACATGACAGTGGGTCAAACCTAGGACATCTAGTCCCAAAACAACCATGCTAACCACATGGCACTCCAACATGATAGTGGATCAAACTTAGGACATCTAGTCCCAAAACAACCATGCTAACCACATGGCACTCCAACATGACAGTGGGTCAAACCTAGGACATCTAGTCCTTAATCCATGCTAACCACATGGCACTCCAACATGACAGTGGGTCAAACCTAGGACATCTAGACCTGAAACCCTAATGCTGCTGGGAAAGGATGAGAGAGCTTACCTTTGAAGGAGCCGGTAAGTTATAGTCTTCCAGATGTTTGCTAATCTGTATTGTCGATGGATGTGTTCCGATGACCAAATTACCAGTACCAGGCTCTAACAGGATATTATCTGGGCCTGTGTGTAGCTGGTACTCCTGTGTTATAGATACAATAAAAACTTGGTAAGAAATGGGAAATACCACTTATTAAATTACTGGTACCCGGCCCAAGCAGGATATTATCTGGGCCCGTGTGTAGCTGGTACTCCTGTTTTCATTGACAAAAATGTATTTAAAGCCTTTCTCACCTACACCAATTTGCAGCAGATGACTGAAATTATCTAGACAAAACTTAGGAACTGTAAATGAATCAAAGTATCATTAGGTAGGAAAATATTAATGTCAAATTCTTTAAGTTTTACAAACGCCTGTTATGTAATTTATAAAAGCTACTGTGTAACACTTTGCCATATACAACCACGATAACCACATGGCACTCCAACATGATAGTGGATCAAACCTAGGACATCTAGTCCCAAAACAACCATGCTAACCACATGGCACTCCAACATGACAGTGGGTCAAACCTAGGACATCTAGTCCCAAAACAACCATGCTAACCACATGGCACTCCAACATGACAGTGGGTCAAACCTAGGACATCTAGTCCTAAAACAACCACACTAACCACATGGCACTCCAACATGATAGTGGATCAAACCTAGGACATCTAGTCCCAAAACAACCATGCTAACCACATGGCACTCCAACATGACAGTGGGTCAAACCTAGGACATCTAGTCCCAAAACAACCATGCTAACCACATGGCACTCCAACATGACAGTGGGTCAAACCTAGGACATCTAGTCCCAAAACAACCATGCTAACCACATGGCACTCCAACATGATAGTGGATCAAACCTAGGACATCTAGTCCTAAAACAACCACACTAACCACATGGCACTCCAACATGATAGTGGGTCAAACTTAGGACATCTAGTCCCAAAACAACCATGCTAACCACATGGCACTCCAACATGATAGTGGATCAAACCTAGGACATCTAGTCCTAAAACAACCACACTAACCACATGGCACTCCAACATGATAGTGGGTCAAACTTAGGACATCTAGTCCCAAAACAACCATGCTAACCACATGGCACTCCAACATGACAGTGGGTCAAACCTAGGACATCTAGTCCCAAAACAACCATGCTAACCACATGGCACTCCAACATGATAGTGGATCAAACCTAGGACATCTAGTCCTAAAACAACCACACTAACCACATGGCACTCCAACATGATAGTGGGTCAAACTTAGGACATCTAGTCCCAAAACAACCATGCTAACCACATGGCACTCCAACATGACAGTGGGTCAAACTTAGGACATCTAGTCCTAAAACAACCACACTAACCACATGGCACTCCAACATGACAGTGGGTCAAACCTAGGACATCTAGTCCTAAAACAACCATGTTAACCACATGGCACTCCAACATGACAGTGGATCAAACCTAGGACATCTAGTCCCAAAACAACCATGCTGCAGCCGACGACTTTGAAAATATCTAGGCAAAATTGTGGAAACATTCTATAAGGGAGCTGAAAACATTGTGGCAAAAGCAACAAGATGGCCCTAAATCGTTCACCTGAGTGATAGTATAGTAGCAAATGCTTCTGTTCTTAAAGGGGCAAATTTGATAAAGAGTGGGAATGAACTGCAAATGAAACAGCTTATCAGTATTACATTTGTAATAAGGCATTAAATCTTTGAATAATTTGAAAGAGGACCTCCACAGGAACCTTCCTGTCAAGTTTGGTAGATATTGGTCCATTGGTTTAACCCTTTCCCTCATATAAACGCTTTCTGACGCCTCTGCAGCAGACGGCTTTTTGAAAACATAGTGACAAAAGAAGAAATTGCACAAAAACGTGCAATTTCTCCTTTTGACATAATGTTTTACACTTTTCATCATAGGTTATCCATTCAATTATAGAGATAAAATCTATGTTTTGACAAAATACGTTCAAAGTTGTCTGCTGCAGAATTGTTGTATGAGAGAAAGGGTTAAGAGGAGATGTCCTTTGAAGCTAAAAGTTCAATTTACCCCTTTTCTGAATTTGCCTTGTGGCTATCTTTTTTTAACCAATCAATATCGCTTCAACTAATTATGAAGAAGGTCACTTAACCCTTTCCCTCATACGACAATTCTGCAGCAGACGACTTTGAACATATTTGTCAAAAAATAGAAACACTTTATAATTGAATGGATAACCTATGACTAACAGTGGAAAACATTGTGGAAAAAGGGGAAATTGCTCGTTTTGAGCAATTTCTTCTTTTGTCACTATGTTTTCAAAAAGCCATCTGCTGCAGAGGCGTCAGAAAGCGTTTATATGAGGGAAAGGGTTAAGGAATATTTCTGCTAAATTATCTTGACATCAAATGAGAACTCTAATAAGAAAGGAATTTTAAAGTTTTGCCTCTTTGTCCATTTTCTGATTCTGGCAGCCATTTTTTCAACCAATCTATTTTGCTAGAATTGTTTTAGAGAGTCACTCGAGGAACATTTCAACTAATTATCTAGGAATCAGACGGGTGGAATCAGAAAAGAAGAATTTTAAAGGTATAGCATTTGTCTCCCTTTCTGATGCCAAAGCCACCAAGGTTCTGTATAGAATTTAAATCTTTCAATTATTCAGAAGGAGGACAACCATGAGGAACATTCCCACTAAATTTGGCAGAAATGTGTCCAGTGGATAAGGAGAAGATGTCATTTGAAGATAACGGTTTATTTTACCCCTTTTCTGATGCTACTTGTATGCTTCGTCTTTCAACAAATTATGTAGAAGGTCACTGAAGAAACATTTCTATCCAAATATCTTGAAATCAGCCAAGCACATTTCATAAGAATGGAATTTTAAAACAAGAGGGCCATGATGGCCCTGGATCGCTCACCTTAATTATACAATGTACTGCAATGCAAAACACATGAAGACAATTATTCTGAATGTTTGGCCTAGTGATCTATATTTTTTTACCTGATATGACCCATATTCCAACATGGACTAGATATCATCAAGACAACATTCTGACAAAGTTTCAACTTGCTCAAAGTAAAAATACGGCCTCCGGAGTTTGAACAATATTTTGCTTTATTGACCTAGTTTCTGATCCAATATGACCAATATTCGAACTTGATCTAGATATAATTCAGACAAACATTCTGACCAAATTTCAAACTGCTGAAGCAAAAAATGTGGCATCCAAAGTGTTCACAAGATTTTCCTTCAATTTGATCTAGTGACCTAGTTTTTGATCCAGCATGACCCATATTCGAAATTGGCCTACATATCATCAATAAAAACATTCTGATAAAGTTTCATCATGCTGAAATTAAAAATTCAGTATCCAGAGTGTTAACAAGATTACCCTTCAAATTGGCCTAGTGACCTAGTTTTTAACCCGGCATGACCCATATCCGAACTTGGCCTAGATATCATTTAGACAAACATTCTGACTAAATTTCAAGCTGCTCAAGCAAAAAATGCGGCATCCAAAGTGTTAACAAGATTTTCCTTCAATTTGACCTAGCTGCTGAAGCAAAACATGCGGCTTCTACAGAGTTAACAAGATTTCCCCTCAATTTGGCCTAGTGACCTAGTTTCTGATCCAATATGACCCATATTTAAGCTTGACCTAGATATCTTTAAGACAAACATTCTGACCAAATTTCAAGCTGCTGAAGCAAAAAATGCGGCATCCAAAGTGTTAACAAGATTTTCCTTCAATTTGACCTAGCTGCTGAAGCAAAACATGCGGCTTCTACAGAGTTAACAAGATTTCCCCTCAATTTGGCCTAGTGACCTAGTTTCTGATCCAATATGACCCATATTTAAGCTTGACCTAGATATCTTTAAGACAAACATTCTGACCAAATTTCAAGCTGCTGAAGCAAAAAATGCGGCATCCAAAGTGTTAACAAGATTTTCCTTCAATTTGACCTAGTGACCTAGTTTTTGACCCGGCATAACCAATATTCGAAAAATTGCGGCGGCCTCTGGAGTGTTAACAAGATTTTCCTTCAATTTGACCTAGTGACCTACTTTTTGACCCGGCGTGACCGATGTTCGAACTTGACCTACATATCATCAAGACAAACATTCTGATAAAGTTTCAACACGCACGAAGGACGGACGCCGGACAAAATGTGATTACAATAGCTCACCTTGCACTTCGTGCATAGGTGAGCTAAAAAAGTCATTTTGCCCCTTTTCTGATGCAACCTGGTTGCCATGTTTTTCAACCAATCTATATGGTTTGAACAATTTTGTAGAGTCACTCAAGGAACATTTAAATCAAATTATATTGGAATCTGACAATGGGATTGAGATGAGAAGAATTTTAAAGATTGGGCATTTTTCCCCCTTTCTGATGCCGCAGCATCCAAAGTTCTAATAGTAGGACCACCAAGGGAATATTCCTGTGTTGAAATTGGTCCAATGATTTAGGAGAAGATGTCCTTTAAAGCTAAAATTTAACGATGATGGACAGAGTGTTCAGAACAGATCATCTTGAGACTTCGCATCTAAAAATTACTCGTTCAGAGCAATTCCCCCTTTGTCTCAGTTTTCAAAAGACATCTGCTGCAGATTCATTGAAATGCATCTGCAAATGGCACTTCCTAAATGTTTGTATGTTTCATACATAAATGCACCAATGAAGGCAAATCAATAGGCAATTGTCCCTTAAAAACGAGAGGACCATGATGGTCCCATACCGCTACCTGATTCAATACAAGTCATTTCCAATGTTCTTACTCTTTACAAATAAGGAAACAAGCCATATTTTTTAACGGATCAGAATAATTTGAACAAGTTTGTACAAAATCACTCACGGAAAATTTGTGCCAATATTTTTTTCAAAGCGGGCCAATGGTTGTGTATGAGAATTACCACATGTATATACCATATATATAACAAGAGGGCCATGATGGCCCTGGAATCGCTCACCTGATTTTTTTTTTCACTTTAGCTATATATGCCCCGCCCCCTGGCAGCCATAGTTTTCGACCAATCAACTTGGCTTGAAGGAATCTGATAGAAGGTCACCCTAGGAACATTTCTACAAAATTATTTGAAAATCTGCCTGACACTTTCGGAGAAGAAGATTTTTTAAGTTTTCACTATAGCCATATAAGGCAAAATAGCCCCGCCCCCCCTGGCGGCCATGTTTATCGACCAATCAACATGGCTTGAAGGAATCTGATAGAGGGTCATCCAAGGAGCATTTCTACAAAATTATTTGAAAATCTGCCAACCAGTTTGGGAAAAGAATAAGTTTTTTTCATTTCGTTGCCATGGAAACCAGAATTCTGCATGGATCCCAAAAATTTGAAGGAAATCTGGTGAGGTCATTGAGAGGATGCCTTTCATCCCAATTGACTCACCGGTTACTGAGGAGAAGAAGTTGACGGACGACGCACGCCGGACATAGGGCGATCACAATAACTCACCTTGAACCCCGCCCACTGGCGGCCATGTCTTTTAACGTATCGGAATCATTTGAACAAATTTGGGAGAGGGGCATCCAAGGAATATTTACTTTAAATCTGGCCAGTGCTTTTGGGCATTTTCCCCTGTCTCTGATGCCTTTGCAATCTAAGTTTAACATAGAATGAAATTCCTTGAACAATTTTGAAAGAGGACCAACCAAGAAACATTCCTATTAAGTGTCATGAAAACTTGCTCAGTGGTTTTAGAGGAGATGTTGTTTAAACGAAATTGTTGACAGACAGATGTCAGACAGTGAGTGATCACAATAGTTTACCCTGCAGTTCATACTCAGGTGAGCTAAAAATCATATCAAGTTAATGATTAACCCTTTCCTACAGAAAACACTTACAGTAGACTAAAAATCATATCATGTTAATGATTAACCCTTTCCCACAGAAAACACTTTTCTGCAGCAGTCTAAAAATTAAAGGCAAGAATATGAAAATTACAATAAATGAGAGTGTAATTAGCGAACACAGTTAAAAACCTTGTGGCAAAAGGAGTAATTGCCGATTATGAAGAAATTCCTTTGCCACAAGGTTATAACAAAGTGCCACGGAGCAAACGCCATCACTTGTCTGTGTTGAAAAAGGGCATTACTGAATAATTATCAAAGCAAGAGTTGTGTTACTTGGTATAGACATGCGTTTCGTTCCTAGGAACATGTGTACCAAGTTTCATTTGAAAATGATGAATGACTATTAGTTATTGTCAAGGTTAAACTTTTTGTATGAATTTTTAAGTCCAAAAATGGGCATAACTGAATAGTAATTAAAGCCAGTTATGTGACTTGGTATAGGCATGAATATTGTTTCTTTAAACATATGTACCAAGTTTCATTTGAATATGTGTAACGGTTTTAGAGTTATGAGGTTAGGCTGAAGTTTTGTGACGATGACGATGCAAAGGGTATCACAATAGCTCAACTTTTTTTCTTTGAAAAACAAATGAGCTAAAAAGTTGTCTGCTGAATATGTGTCAAAATGTGTCTGCATGTAGATAAGTGTTAAGAATAACAATACCTGAGTAAGCGTAAGTGTATCATTCTCTTCTCTTCTAAACAAATTGATCGAATTGAAAGCACCATGGGACATGTAAACGGCCCTGAAACATTATATAATAATCCCTTTCCTACCTGCAGACACATATTTATGCATCTGCAGAATACAAACCTTAATTTATTGAGATTTTCAATATTTTTGCGGACATGTTAGGAAAGTTGTCTGCTGCAGATTTGCTGTCCATATATGGACTAATGATCAGGACTCAGTCAAGATAACCCTTTTCAATAGACTGTATAACCTGGATTATAAGAAGAATCAGGACTCAGTCAAGATAACCCTTTTCAACAGACTGTATAACCTGGATTATAAGATGCATTATTTTTACTTAAAAATTTGAGAATGAACTTTGGAGCGTCCGATTGGTCAACAACAAAATTAATACAATTTTACCAACCAAGCCACCTAGTTTGAGGAGTTTCTGAGGCCTCTACACCAAATATGCAGCAGACAATTTTGAAATCATCTGCAGAAAAATATAAAATATCTCTTTATAAAAAAGTTTAGTTTTACAATAGAGTTGGAAACATTGTGGCAAAAAAAGAAATTGCTCATTAAGATGCGTCAGAATGCTTCTCTATATGGTAAAGGGTCAGGGGCAATTTTAATATAAAAGATTATCAATAAAGTGGGTTTGTAATAAGGCAATACATCTTTGAACATATTGAAAGAGGACCAGTTTGGTTGTTATAAGTGGGTCCAATGGTTTAGAAGGAGGTGTCATTTGAATCATAAAGTTCATTTCTATAAGCGCTGATGGCACCAAACAAACAATATGAAGGTTAACAAAAGGAACATTTCTGCTAATATATACGATACCTGACAAGAACTTAAATAAGAATGGAATTATAAAGTGTTGTCATGTCTCCCCTTTTCTGATGCTGCCTTGCTGCCCTGTATTTTCATCCAATCAATATGGCTTGAACAGTTTTTGTAGACATACAGATTTTGGAGGAGAAGAACAGTAAAGTCTGGGATTTTTTTTAAACTTTCTAGTGCCACGGAAATCAAAGTTCTACACAGAATGTATGTCTTTGAACAATTTTGAAAAAAGACCAACAAAGGAACATTCCTATTAAGTTTATTTGAAATCAGTCCATTGGAATTGTAGGAGCTGTCATTTGAAGCTATAAATTAATTTGACACCTTTTGTGATGATGCTTGTTGCTATGATTGTGTAACCAATCAATAAATAGCTTGAACCAATTAAGTAGAGGGTCACGGAGGTAATATTTCTATGCAAATATCTTTAAATCAGACAAGTACTTTCAAAAGAATGGAGCTGTGGTCGAGTGGTTAGCGTCGGGGATTTCGAAACCGGGTGTCCCGGGTTCGATCCCCAGTCGCGGCACTATGGTCATGGTGGAGTGCCCTTGGGCAAGGCACATTTTCTAGCCTAGTACTGGTTTGTTTACCCAGGGATCATGAATAATTAAAATTAATTGCGCACTAAATGACCTTAGCTGTCGATGTGCCATTAAACAATATACATTCATTCAAAAGAATGGAATTTTTAAATTTTGTCATTTACCCCTTTTCCCGATCCGCCTGGCTTACACGTTTGACAACCAATCAGTATGGCTTTAACAAAATTTGTAGAGGGTCACCTAAGGATTGGGCATTTTGCCCCCTTTCCGATGCCACAGCGACCAAAGTTCTCTAAAGAATTTAAATTTTTGAACAATTTTGAAAAAGAGGACCAGCAAATGAACTTTCCTTTAAAGTTAGATTGAAATTGGTCCTGTGGTTCTGGAGGAGATTTCCTTTAATAATAAAAGTTAACGGACGGAAGATGGACAGAGAGTAATCAGAATAGATCACCATGTCCCTTTGGTACTGGTGATCTCATAATTGACAATCTGTTGCATCAGTATGGGTGCATAAGCATGAGTTTGGTTGGTATTTTATGCTGCTATCAACAATTGTTCTGTTATATTACATCATTTTCTGGGTAAAATATCAGTACTACAGGTCCATTTAACCTGATACCAGCAAGTCTATCGTAATGCTTATCCCATAATAATGAGCGCCAAGACAAAACAACCATTTTTAAAGTCTTTGGTATCCAAAGGGGATTGAACCCACAACCTTCCACACTTGAGGTGTACTGTAATTACCACACTGTAATTACCACACCATCAAGGTGGTAGATGCAATTAGAGCCTATTTTGCTAAAAGCTGGTCATATAACACAAGCAATAAGTCTTACCTCTGATCTTTGGAGAGTAAAATTCCGTTTGGCATTACAAGGCTATCCTGAACATTCTTATAACTAGCACCATCATAATACATGATATTACCCCAGGGTAATAATAACAAAATCTCCACTAAAAATGAAAAATGCTCCCGGGAATATGCATAGTTTGTGAAATAAAAACTGTTCTCGTTTACAGCTGCCACATCATTGACCCTGAAATAATATGAAAACAAATAACACCCTTTCCTTACTTTACTTTGACCATTAATATTAATAAGTGCCAAAAAAGACAATTTGTGTGTTTAAATTTTCCAAGTAAATTTAACAAAGTATGTCCAATTTTCAAAATCCACCTTAATTTATGTTTTTTCTTACAAAAAACAAGGTGGCACTCGGTACTTACGGCATATAACCCTACTAATAGCTTTTGTCACAAAGTCAAGAGCCTGTACTCTTCAAACAAGAATTCATGCTTTGTATGCTATTTTAAAGTAACTCAAGGGCCATAACTCTGCATATATTGAGTATGATAACAAACCTGACTGAAAATGTATCTAAAACATATTTTTTCTTTCGCCAGTGTTTTCAAGAGCTGTCTGCTACAGAGGTCTCAGGAAGCCTCTCCAATTGGGAAAGGGATAATTATTGTATACTTTGATATTGATCCTCCTTTTTTCAATATTATAGGTTATTGCATCAATATGGGAAAATGTTTTGTTGGACGAGTTCCTTCGGCTGAGTTGCCCGAGCTTGCGAGGGCAGAACTCTGCTGAAGGAACGAGTCCCAACACAATAGATTCCCATAATCATGCAATAACCTTTTTATTGTATAATTTGATATTGGCTATTTAAAATTTGTCGTTTTGTTTGTTTTGAACACGTCACAAATTTAGAAAATTAACACTCGTTTTTGATTTTTAGATAAATAAACATTAATGATATATCGCACAATTATACTCTCCTTTACAATGGTTGCTAAGGTCGTGGAAAATATAATTTACAAACCGCCAGTGTTGTCGACTCGAAATGTGAATCGTCGATAAAATGACGTGTAACGCCTTTTCTAACAGTGTTTTCCATTAAGAACTCGTGTAATCTCTTATTCTTGTATTTACGCCTGGATATTTGTTTTTTTATTACGATTTAGATGCCCCTTTAAAAGGGCCTTTTGACCTCGCAGTATGTTCAGTCAAGCGAACACACATCTTTTATATACATATAAAGGCTACTGCGTTGATTAAACTTCACATCGGATGATAACAAAACAAATCTGATGACCTACCTTTAAGACAATCATTTGCTTAATCATCCTAGCAGTTATGAATCCCTCTTTATTTGTTGATACACTTATAATAGATCGTCAACGACAATCAAAACAACAATCAAGCAATATTATTGATGTACATGTCACATTACGTCAGAAACTACGTAGTTATTTACTATAGTGCAGCTAACGCTATAAATAGACCAGATTGGTATGTCTACCGATTTTTCACTACGTGTCATCTATAAAAGATGTACCAAACAATGTACTACAAACCGTATAGGCACAGCTTTTTCCTAGGACTATCAGAGAGTCGAACCTTGAGCAGATCACATCTGTAAACTGATTCAAGTCCCGTCTACCTTGATACACAGCCTAAACAACACAGATGTTTTTTAATTCATTTATATTTGTAAATATGCCTAATTAGTTGTTTTAACCATTTTGATGGCTTCACTTGCCTGCGATGCACTAAGCCCTGACAGTAACAAAGTAGAAGTAGAAGTTAGCTGGTCTCTTAATCATGAAAGGTTGGATGAGAGCGCTTTGTAACGTTAGTGTATGGAAATAATTCCGTCCTTAGCATTACGTGAAAAAGATCTCAGTGCAAAATCAATGCGTGCAATATCAACTGATATTGAATCCTTTTACCAAATGGAAAATAGTAGGAACAGTATCAAGGTAACAATAAGAACAAAAGATTCAGTATCTATCGATATTGCACACAGTGATATTACACTAAGATCCTTTTCATGTGCTGCTAAGGAGTGCTCCCATCAAACAATTGATGAATTTAAAGAACAGCCATCACTGTTAAAATAGTTTGTAGATTTACATGTATACATACCACGCATGATGAAAAATTGATAGGCATAACATTAAGAGGCCCAAGATGGCCAGTATCGCTCTACTGTTATAAGGAAATATAACCCTACCCTATGTTGCCTTAGTCTATTAGCAAATTAATATGACATGAGGAAATCTATAGAAAGTCACCAAAGAATTATTTGGGTAAAAGTAACTTTAAATAAAATATCTATTTTCTAAGATGACATTTTGAGACAATGTTTGCAAAACTTAATTGACTTGAAGTGAGAGTTAGTCTTCTTGCATATTGACACATGATGGATATGTCAGTGAACAACATGTTCCATTATTTCTATACCCACTGAACATGAAATATGAATGGTGAAAAATATGAATGGTGAATGTGCAATGGCTATATCTATGTTGTTTCTATAACAAGAAGGCCATGATGGCCCTGTATTGCTCACCTATGCAATATGATTTGTAATGTGGTCAGGTAAGCTAATACAAGAGGTCCAATGTCAAGTATAGCTCCATTTGACACCAGGCAAAATAACCTAACCAATGTTGTGAGTCTTTTGTCAAATTAATAGGACATAAGGAAACTGAACGGTCTATTTCAGATAAGAAGAGATCAAAGATTTTCCTATATTTCTCTATGTAAAACAGGTGAACCCCGGGGCGTAGCCAATTTTGACCAGGGCATAATTTAAACAATTTTGAAAGAGGACCACTAGACAATGCTACATACCAAATATCTTAGCTATAAGCCTTTTAGTTTCAGACAAGAAGATTTTAAAAGTTTTCCCCTATATATCTCAATGTAAACAAGCCCTCCATGTTTTTCAACTGATCAGATTTATTTGAACAATCTTGCAAGAGGGTTACCCCAGGAACATTTGTACCAAATTATCTTTAAATCGGGCCAGAACCTTAACAATGCACATATAAGGAAAACAAGCTCCGCCCCCAGGTCGCCATGTTTTTCAACGGATCAAAAATATTTGAACAAACTTTGTAGAGGGTGCCCCAAGGAACATTTGTGCAAAATCATTTTCAAATCTAGCCAGTACTTTTGATCAGAAAAGCTCACCTCGCACTTAGTTAAGACAGCGCTCGACTATTCCACTGCTTATTAGTTACTGAGATATGGACTCTATAAATGTAGTTGCATGCAAACATTAACCAGAATTTCTTATTTCAGATTATTTTCATAGGTGTGAATGTTGGGAAGGGATGTAAAAAGTTTCAATGCACTGCATCAAGTAGTAACTAAGATATGGACTCTTAATGTAGTTGCACACAAACAATATACCATAACTTCTAAGTAAACAAGAGGGCCAAGATGGCCCTTAATCGATCACCTGAGTGATAGTAAATTAGTAGCAAATATTAAACTGCAAATATCTGGGGAAATTTGATCAGGAGTGCAAATGAAACTGCAAGGAGTAGACACTGTTAAAAGAGGAGAGAATGTTTATGACACATGCACACACCCACGACCGTTGACGGACAAATCGCCATGACAAAACTCAAATGGCTTTCAGCCAGTGGAGTTAAAAACTATCTTGTCTATATATAGCACTAGCTGTTTAAACGGCGATGAATGGAGATGAGAGAATATTTCATTGATGGCCCTGGATCGCTCACCTGAATAATGTAATGTGATTTGGATGCCTACCACAATAACCTTTATTTACCAACCAACATGCCTAGAAGTAATCTTTAAAAGGAACATTTCAGCAAAGTTATTTGGAAATGGTCTAGATATTTTTGAAGGAGAAGATTTTTTCATATAACCATATAAGGCAACACATGGCTTAAAGGAATATGATAGAGGGGCACCCAAGGAACAAAAAATTTCTACAATATTATTTGGAAAACAGCCTGACACTTTTGGAGAATTTTTTTTTAAAATTATTGACTGTTTGCATATGTTTTTTTGACCATTCAACATGGCTTGAAGGAATCTGATAGAGGGTCACCCAAGGAACATTTCTACAATATAATTTGAAAACGGCCAACCAATTTGGGAGAAAAAGATTTTTTTTCCCCGTTTGGTCACTGAGTTGACCATGAAATATGCCCCTTATCTCCTGCCATGAACTGAGAAGCTGTTGAAAACCTGTATGTCTTTCTTCTCTAATATATTTTTATTCTCAATCAAACCTACATTTAAGTTGCACACATTTATAAGTCAACTCATTGAGACGATTCTTTTGAGTACCTCAACATAGGGTTTGTAAAGATTTACCCTTTTACAACATATAGACATTTTCTGACATCTCTACAGCAGCCATCTTTTGTCATAATGTTTACAACTCTAACCAATTATCAAACTCTCATTGAAAGAGATTTTTAATATTTTTTCGAAAAAAAATCTGATGCAGATTAGTTTGATGTAGGAAAGGGTTATCTACAGTTACTTACATATGTACTACCAGACCCAGGTTATAATGTGTATTATACGTTATTGACCCAGACCCAGGTTATAATGTTTATTATAGGTTATTGATCCAGATCCAGGTTATAATGTGTATTATACGTTATTGATCCAGACCCAGGTTATAATGTTTATTATAGGTTATTGATCCAGACTCAGACCCAGGTTATAATGTTTATTATAGGTTATTGACCCAGACCCAGGTTATAATGTTTATTATAGGTTATTGATCCAGACCCAGACCCAGCTTATAATGTTTATTATAGGTTATTGGTCCAGACCCAGGTTATAATGTTTATTATAGGTTATTGATCCAGACCCAGGTTATAATGTTTATTATAGGTTATTGATCCAGACCCAGACCCAGGTTATAATGTTTATTATAGGTTATTGACCCAGACCCAGGTTATAATGTTTATTATAGGTTATTGATCCAGACCCAGACCCAGGTTATAATGTTTATTATAGGTTATTGACCCAGACCCAGACTATAATGTTTATTATAGGTTATTGACCCAGACCCAGACTATAATGTTTATTATAGGTTATTGACCCAGACCCAGACTATAATGTTTATTATAGGTTATTGATCCAGACCCAGACCCAGGTTATAATGTTTATTATAGGTTATTGATCCAGACCCCA
Source organism: Serripes groenlandicus (assembly GCA_031761405.1). Taxonomy (NCBI): domain Eukaryota; kingdom Metazoa; phylum Mollusca; class Bivalvia; order Cardiida; family Cardiidae; genus Serripes; species Serripes groenlandicus. The sequence continues at coordinate 51,266 of JASEVX010000313.1, read as the reverse complement.
GGTTATAATGTTTATTATAGGTTATTGATCCAGACCCAGGTTATAATGTTTATTACAGGTTATTGATCCAGACCCAGACCCAGGTTATAATGTTTATTATAGGTTATTGATCCAGACCCCAGGTTATAATGTTTATTATAGGTTATTGATCCAGACCCAGACCCAGGTTATAATGTTTATTATAGGTTATTGATCCAGACCCAGACCCAGGTTATAATGTTTATTATAGGTTATTGATCCAGACCCCAGGTTATAATGTTTATTATAGGTTATTGACCCAGACCCTGGTTATAATGTTTATTATAGGTTATTGACCCTTACTGTGAAATCATCATTGGACCGAGTTCTTGGGTTAATTGACATTGCCGAGCTTGCGATGATTTCACACTACAGGGTCAATAACCTTTTTATTGCATACTTTCATATTGTAAACTATTTGATCAAATAGCTCTTTAGTTACTTTAATATGTAGTTTCTGACCCAAGAAGGAATGTATATGATTTAATAGATATACAGTTACTTACATATGTAGTTTCTGACCCAAGAAGGAATGTATATGATCTAATAGATATACAGTTACTTACATATGTAGTTTCTGACCCAAGAAGGAATGTATATGATCTAATAGATATACAGTTACTTACATATGTAGTTTCTGACCCAAGAAGGAATGTATATGATCTAATAGCTCCATAGTTACTTACATATGTACTTCCTGACCCTTGTAGGAATGTATATGATTTTATAGCTCTTTAGTTACTTTAATATGTAGTTTCTGACCCAAGAAGGAATGTATATGATTTAATAGATATACAGTTACTTACATATGTAGTTCCTGACCCTTGTAGGAATGTATATGATCTAATAGCTCCATAGTTACTTACAAATGTAGTTCCTGACCCTTGTAGGAATGTATATGATTTAATAGCTCTTTAGTTACTTTAATATGTAGTTCCTGATCCAAGAAGGAATGTATATGATCTAATAGCTCCATAGTTACTTACAAATGTACTTCCTGACCCTTGTAGGAATGTATATGATCTAATAGCTTCATTTCTTCTACAAATTCAAACTTCTCTATACTGTCAAAGTTGGGTTGATGATTCACTACAAACACTGTAATCATGCCTGGAAAATACAATATGTTTGATTGATTGATTGTTGCAGCAGACAAGTTTTGAAAACATTGTTCCAAAAGGAGAAATATCCATTGGCCACAATGTTTTCAACTTTATATACTAATCATACAATATTATGACTGTTGGGGTGCCCTTGGTCAAGTTACAATTCCTAGTCCAGTACTAGTTAGTCACCACCATATCATAGATAAGTGTTCTGCCAGATTAATACAAGTGTTCTGTCCCCGTGATATAAGTGTTCTGCCAGATTAATATAAGTTTTCTTACCCAGTGATATAAGTGTTCTGTCAGATTAATACAAGTGTTCTGTCCCAGTGATATAAGTGTTCTGTCAGATTAATACAAGTTTTCTGTCCCAGTGATATAAGTGTTCTGTCAGATTAATACAAGTGTTCTGTCCCAGTGATATAAGTGTTCTGCCAGATTAATATAAGTGTTCTGTCCCAGTGATATAAGTGTTCTGTCAGATTAATACAAGTATTCTGTCCCAGTGATATAAGTGTTCTGTCAGATTAATACAAGTATTCTGTCCCAGTGATATAAGTGTTCTGTCAGATTAATACAAGTGTTCTGTCCCAGTGATATAAGTGTTCTGTCAGATTAATACAAGTGTTCTGTCCCAGTGATATAAGTGTTCTGTCAGATTAATACAAGTGTTCTGTCCCAGTGATATAAGTGTTCTGTCAGATTAATACAAGTATTCTGTCTTGTCACATAAACATGGCAACCACAATATTGCCTTGTCACAGTTCTTTTTTTATTGAGAAATACAGTGGGCAACATGCCCATGAGTATACAGTATTAAACAATGTACATATTAACATAGATAATACAAAAATGACAAATATTAGCGTACCCATATATTTTAAGCCTTATATCCAGCATTTGAACACACTGTAATTTTACACAAAACTTATACTTGCCATTAACTGAAAATATAAGTATTGTACATAATACAGTATAAACCTTGAATACATATGAAATTTGTAGTGTTAAAGCGTGAAGGAGTAAATATACTTTTTATTCAAAATACAAAGTTGTTCGCATTTCAAATGATTTAAAAAAAAAAAACATTGACACATTCTTAATTAATTTAGGACTCTCAGATGTCATGAGATCAATAAATTTCAAAATATTTGGTCTCTTCCAGTAATACTTTTTTATAAACATGGCAACCACAATAGTGTCTTGTCACATAAACATGGCAACCACAATATTGTCTTTATTATAGTATTGTCATATAAACATGGCAACCAAAATACTGTCTTGTCACATAAACATGGCAACCATAATACAGTCTTGTCACATAAACATGGCAACAACAATACTGTCTTGTCACATAAACATGGCAACCATAATACGGTCTTGTCACATAAACATGGCAACAACAATACTGTCTTGTCACATAAACATGGCAACCCAAATACTGTCTTGTCACATAAACATGGCAACCATAATACTGTCTTGTCACATAAACATGGCAACAACAATACTGTCTTGTCACATAAACATGGCAACCATAATATGGTCTTGTCATATAAACATGGCAAACAAAATACTGTCTTGTCACATAAACATGGCAACCACAAGTGTCTTGTCACATAAACATGGCTACCATAATACGGTCTTGTCATATAAACATGGCAACCATAATACTGTCTTGTCACATAAACATGGCAACCATAATACTGTCTTGTCATATAAACATGGCAACCATAATACTGTCTTGTCACAAAAACACGGCAACCCAAATACTGTCTTGTCATGTGAACATGGCAAACACATAACTGCTTTATCATACAAACATGGCACCCATAATACTGTCTTGTCACATAAACACGGCAACCAAAATAATGTCTTGTCACATAAACACAATACTGTTTTGTCACATAAACATGGTAACCATAATACTGTCTTGTCACATAAACATGGCAACCCAAAAACTGTATTTTCATGTCAACATGGCAAACACAATACTGCTTTATCACATAAACATGACAACCATAATACTGTCTTGTCACATAAACATGGCAACCCAAAAACTGTTTTATCATGTCAACATGGCAAACACAATACTGCTTTACTACATAAACATGGCAACCATAATACTGTCTTGTCACATAAACATGGCAAACTCAATACTGCTTTATCACTTAATGCCACATTTTGTTTTTTTAGAGACAAACTTATTTGCGATTCCATTCATTTATTCAAATATTATAGACATGACTGAACTGGAAGCAAGTTATTTGAAAATATCTCTATGCATGGCAAAGTTATGGTCCGGACAAGGAAAGTTGACGCCCGCCCGCCCGCCGACTTCGCCAAACTAATAACCAGATTTTTCCTTTGGAAAACCTGGTTCAAAATATTCCACAGGTGAATGTGCTTTCGTTGACATTATATACAATCTATGAATATCAAGATATTCCTTAGAATCCTGAATGGTGTTCAGTAATGGAGAGCTACTGTAGAAAGAGATATTCTATGTAATTCATTGCCGATATTGTAATAAGACTTTAACATTAGAGACTGATTCCAGTCTTGATTTCGATGGTTGTTCTTCTGAATTCGCCTACATTAGCAATTGGCTCTAAAGAGCCCCTTTCTAAAAACAATGGTCTAGTTTAACCATAAAAATCATAAGTTGATAAGGAACCATAAATTTATGGTTTGTAACCAAAGTCAAACTTGACCAGTGTGTTATTGTGTAAAACCAAGGTACCAAATATTATTTAAACCCATCAATTCTTTCACTAATTATTGTACGGACATCCCATTTTTGTGCAAATTCTATGTTGAAAAGGGCACCATAACCCATTTCACGAGTTATTGACCTAACACTGTATAACCAACAGATCGACTGACAAGCACACTCCTATATTTTCATTTTTGTTTAGACTACAAAATGTGACAAATTCTTAAAAAGCCATAACTCTATCATAAACAACTTTATGGTCTTCAATATGTGTTTCCAAAAACTATTGAATTAAATGGACCTTTATAAGTTATCCTCCAAACACAATGATTTTTTACAAGTTCTAAGTTGAAAAGGGACCAATACTCAATCACAAATTAGTAAATTGTAAATCCATGGACCTTTTCATGAATTAAAAAGCTGACACCATTTGTTTGGTATAAATTCTATGTTGAAAGAGGGCCATAACTTCCTAAACAAGAGGCCCAAGACGGCCAGTATCACTCCACTGCCATTAGGCAAAAATTATAATCTCCAAACAGCCCTGCCCCCTGGTGGCCATGTTTTTTTACCATGGCTTGAAGGAATCTCGTAGAATGTCACCCAAGGAACATTTCTGCAAAATTATTTGAAAATCAGCCAAATAGTTTTGGAGGTGACGATTTTTAAAGTTTTCCCTAAAGCCAATATAAGGCTAACAGCCCCAACCCCGTGGCGGCCATGTTTTTCAACCAATCACCATGGCTTGAAGGAATCTGAATAAGGGTCACCAAAGGAACATTTCTACAAAATTATTTGAAAATCGGCCTGACACTTTCTTTGGAGAAGATTTTTTGAGTTTTCACTCTGACCATATAAGGCAAAATAGCCCCGGCCCCTGGCGGCCATGTTTTTCGACCAATCAACATGGCTTGAAGGAATCTGATAGAGGGTCATCCAAGGAACATTAATTTAATTTCTACAATTTTTTTTAAAAATCGGCTTACCAGTTTGGGAGAAGAAGAATTTTAATTTTTTTTTCTCGTTTGGTTGCCATGGAAACCAGAATTCTACATGGATCTCAAAGATTTGAAGGAATTCTGGTTCATTGAGAGGATGTTTCTGTGAAGTTTCATCCCAATTGACCCACTGGTTACTGAGGAGAAGATGTTGACAGATGACGCACACCGGACAAAAGGCAATCACAATAACTAACGTTGAGCTTTTTCGTTCTCAGGTGAGGTTAAAACACTTATCATTGACTTTGTTTTAACAGTTACAGAAATGTGTAGAAATAGGGAGAGTTGGGGGAAGGGCAGGTAGTTCTCGTCTACTTACAAATTAATCCTAAAGTAGATGAGAATTCTACTGTCATCCATCAATTTGGTCAACTAGGCTGGATGTTGAATGCAAAATTTATATAATACCAAGAAAAAATGTTATAAAGCTGATTTGGTGTCAATCTAAACCCAATCCTTGGAAGAACAACATATCAAAAACCCAAAAAAGAATATGGGGAGGGGGTTTAAGCTATTTTGGGGCATTTTGAACAAAATATTAATGAAACATTTCAAGGCATAGGAAACAGAATCAACCAACAGGAACTCGTACATTCTAATTAGAGACCAGTCAATATCTAAATCAGCCTTCAATTGTACTATCTGATAAGAGACCAGTGAATATTTAAATCAGCCTTCAATCGTACAGTCTGATAGACCAGTGAATATCTAAATCAGCCTTCAATCGTACAGTCTGATTAGAGACCAGTGAATATCTAAATCAACCTTCAATCGTACAGTCTGATTAGAGACCAGTGAATATCTAAATCAGCCTTCAATTGTAGTCTGATAGACCAGTGAATATCTAAATCAGCCTTCAATCGTACAGTCTGATAGACCAGTGAATATCTAAATCAGCCTTCAATCGTACAGTCTGATAGACCAGTGAATATCTAAATCAGCCTTCAATCGTACAGTCTGATTAGAGACCAGTGAATATCTAAATCAGCCTTCAATTGTAGTCTGATAGACCAGTGAATATCTAAATCAGCCTTCAATTGTACAGTCTGATAGACCAGTGAATATCTAAATCAGCCTTCAATTGTACAGTCTGATAGACCAGTGAATATCTAAATCAGCCTTCAATCGTACAGTCTGATTAGAGACCAGTGAATATCTAAATCAGCCTTCAATCGTAGTCTGATTAGAACTTTGCTGATTTCATGCCAAAAAAATGATGTGGTCTTTGGTGGATACTTCTGAAAAGGGGAATGGGAATGATCAAGATTCGTCAAATAATGAGGAGATTGAAACGCTCCAAGAGTTACTGATATATGCCAATAATTAGTAATGCCTTCTCTGGGAGAAATGAAACCAGGTACCTATCCAAGTGGCCAAAGTAAAGATACAGAATATTCTCTAGACTATTTGGCCGATGTTGAGTAATATCTGTTGATAGAATAGTTTCTGAAAAGGTGAATGATGCAGAAGTGGAACAGATACATGGCTTATATGAAGGAACTAAGGACAAATCTATACCAGTTGCCACCGTTTCTGAATCAAATGAACTTAAAAAGTTGGATGAATGCTTCCTAAACTATAGAGCAATGCTTGCTGAGATGTCACCAACACCAAAGCCGTGGTTGAAGTATATTGACTTATGTGGAAATATTGAAGCTTTTCATTTGCGCTGAAAAAACAGGAAATTGGAACCTGCATCTCATACCAGATACACAAATGTTGAATTTATTTGATGCAACCGGCCATATTAATTATGTAAAAGGTGCACAACTGTATCTGCAGCTGATGCTAGATTTACAAAAAGACTATCCCTGGCTGCAGCTTTCAAAAACAAGGATTTCGTATAGTTCGCAGAAGCAGTTGCTTCCTGGCAGGAATATTGAGGCAGAGTAGGACTGACTAGAGGATGGGGCGTGACAGAGAATATTCGCCTTCAGTGGATATACAACATGCACTAGTGCGCAAGGGTCCATGGTGCTATGACATCCATGAACAAGAGGCCCAAGAGGGCCAGTATCGCTCCACGGCCATAAGGCAAAAATCAAATCTCCAAACAGCCCTGCCCCCCCTGGTGGCTATGTTTTTTACCAACCACCATGGCTTAAAGGAATATTGTCACCCAAGGAATGTTTTTGCAAAATTATTTGAAAATTGGCCAGACACTTTCGGAGGAGAGGATATTTTAAGTTTTCACTATAGCCATATAAGGCAAAATAGCCCCGCCCTCTGGCGGCCATGTTTTTCAACCAATCAACATGGCTTGAAGGAATCTGATAGAGGGTCACCCAATGAACATTTCTACAAAATTATTTGAAAATCGGCTGAACACTTTCGGAGAAGAAGATTTTTTAAGTTTTCACTATAGCCATATAAGGCAAAATAGCCCCGCCCCCCCCCTGGCGGCCGTGTTTTTCAACCAATCAATATTTCTTGAAGGAATCTAATAAAGGGTCACCCAAGGAACATTTCTACAAAATTATTTGAAAATCGGCCTAACTCTTTCGGAGAAGTTTTCACTATTTTTTTCTTTCGGTTGCCATGGAAACCAGAATTCTGAATGGATTAAAAATATTTGAAGGAATTAAGTAGAGGACATTGAGATCATGCTTCCTATGAAGTTTCAACCAAATTGGCCAAGTGGTTAGGGAGAAGAAGTTGTTTAAAGGAAAAGGTTAACGCGCACACAGACGACAGACAATTCGCACAGACGCACGGACAATTCGCCATGACATAAGCTCGACTGGCGGCTTTCAGCCAGTGGAGCTAGAAATGCAAAGCACACAATCAGTGAAAAACACATAGAACTCGTAACTTATAAGAGAAACAGGGATTTCACTGATCTGCAAACTATTCAATAATGTTTAAACAAACATGACCTTTTTATTTGAATGAGCCAATACTTTTTATATTCTGGTTTGACAGCAACTGATGCTATGGCGATGGAGTAATCTGCAATAAGACAGAGGACGTCAAGGCACAAATCCAGAAGAATCTTGACAATATGAATGCAGTAGAGGCATGTATCAAAAGAAGAGATCAAATTGGGCTTTTGGATCATCTGTACCCAGGAATCCAGGTTGATAAGCAGAAAGTGTTAATCCACTCAAATCATGTTTCATCGCCTGATAGCTATTGCACAGAGAGAAGAAGACTCCATACTTTGGCTATGAGCTTACAGTTATGCCAACTTCTCTATTCAAAGCTATCTTTATGCGTAAACCTGCAAAGGCACAACTAGCACTAACCCTCCGTAGTTATTCGCAACCGTCCGCAGAACAGATGCAAGTCATGCATGTTTTTGATGGCGGGGACCTTTATTCACCGAGTGAAGTGGCAGAAGAATGTGATGTACAAAGACATAGTGATACAATATGTTAAGTATGTGTGTGCAAGATATATCGCCTGTTCATTGGCTACAAATAGGGTCCATCAATAAAAGATTACGAGTACCAGCGACGACTTAGAAAAATATGTGCAGACCTTTCTCTCGAACGAGAAGAAAAAAGATCAATTCATGACATTGGTGAGTCTATTCTTAGAAGCTGATGGTCAGAAGGTGCACAATAATACTGTAGATGCTGACAAAATAATAGTGGAATGTGTGCTTCAATTTGCAAGACACGTAAAAGAAGTAAATGTAGGAGCAGATGACACAGATATACTTGTCCTCTTGATGTACAACTAGAATGGGAGTATGGCTAATATAATCATACTTTCACTCAGAGGCCAAAAGGTCCAAGGAAGGTTGAAAGTTGTATAAATGTTAACATCTTGTTAAAGGGACTTAATACCATAATGGTCCAAAATCGTTATATTTTATACTTATTCTAATTAATCCAAAATACGTCTATATATATGTAACGGAATGTTGTAGAAGGTCGTACAAGTCTTGTTTTTCATTATTTCATAGGAAATAAGCAGTTAAAAAAACGTCCGCTCCGTGTTTTCCCATTTAAAAATACCGTGGAATTTCCTCTTGCTCATTTGAATTTGTGGATTCAATTCGGCATTCTCTAACACTATCGATTCATTACATTCATGTATGCGTGAGTGTAAGGAACAACAACTCTGGGAAGGAGATTGTCAATTCGGTTGTAGTGATAATGTGATAAATATACAGCGATATTTTTAGATTTACTGGGTTACTAACCCAGTAGATTTTACAATGCAAAATAACGAAAAATCTCCGCAATATTAATAGTGTGCATATATTGAAGTACATCAGTCAGCAAATCTCAATGCCGTACATGCAAAAACATCAAGGTAATAGCAATTTTTAACAATTTTCTTTTTTTTTCGCTTTTTTCTCATATGGGATTCAGTCCCAATACTGGCAAACTAGTAACACCAAATTAACTGTTCATCCATGCATGGAGTGTCTGTGTTGTATGCGCATGGCAAAATTAGTCTTTTGAAAAAGATTAAAGAATCAAAAGAATTGTTAACAGATATTTTCTTGGTGACGGATCCTGAGGCAACACAGGATCAGATTGGCAAAGTAGGTATTAGGTTATAAACTTATATGTTGTTTTATATGGCTGCAAAGCAGGCGATTCTATGAACAGAGTACTGACGCTTAATACATCAGATTAGTGTCGACAAGCAAACAGTAGCGTCCACCTACAGAAAGAGCAGCATACTTTTACAGTTTGCTAGTTCATTTGCAAGTCACACAATGCTTCAAACCCACAAACAATTACCTAAAGTCGACGCAATGGGGTTGGGAACTTGCTGATAACTGTCTGAAACCGATATTGATATACTTGGATGCAGCTCCAGAGAATTTGTAAGGCGTAAATGAAAATTTTCTGGCAGAAATCCATGTGGAAACTAGAAATATCACTGAAGGTGATAAATACCCCCCAGCTGTTGCCTGACAATATACATATGTATGCAAAATTAAAGGGGGCCATAACTCATTCAAAAATAATTCCAGTGCAACACGCCGACAATATGCACAACTAGGCTTGTTATCAATTATTCTTGTGAAGTTATATTGAATTCTGACTAAGAATTAATGAGAAATAGTGTTCACAAGAAATGTCCACAGACCAACGGACCGACAAACCAACAAACTGACCGACCGACAAGCGTTACTCCTATATAGCCCCCATATACTATGTATCTGGGGGTATAATAATATTTGCATGCTCTTGTCGCAAACATGGCCTTAAATCTGTAAAAGCCTGTGGAGACTGCAGAGGAGATAGTTGTAGAAATGCAGAGGAGGTCACACTTGATATAGACAATGTTGACATCAACGACACAATTGAGTTGCTGTAGTTCGTAAAAAGTTATCATTTAAAACCCTTTCGTGGGCCTATATTGTTGAGTGGAGGTTCAATTCATAACCATTTCAGTTATCTGTAAAGTAACAAATTAGGTTGAATGCCACTAGCTATTTGCATACCCTGTTGATACAAATGGGCAGACATCACAGGAATGAGAGAACCACCCAAATTCTGATTTTAACTCTGTAACTAGAATGGAGTGCTCCCCGAAGTACGTGTGTCACCTGCCGGGGGCCTTGTCAGAAAATTTTAATTTTTGACAGAAAAGGGGCAATAACTCTGATATAAAAATATTTGGATTATCCCCCTTTTGTGAACCCATCACAAAGATTGATATAAACATTTGTCAGAAGTTTCAATCCAATCCTTTGAGTAGAAAAAAAGTTATTTGAAAACGTGACGACAGACAGACGGATGGACAGACAGACGGACAGACGCCGGGCAAAAAAAAAAGTAATCCCTAAGTGCCTACCATGCTATGCAGTAGACACAAAAATAGCTTGTTTTACCATACAAAACATGCAAACAAATCAAACACTAATATGGATTTTGGATATGTTGTTCTATGGCGTAGATTTCGTATTTATACCATTTTTGTCCGGGTCAAAATGTTTAACAACCAGCCTATAAATCCAAGGATCATAACGTGATGTAGTCCAATGATCAACATGAAATACCTTTTTCCACAATATCTCTGTTACCTACTGCCGTACTGGAGATGTGTACAGAAGTATAACAAGAGGGCCAAGATGGCCCTAAATCGATCACCTGAATGATAATAAACAAGTAACTGGATTGCAAGCAATACCATAGTCCCCTACCGGTTTGCACTAAGTCCAAAAAGGGGCATAACTCATTAAAAAATTGACGAAATCCCAGGAAACGCGAACTTGATCTGTGACACATGATTACAAAGGCATATACAAAATTTCAGCTCAATACCTCAAAGCATGTAGAAAAAAAGTGCGGAAAATGAATATTCTAAGTCCAAAAAGGGGCATAACTCATTAAAAAATTGACGAAATCCCAGGAAACGCGAACTTGATCTGTGACACATGATTACAAAGGCATATACAAAATTTCAGCTCAATACCTCAAAGCATGTAGAAAAAAAGTGCGGAAAACTGATTTGCCGGACTGACTGACTGACGGACTGACTGACGGACGGAGTGCAAACCTAAGAGTCCCCTTCGGCACGCCGGTAGGGGACTAATTAGAAGCAAATATTTAACTGCAAATATCTGTGAAAATTTAATCAGGAGTTCAAATGAAACTGCAAGGAGTGGACCCTCAGTTAAAGAAATAGTTTATCAGTAAAAGCCATTTCTAATAAGAACTTAAATAAGAATGGAATTATAAAGTTTTGTCATTTTGCACCTTTCCTGATGCGGCTTTGCTGCCCTGTTTGTCAACGAAATCAATATGGCTTGAACAGTTTTTGTAGAGTGTCAATCAAAGAACATTTCTGCCAAATTATCTTGGAATCTGACAAATTGATTATGGAGATAGAGGTTTTTAAAGTTTGGGTATTTTTCTCAATTTCTGATGCCGCAGCAACAAAAGTTCTACACAGAATGTAAGTATTTGAACAATTTTGAAAGAGGACCATCAAAGAAACATTCCTGTGAAGTAACGTTGAAATTGGTCAAGTGGAATGGTAGGAGTTGTCATTTGTAGCTAAAAGTTCAATTTACCCCTTTTGTGATGACGCGAGGTTGCTATGATTTTGTAACCAATCAATACGGCTTGAACAAATCAAGTAGAGGATCACTGAAGTAAGATTCCTAATCAATTTTCTTAATATCAGACAGCGTGCTCGACTATTCCACCGCTTATTTAAGTTACTGAGATTTTAATGTACTTGATTATTTTAATAGGTGTGATCGTTAGGAAAGCAATGGAATGCATCAAGTAGTTAATAAGATATGGACTCTTAATGTAGTTGCACGCAAACCTTTAACCATAATTTCTAAGTAAAAAAAACAGCAACAATTTGCACCATATGCAGGATAGAGTTATCTTAATTGGTTGTGTTTATAGTTGTAAAATTGGGAAAGGTTATATAAAGTTTCAATACAATGCTTCAAGTTGTTAATGAGATTACACTCTAAATGTAGTTGCAAAACTTAATCCAGAATCTCTAAGTCCAAAAAGGGCCATAACTTGCATAAAATGCTAGATAGAGTTAGCGTACTTGATTGTTAATATAGTTGTGATGATTGGGAAGGGCTGTATAAAGTTTCAATGCAATGCATGAAGTAGTTACTAAGATATGGTCTCTTAATGTAGTTGCATGCAAATCTTTAACCAGAATTTATAAGTCCAAAAAGGGCCATAACTTGAATAAAATGCAGGATAGAGTTATTTAACTTGAAAATCAACATAGGTGTGATAGTTGGATAGGGTTGCATAAAGTTTCAAAGCAATGCATGAAGTAAATACTAGAATATCGACTCTAAATGTAGTTGCATGCAAAACTTTAACCAAATTTCTAGTTAAACAAGAATTTTTTAAGTGTTTGTGAAACACTGATGCCCCTGAATGGCAACATCTATGTCAAAGGTCAAGATCGCAAGGTCAAAAATGTTGGTACTGACAGAAAGGTCATGTCACAAGGAATACACATGTGAAATATGGTAGCCGTACCTGTTATGGTTCAAAAGTAGTGGTCAAGGTTAAAGTTTTTTTCGACAGACAGACAGACAGGCCAAAAACTAGATGCCCACCGAATCGGTGATTACGGGGGCATAAAAAAGGGCCATAAATTGCAAAATATACTGGATAGAGTTATCATACTTGATTGTTTACATAGGTGTGATGGTTGGGAAGGGTTGTATAAAGTTTCAATGCAATGCATCAAGTAGTTACTAAGAGATGGTCTCTTAATGTAGTTGTATGCAAAACTTTAACCAGAATTTCTAAGTAAATAAAGGGCCATAACTTGCATAAAATGCAGGATAGAGTTATCATACTTGATAATCTACATAAGTGTGATAGTTGAGTAGGGTTGTATAAAGATTCAATGCAATGCATCTAGTAAATACTGAGATATGGACTCTTAATTTAGTTGCGCGCAAAACTTTAACCAGAATTTCTAAGTAAAAAAGGGCCATAACTTGCATAAAATGCAGGATAGAGTTATCTAACTTGTTAATCTACATAAGTGTGACAGTTGGGTAGGGTTGTATAAAGTTTCAATGCAATGCATCTAGTAAATACTGAGATATTGACTCTTAATTTAGTTGCATGCAAGACTTTAACCAGAATTTCTAAGTAAAAAAAGGGCCATAACTTGCATAAAATGCAGGATCGAGTTATCTTACCTGATAATCTACATAGGTGTGATGCTTGGGTAGGGTTGTAAAAAGTTTCAATGCAATGCATCAAGTAAATACTGAGATATGGACTCTTAATTTAGTTGCACGCAAAACTTTAACCAGAATTTCTAATTAAAAAAGGGCCATAAATTGCATAAAATGCATGATAGAGTTATCTAACTTGATAATCTACATAGGTGTGATAATTTAGTAGGGTTGTAGAAAGTTTCAATGCAATATATGTAGTATTTAAGTACTTGCATGCAAAACCTTAACCAAAGTGTGACGTGGACGCCGACGCCGACGCCAGGGTGAGTAGTATAGCTCTCATATTCTTCGAATAGTCGAGCTAAAAATGGAATTTCCAAATTTGTAATTTTGCCCCTTTTCTGATGCCTCCTGACTGCCATGTTTTCAACCAAACAGTATGCCTTGAACAATCTTTGTAGAGGGTCACCCAAGGAACATTTCTACTAAACTATATTGGAATCTGACATGCAGATTCAGAGGAGAAGATTTTTAAAATTTTGACATTTTGCCCCCTTTCTGATGCCGCAGCAACCAAAGTTCTCAATGGAATTCAAAACTTTGAACAATTTTGAAAGAGGGCTACCAAAGGAACATTCCTGTGAAGTTTGGATTCTTTGCAATTGGTTCTGTGGTTCAGGAGGAGATGATGTTTAAAGCTAAAAGTTAACGACGACGGACAAAAAGTGATCAGAATAGCTCACCTTGAGCCTTTGGCTCTAGGTGATCTAAAAAGAGTCTCAACTCATGAAACAAATCTGCAGCAGCCAGCTTTGATAAAGTAAATCACCGTAAATGATTTGCCACAATAATTTCAAAAAACACCTGCTTCAGATTGCCTTGTGGGAAATGATCAATAAATACCTGTGTCTTCATTTTGTATAACGCTTAGGCCATGTGGGAAATGATCAATAAATACCTGTGTCTTCATTTTGTATAACGCTTAGGCCATGTGGAGCAAAGGTTGAGCTGTCAAAATCATCACTAAATCTAAGTTTTGTAACTCCTTTATCCGGATTTTTAAAGTCATATAAGAGTATCTTCCCTTTAATATTGTTCATCATGTAATGCTCTCTGAACTTGAATGACGCAAGTGACCATGTGAATCCCTGTAAGAGAATAAATCCCATTTAAACATCATCAGGAGTCAGTATGTTTCGGAATAGAAACAATGTTTAATTCCTGTGTAATATAGTGCATCACCAGGAGTCAGTATGTTTCGGTATAGAAACAATGTTTAATTCCTGTGTAATATAGTGCATCACCAGGAGTCAGTATGTTTCGGTATAGAAACAATGTTTAATTCCTGTGTAATATAGTGCATCACCAGGAGTCAGTATGTTTCGGTATAGAAACAATGTTTAATTCCTGTGTAATATAGTGCATCACCAGGAGTCAGTATGTTTCGGTATAGAAACAATGTTTAATCCCTGTGTAATATAGTGCTTCACCAGGAGTCAGTATGTTTCGGTATAGAAACAATGTTTAATCCCTGTGTAATATAGTGCATCACCAGGAGTCAGTATGTTTCGGTATAGAAACAATGTTTAATCCCTGTGTAATATAGTGCATCACCAGGAGTCAGTATGTTTCGGTATAGAAACAATGTTTAATTCCTGTGTAATATAGTGCATCACCAGGAGTCAGTATGTTTCGGTATAGAAACAATGTTTAATTCCTGTGTAATATAGTGCATCACCAGGAGTCAGTATGTTTCGGTATAGAAACAATGTTTAATTCCTGTGTAATATAGTGCATCACCAGGAGTCAGTATGTTTCGGTATAGAAACAATGTTTAATTCCTGTGTAATATAGTGCATCACCAGGAGTCAGTATGTTTCGGTATAGAAACAATGTTTAATTCCTGTGTAATATAGTGCATCACCAGGAGTCAGTATGTTTCGGTATAGAAACAATGTTTAATTCCTGTGTAATATAGTGCATCACCAGGAGTCAGTATGTTTCGGTATAGAAACAATGTTTAATTCCTGTGTAATATAGTGCATCACCAGGAGTCAGTATGTTTCGGTATAGAAACAATGTTTAATTCCTGTGTAATATAGTGCATCACCAGGAGTCAGTATGTTTCGGTATAGAAACAATGTTTAATTCCTGTGTAATATAGTGCATCACCAGGAGTCAGTATGTTTCGGTATAGAAACAATGTTTAATTCCTGTGTAATATAGTGCATCACCAGGAGTCAGTATGTTTCGGTATAGAAACAATGTTTAATTCCTGTGTAATATAGTGCATCACCAGGAGTCAGTATGTTTCGGTATAGAAACAATGTTTAATTCCTGTGTAATATAGTGCATCACCAGGAGTCAGTATGTTTCGGTATAGAAACAATGTTTAATTCCTGTGTAATATAGTGCATCACCAGGAGTCAGTATGTTTCGGTATAGAAACAATGTTTAATTCCTGTGTAATATAGTGCATCACCAGGAGTCAGTATGTTTCGGTATAGAAACAATGTTTAATTCCTGTGTAATATAGTGCATCACCAGGAGTCAGTATGTTTCGGTATAGAAACAATGTTTAATTCCTGTGTAATATAGTGCATCACCAGGAGTCAGTATGTTTCGGTATAGAAACAATGTTTAATTCCTGTGTAATATAGTGCATCACCAGGAGTCAGTATGTTTCGGTATAGAAACAATGTTTAATTCCTGTGTAATATAGTGCATCACCAGGAGTCAGTATGTTTCGGTATAGAAACAATGTTTAATTCCTGTGTAATATAGTGCATCACCAGGAGTCAGTATGTTTCGGTATAGAAACAATGTTTAATTCCTGTGTAATATAGTGCATCACCAGGAGTCAGTATGTTTCGGTATAGAAACAATGTTTAATTCCTGTGTAATATAGTGCATCACCAGGAGTCAGTATGTTTCGGTATAGAAACAATGTTTAATTCCTGTGTAATATAGTGCATCACCAGGAGTCAGTATGTTTCGGTATAGAAACAATGTTTAATTCCTGTGTAATATAGTGCATCACAAGGAGTCAGTATGTTTCGGTATAGAAACAATGTTTAATTCCTGTGTAATATAGTGCATCACCAGGAGTCAGTATGTTTCGGTATAGAAACAATGTTTAATTCCTGTGTAATATAGTGCATCACCAGGAGTCAGTATGTTTCGGTATAGAAACAATGTTTAATTCCTGTGTAATATAGTGCATCACCAGGAGTCAGTATGTTTCGGTATAGAAACAATGTTTAATTCCTGTGTAATATAGTGCATCACCAGGAGTCAGTATGTTTCGGTATAGAAACAATGTTTAATTCCTGTGTAATATAGTGCATCACCAGGA
Organism: Serripes groenlandicus; assembly: GCA_031761405.1. Classification (NCBI taxonomy): domain Eukaryota; kingdom Metazoa; phylum Mollusca; class Bivalvia; order Cardiida; family Cardiidae; genus Serripes; species Serripes groenlandicus. The sequence continues at coordinate 34,480 of JASEVX010000313.1, read as the reverse complement.
GTCAGTATGTTTCGGTATAGAAACAATGTTTAATTCCTGTGTAATATAGTGCATCACCAGGAGTCAGTATGTTTCGGTATAGAAACAATGTTTAATTCCTGTGTAATATAGTGCATCACCAGGAGTCAGTATGTTTCGGTATAGAAACAATGTTTAATTCCTGTGTAATATAGTGCATCACAAGGAGTCAGTATGTTTCGGTATAGAAACAATGTTTAATTCCTGTGTAATATAGTGCATCACCAGGAGTCAGTATGTTTCGGTATAGAAACAATGTTTAATTCCTGTGTAATATAGTGCATCACCAGGAGTCAGTATGTTTCGGTATAGAAACAATGTTTAATTCCTGTGTAATATAGTGCATCACCAGGAGTCAGTATGTTTCGGTATAGAAACAATGTTTAATTCCTGTGTAATATAGTGCATCACCAGGAGTCAGTATGTTTCGGTATAGAAACAATGTTTAATTCCTGTGTAATATAGTGCATCACCAGGAGTCAGTATGTTTCGGTATAGAAACAATGTTTAATTCCTGTGTAATATAGTGCATCACCAGGAGTCAGTATGTTTCGGTATAGAAACAAAGTTTAATTCCTGTGTAATATAGTGCATCACCAGGAGTCAGTATGTTTCGGTATAGAAACAATGTTTAATTCCTGTGCATCACCGGGAGTCAGTTTAATTCTGCTTTCTACAGTTTTTCAGTTGGTTCTAGGCAGCTCGTTGAACTAACATTGTGTTTCCTAACTCTAAGCTGTACTCCACATAACAATCTTTCCTGGCAACTCGATAATTTCCCATATTTACTAATTTTGTTTGAGTACATGCATTTTAATATTAAATACAGTCTGACCCTCGAGGTCACATCACACTGGACTTTGTGAGTAGAGGGGATACCAATTAATCTGACCCTCCACCAGTTTGATCCGGATATTCCCTTTTCCTCATCTAGTCATAAACATCCCTGAAGCAGCAGCTGTATAATATTAATGGCAACAAACTGACTATACAAGTCTGTAATTTGATCACAATTGACATTCATTTCAAAACCTCCAAAGGGTCAGTTTTCTTGTTATGTTCCACATATCTGTAATTGTTCATCTGATGAATGATGTCTACAATATATTTGCCATATATATGTAATTGTTCTAACTTCTTATGTTGAATGATGTCTTCACTATATGACCAACATTATCTGTAATTGTTCTTTCAGATTGATGTCTACACTATAATATTATGTGCCACATATCTGTAAGCGTTCTCCTGTAGAATGATGCCTACACTATATGTGCCACATATCTGTAATTTTTCTGTCTTAATCTTGAGCACCTTGATGGTCAACAGGGAAGATTCTAATTAGACTGCATGGAGCTGGTCTTGATGACCCAAGGGTCCATTTTTCCTGTGTTTGTTACGACTCATATAAACCAACACACCATTGTATCATTCTCCAGAAGACATATGGGACTGACTTACGACGGACCAATCAACCAACATGGACATAGATACCACCTCTTCGTGGGAGTGAGGCATAAGTTAAGAAATTGCTCATATCCGTTTGTCATGTTTTCAAGAGTTGTCTGCTGCATATGCATCAAAGTGCAACTGTATGTGGGAAAGGATCAATTTATAAAGACAAGTAGTTTGATAAGACTTACAGATGTAATAAAGGTAAGACCATTGGGTAGAGTTTCCATATCTTCTGAACCAAACTCTGAAACAGATATAAACAGTTGAATAACATCATTTAATCACGTCGATTAATTGTTAATTAATGTGGTTTCCAGTTTTTGAGCCAAGGTTCCCGAAGCGATCCAAAAGCTCATAGCAGGCCTGCTTTCGAAAATCCAACTTTCGCTGCAACCATGCTGAACCTCGCGGAAGGATTTAGAAATACTGCATTTGATTGGCTTTCATTTGCATCGCACTATTTTCGACGCGCCTATTTGCATAAATTCACACAGTTCCATCCACCGTCCTCATGAATGAGTTCAAAAAGTAATTTCGCTGTGGACTAGATTGTTGTCAATATGTACAAATACTTTTGATTTTATTGAATATTATAAGACTATATTATATTATAGACAAGTCACCCAGTTTTATAATTATATCATTATTTAAATCATGTACACAGAAAACTGATTAACTCAGAAGAACACGTTGACATGGCAGGTTTCGTACGTCTTCATGAATGAACTAGCAGTGTTTAACCCTTTACATGATAGAATACGACACAAATAAAGCGGGTGCAATTTGAAAACATTTCTAGAAAATATAACAATTACTCAAAACAATTTATTCCTTCTTTTTACACAATGTGTAAATCCTCTAGCATGATGATTATTTCAACATTCTAGATATCACACACTTTTCTACAGCTATTCTTATACGATTATTTCAACATTCTAGATATCACACACTGTTCTACAGCTATTCTTTTACCATTATTTCAACATTCTAGATATCACACACTGTTCTACAGCTATTCTTATACCATTACTTCAACATTCTAGACCATTATTTCAACATTCTAGATATCACACACTTTTCTACCGCTATTCTTATACCATTATTTCAACATTCTAGATATCACACACTGTTCTACAGCTATTCTTATACGATTACTTCAACATTCTAGATATCACACACTTTTCTACAGCTATTCTTATAGCATTACTTCAACATTCTAGATATCACACATTTTTCTACAGCTATTCTTATACCATTACTTCAACATTCTAGAAATCACACACTTTTCTACAGCTATTCTTATACGATTATTTCAACATTCTAGATATCACACACTTTTCTACAGCTATTCTTATACGATTACTTCAACATTCTAGATATCACACTTTTCTACAGCTATTCTTATACAATTACTTCAACATTCTAGATATCACACACTTTTCTACAGCTATTCTTATACGATTACTTCAACATTCTAGATATCACACTTTTCTACAGCTATTCTTATACGATTATTTCAACATTCTAGATATCACACTTTTCTACAGCTATTCTTATACAATTACTTCAACATTCTAGATATCACACACTTTTCAACAGCTATTCTTATACGATTACTTCAACATTCTAGATATCACACACTTTTCTACAGCTATTCTTATATGATTATTTCAACATTCTAGATATCACACACTTTTCTACAGCTATTCTTATACGATTCCTTCAACATTCTAGATATCACACACTTTTCTACATCTATTCTTATAAGATTATTTCAACATTCTAGATATCACAGTTTTCTACCGCTATTCTTATACCATTACTTCAACATTCTAGATATCACACACTGTTCTACAGCTATTCTTATACGATTACTTCAACATTCTAGATATCACACACTGTTCTACAGCTATTCTTATACGATTACTTCAACATTCTAGATATCACACACTGTTCTACAGCTATTCTTATACGATTACTTCAACATTCTAGATATCACACTGTTCTACAGCTATTCCTATACGATTATTTCAACATTCTAGATATCACACACTTTTCTACAACTATTCTTATACCATTATTTCAACATTCTAGATTTCACACACTTTTCTACAGCTATTCTTATACAATTACTTCAACATTCTAGATATCACACACTTTTCTACAACTATTCTTATACGATTATTTCAACATTCTAGATATCACACACTTTTCTACAGCTATTCTTATACGATTACTTCAACATTCTAGATATCACACACTGTTCTACAGCTATTCTTATACGATTACTTCAACATTCTAGATATCACACTGTTCTACAGCTATTCCTATACGATTATTTCAACATTCTAGATATCACACACTTTTCTACAACTATTCTTATACCATTACTTCAACATTCTAGATATCACACACTTTTCTACAGCTATTCTTATACGATTACTTCCAACATTCTAGATATCACACACTTTTCTACAACTATTCTTATACGATTATTTCAACATTCTAGATATCACACTTTTCTACAGCTATTCTTAAACCATTATTTCAACATTCTAGATATCACACACTTTTCTACTGCTATTCTTATACCATTTTCCGCACTTTAACCAGGAATGTAGATACGATCTTATCTGCGTTCCTGTTTTTGTGGATCTTAAGCAAAACATTTTTGAAAACCATTGTGCCAATGCTTCCCACTTTATTCCATTACACTTTAAATGACCAAGATTTCCCATATTTTTGTCTAGATATTTTCCAATTCGACGGCCTCTAATTTTGTTTTAGAGAAAAGGGTAAGTTAGACTATCAGATCTTATAAACAGTTATGAGGTAAGCGTCTCCTGTTACTATTTCGATTATATAACGGAGTTCAGAGAGCAATACACTGTTCATAAAGGGCATGAATTAATGTTCTCTTAGCTTCTTCCTTCATTCCTTTTATCTGTGTGTGATCAATATATCGAAAAGGAAAAGTTATCCATTTTGAATAAAGGTTTAATTAATGTCTGTTGTATACATAAGAATAATATATAGATATTTTTACATATTTTTTTTTTGTATCAAAAGTAGCATTTCCAACACTTAGGGCAAGTCCTTCCATGTTGACGCATACAAGATGTAGGTAATTAATTCACTTGGGACGTTATGTGACTGTGTTTAACAATGAGTTTGTTATCCCCTTGTGCGGGAAAGCATACATATTTGTCCACATATTTGTCCATTTGTATGTCCTTTTCTCCAATTTCATTCTTTATAGACGGGACAAAACTATTTAATTGGTTCATATTAAACAATTACTGTTGGAAATTGGTGATTAGATGTAGTGTTCTAAGCTGTAATCCTTATACTAATTTTTGTTGTTGTTTTATTGTCTTGATTCTTTTTTTTTTCTTTTTTTAGATTGTTCTTTTTTTTTTATCTACCAGATTGATCTTAATTAATGAATGAATTAATTGATTGATTGATTGATTGATATATCAATTCATTCATTCGTTTGCCAATTCGTACCATCAACTCACATACATTCAACTTTTCTCGTGTGAAAATTTTCATCCAACCTTCCTCTAGCAAACATTTTTTCTCTGCATATTTTGTATATGTCATTTCTCTTCTGTTTTCACCTCTTTCTCCTCCATGTTTTCAAATCACATGCATCCTTAAGTACTCAAGTAAGATGTGTTGCATTCATGTGTACATTCACATTATTTAAACAACAAATACATCTATCCATTGCATTATTTACTGCCAATTAACAGATTATTAAATAACTCATTAGTGCTTTATATAGTGTCCATATGATAGTGTCATATGAGCGGGGCTTTCTTAAAACAAGAGGCCCAAGAGGGCCAGTATCACTCCATGGCCATAAGGCAAAAATCAAATATCCAAACAGCCCTGCCCCCTGGTAGCCATGTTTTTTACCAACCACCATGGCTTAAAGGAATCTTGTAGAGTGTCACCCAAGGAATGTTTCTGCAAAATTATTTTAAAATCGGCTTTTCACTATAGCTATATGAGGCAAAATAGCCCCACCCCCTGGCGGCCATGTTTTTCAACCAATCAACATTTCTTGAAGGAATCTAATAAAGGGTCACCCAAGGAACATTTTTACAAAATTATTTGAAAATCGGCCTGATACTTTCGGAGGAGAAGATTTTTTAAGTTTTCTCTTTAGCCATATAGGCAAAATAGCCCCGCGCTCTGGCGGCCATGTTTTTTTACCAATCAACATGGCTTGAAGGAATCTGATAGAGGTTCACCCAAGGAACATTTCTACAAAATTATTTGAAAATCTGCTCAACACTTTCAGAGAAGAAGATTTGTTTAAGTTTTCACTATGGTCATATAAGGCAAAATAGCCCTGCCCTCTGGCGGCCATGTTTTTTGACCAATCAACATGGCTTGAAGGAATCTGATAGAGGGTCACCCAATGAACATTTATACAAAATTATTTGAAAATAGGCTGAACACTTTCGGAGAAGAAGATTTTTTAAGTTTTCACTATAGCTGTATAAGGTAAAATAGCCCCGCCCCCTGGCGGCCATGGTTTTCGCCCAATCAAAATTTCTTGAAGGAATCTAATAAAGGGTCACCCAAGGAACATTTCTACAAAACTATTTGAAAATCGGCTTTACACTTTCGGAAAAGAAGATTTTTTAAGTTTTCACTTTTTTTTTCTTTTAGTTGCCATGGAAACCAGAATTATGGATGGATAAAAAAAAATTGAAGGAATTTAAGAGAGGTCATTGAGAGGATACTTCCTATGAAGTTTCAACCAAATTGGCCAAGTGGTTAGGGAGAAGAAGTCGTTTAAAGGAAAAAGTTAACGCACACACGCACGACGGACAATTCGCCATGACATAAGCTCGACTGGATTTTAGCCAGTGGAGCTAAAAACTGAAAGGCAGTTGTGACAGTTGTAGATAAAGGTCAACTAGCGCATCCGCGTTTTCTGATCAGGGTCTGCGCTGCACGCGAATTAGTCATAGAAAATTTAAAGATTCATTTTAATTCATTTGTATCTTTAGTGTTGAACCTCAGACAGGTCTTATAATTGTAGTAATGCTGGTTTTCACAGTTATAGCGTCAAAATCAATGAAGGTTCTTCGTCATCAGTGCTATCAGTGCTATCAGTGCTATCAGTGTCATCAGTGCTATCAGTGCCATCAGTGTCATCAGTGCTATCAGTGTCATCAGTGCTATCAGTGCTATCAGTGCTATCAGTGCCATCAGTGCCATCAGTGTCATCAGTGCTATCAGTGTCATCAGTGCCATCAGTGCTCTCAGTGCTCTCAGTGCCATCAGTGCCATCAGTGCTATCAGTGCTATCAGTGCTATCAGAGTGCCATCAGTGCCATCAGTGCCATCAGTGCTATCAGTGCCATCAGTGCCATCAGTGCTATCAGTGCCATCAGTGCCATCAGTGCCATCAGTGCTATCAGTGCTATCAGTGCCATCAGTGCCATCAGTGCCATCAGTGCTATCAGTGCCATCAGTGCCATCAGTGCCATCAGTGCTATCAGTGCTATCAGTGCTATCAGTGCTATCAGTGCCATCAGTGCCATCAGTGCCATCAGTGCCATCAGTGCTATCAGTGCTATCAGTGCTATCAGTGCTATCAGTGATATCAGTGCTATCAGTGCCATCAGTGCTATCAGTGCTATCAGTGCCATCAGTGCTATCAGTGCTATCAGTGCTATCAGTGCCATCAGTGCTATCAGTGCTATCATTCAGTTATATCACTGAAACCAGTTCATCTTACCATCTGTCCTGACTTGATCACATCATAAGTACTATATATATACTCAATGGTCTTCCCAAACAATTACCTACCTTCCCATATAAACTATTTTGAGCCTGTTGGTGAACGATCGAATGCCAATGATTTTGGGGAATAATTGAAAATAGTTAGAAAGAACAGTAAGCAGGAGTTCAAACTGACTCAATGTTATTGAGATTATTTAGTATTAAAAGTAGCCTTGTAGGAGATTTATATAAATTAATTGTAAAGAGGTTTTTGCTACTTAGAAGTGCTGTTGTCTATAGAAGAGGCTATTCTGTAAGCCAAATAAAGAAGTTATTAAACAAATTATTTATTATATAGAATGTAACAAATACAGCAAGAAACTTAGATTTCTAAGTTCACTATTTTAGTATTATTCTCATTGTGTTTTTGTCATCGATGATTTCATGTGTACCAAAGTACATTTGAAAATGCTGAATGTTTATTGAATTATGAGGTAAGGTTTAAGTTTTGTGACAACCCAGAGGCAGAATGTTTATTGAATTATGAGGTAAGGTTTAAGTTTTGTGACGACACAGAGGCAGAATGTTTATTGAATTATGAGGTAAGGTTTAAGTTTTGTGACGACCCAGAGGCAGAATGTTTATTGAATTATGAGGTAAGGTTTAAGTTTTGTGACAACCCAGAGGCAGAATGTTTATTGAATTATGAGGTAAGGTTTAAGTTTTGTGACGACACAGAGGCAGAATGTTTATTGAATTATGAGGTAAGGTTTAAGTTTTGTGACGACACAGAGGCAGAATGTTTATTGAATTATGAGGTAAGGTTTAAGTTTTGTGACGACCCAGAGGCAGAATGTTTATTGAATTATGAGGTAAGGTTTAAGTTTTGTGACGACACAGAGGCAGAATGTTTATTGAATTATGAGGTAAGGTTTAAGTTTTGTGACAACCCAGAGGCAGAATGTTTATTGAATTATTAGGTAAGGTTTAAGTTTTGTGACGACACAGAGGCAGAATGTTTATTGAATTATGAGGTAAGGATTAAGTTTTGTGACGACACAGAGGCAGAATGTTTATTGAATTATTAGGTAAGGTTTAAGTTTTGTGACGACCCAGAGGCAGAATGTTTATTGAATTATGAGGTAAGGATTAAGTTTTGTGACAACCCAGAGGCAGAATGTTTATTGAATTATGAGGTAAGGTTTAAGTTTTGTGACAACCCAGAGGCAGAATGTTTATTGAATTATGAGGTAAGGTTTAAGTTTTGTGACAACCCAGAGGCAGAATGTTTATTGAATTATGAGGTAAGGTTTAAGTTTTGTGACAACCCAGAGGCAGAATGTTTATTGAATTATGAGGTAAGGTTTAAGTTTTGTGACAACGCAGATGCCAAGACTTTATTTGTTCGAAAATCAGCCAAGCTTTAAACAGTTTCAGGTTAAACGATTGTAACTACATTTTGCAACAAGAAGTAACAACTGTTTTGTATTAAGTCTACAAGATTTCATCCCCATACCTACTCCTGGTACAAGTTTGCATGGCCCTGGTGCATGATTGAACACAGCAACATGGAAACCCAGAATGTGTCTGAAAGTATAAAAATAACATGAGTAACTGTCACACACACAGTAAATAACGTGTAATTAGCGCTCCGGATATATCTGTCACACACACAGTAAATAATGTGTTATTAGCGCTCCGGATATATCTGTCACACACACAGTAAATAACGTGTTATTAGAGCTCCATATATATATCTGTCACACACACACAGTAAATAACGTGTTATTAGAGCTCCATATATATCTGTCACACACACAGTAAATAACTGTCATTAGAGCTCCAGATATATCTGTCACACACACAGTAAATAACGTGTTATTAGAGCTCCATATATATCTGTCACACACACAGTAAATAACGTGTTATTAGAGCTCCAGATATATCTGTCACACACACAGTAAATAACTGTCATTAGAGCTCCAGATATATCTGTCACACACACAGTAAATAACGTGTTATTAGAGCTACATATATATCTGTCACACACACAGTAAATAACGTGTTATTAGAGCTCCATATATATCTGTCACACACACAGTAAATAACTGCCATTAGAGCTCCAGATATATCTGTCACACACACAGTAAATAACGTGACAAGCCGTCATATCATGGTTAACGTTTGTGCCAAGTTCCTTGGAAATCCTATGATGGATGATTAAGATGCAGGCCGGACAAGGTACAGTCCTATCAAACAGTACTCATTCTGACCTTTCACCTCTAAGTGTGACCTTGACATTTTAGGTACAGGCCTAAATCTTGTCATGGTGAACATGTGTGCACGGTAACTTGGGAATCATATGATGCATAGTTGTGATGTGTACCGGACAAGGTAGTCCTATCAAACAATACTCAATTTGACCTTTGACCTCTAAGTGTGACCTTGACCTTTGAGGTACAGGCCTAGGTCTTGTGCGCAACATGTCACCTCATCATGGTGAACATGTGTGTCTAGTAAAATGGCAATCCTATGATGCATGGTTGAGATGCTGGCCAGACAAAGTACTCATTTGACCCCTGACCTCTAAGTGAGACCTTGACATTTGAGGTACAGGCCTAATTTTGACTTTTGACCTTCGACCTCTAAGTGTGACCTTGACATTTTAGGTACAGGCCTGGGTCTTATGCGCGACATGCGATCATGGTGAACGTTTGTGCCAAGTTTCTTGGAAATCCTATCATGGGGGCCGGACAAGGTTAGGTAGGACTGACAGATAATTCCCAAACTGGTCTCTGACGGGTAGGGGACTTGTAACTGACATTACAGCTACAGATATCCTAGTCACACACAAAGTAAATAACTGTCAGCATAGCTCCGGATAGCCTAGTAACTTTCACACACAAAGTAAATAACTGACATTTGAGCTCCAGATATATCTGTCACACACTAACTGACTAAGTAAATAACTGACATAAGAACTAGATATCCTAGTAACTGTCACACAATAAGTAAATAATGTGTCATTAGAGCTCCAGATATCCTAGTAACTGTCACACACAAAGAACACAACTGATATTAGAGCTACAGATATCTGGGTAACTGTCACACACAAAGTAAATAAGAGGGCCATGATGGCCCTGGATCGCTCACCTGATTTGTTTCACTTTAGCTATATAAGCCCTGCCCACCCCCACCCCCCCCCCCCCTGGCGGCCAATATTTTGGACCAATCAACTAGGCTTGAAGGAATCTGATAGAGGGTCACCCTAGGAACATTTCTACAAAATTATTTGAAAATCGGTTTGACACTTTTGGAGGAGAAGTGTTTTTAAAGGGACTGAACACCATAATGGTCTAAAATCTTTATATTTTATACTTATTCTAATTAATCCAAAATACGTCGATATATATGTAACGGAATGTTGTAGAAGGTCGTACAAGTCTTGTTTTTCATTATTTCATAGGAAATAAGCAGTTAAAAACCCCGTCCGGTCCGTGTTTTCCCGTTTAAAAATACCGTGGAATTTCCTCTTGCTCATTTGAGTTTGTGGATTCAATTCGGCATTCTCTAACACTATCGACTCATTACATTCATGTATGCGTAAGTGTTAGGAACAACAACTCCGGGAAGGAGATTCTCAATTCGGTTGTAGTGATCACGTGATAAATATACAGCGATATTTTTAGATTTACTGGGTTACTAACCCAGTAGATTTTACAATGCAAAATAACGAAAAATCTCCGCAAAATTAATAGTGTGCATATATTGTAGTACATCAGTCAGCAAATCTCAATGCCTTACATGCACAAACATTTCTTTCTTTCCGCTTTTTTCTCATATGGGATTCATTCCCTTTAAGTTTTCACTTTAGCCATATAATGCAAAGTAGCCCTGCCCACTGGCGGCCATGTTTTTCAACCAATCAACATGGCTTGAAGGAATCTGAAAGTGGGTCACTTAAGGAACATTTCTACAAAATTATTTGAAAATCGGCCTGATACTTTCGAAGAAGAAGATTTGTTTAAGTTTTCACTATAGCCATATAAGGCAAAATAGCCCCGCCCCCTGGTGGCCATGTTTTTTTACCAATCACCATGGCTTTAAGGAATCTGATAGAAGGTCATCCAAGGAACATTTCTACAAAATTATTTGAAAATCTTGAAGTTTTTTTCATTTCGTTGCCATGGAAACCAGAATTCTGCATGGATCTCAAAAATTTGAAGGAAATCTGGTGAGGTCATTGAGAGGATGCTTTCTGTGAAGTTTCAACCCAATTGACCCACTGGTTACTGAGGAGAAGAAGTTGACGAACGACGGACGCCGGACAAAAGACGATCACAATAACTCACCTTGAGCAAAGCTCACTAATAACTGACATTACAGCTCCAGATATATCTGTCAAACACAAGGTAAACAAGGGCACCGCAAAGCGGATGCATCCCCTCGGTATTCAATCATCACATCGAGTTCTCTTGTGATCAAGATCAGGCTTCTAGACCTTGCCATATACTAACTGTATACCAAGTTTGGTTAAGATCGGTCAAAGGATGTTCAGTGTAGAGTGGTCACAAGGTTGTTACGGACGCACGCACAGACGCTCAAACGAACAGCCCCGTTACTATATCCCCTCTCAAACTCTGTTTGACGAGGGGATAATAACTGACATTAGAGCTCCAGATATGCTAGTAACTGTCACACACAAAGTAAACTAGAGATTGCTTTTTTGAAAAAGCGCTTGTCTCCCCATTTGTGTTTTCATAGGGGATGAACAGAAATGATGGAGTCAAAATCAATAGGGGTCATCTACAAGTTAGGACCAACCTGCACAGCAAGTATCAAGTTCCCGGGCATAAGCGTTCTAGCGTTATTGAGTAAAAACAATTTTTCAGCTGAAGGTTACCGTGACCTTGACCTTTTGATCTCAAAATCAAACAAAACCTTTGACCTAGTGACCTCAAAATCAATAGGGTCATTTGCTGGTGTTGACCAGCCTGCACTCTAAGTATTAAGTTCCTGGGTCCAAGCATTCTTCAGTTATTGAGGGGAAACCATTTTTCAGCCCAAGGTCACCATGACCTTGACCTTTGACCTACTGACATCAAAATCAATAGGTTAGGACCAACCTGCACACCAAGTATGAAGTTCCTGGGCATAAGTGTTCTTGAGATATTGAGTAAAACCATTTTTAAGCTAAAGGTTATCATGACCTTGACCTTTGACCTTGTGACCTCAAAATCAAACAAAATCAATAAGGTTCATCTACTGGTTAGGACCAACCTGCACACCAGGTATGAAGTTCCTCGACATAAGCATTCTTTAATTATTGAGCGGAAACCATTTTTCAGCTGAAGGTTACCATGACCTTGACCTTTGACCTAGTGACCTCAAAATCAATAGGGGTCAGCTGCTGGTGGTGACCAACTTGCACACCAAGTATTAACTTCCATGGCCAAAGCCATTAAGCAAAAACAATTTTTCAGCTCATTGTCACTGTGACCTTTCAGCTCAAGGTCACTGTGACCTTGACTTTAGATGTACTGACCTCAAAATCAATAGGGGTCTTCTACTGGGCATGGCCAACCTTCATACCAAGAAATGGTCCAAGCGTTCTCCAGTTATTGAGCGGAAACCATTTTTTACCTCACAAGGTCACCATGACCTTGACCTTTAGACCTTCTGACATCAAAATCAATAGGGGGTCATCTACTGGTCATGACCAACCTGCATACCAAATACGAAGTTCTTACGCCCAAGCGTTCTTCAGTTATTAAGCAGAAACAAGTTTGATGGACGCGACCTTGACCACTGTGACCTTGACCTTTAACCTAGTGATCTCAAAATCAATAGAGGTCATTTGCTGGTAGTGACCAACCTGCACACCAAGTATGAAGTTCCTGGACCCAAGCAAAAACATTTTTTCAGCTCAAGGTCACTGTGACCTTGACTTTAGATGTACTGACCTCAAAATCAATATGGGGTCTTCTACTGGGCATGGCCAACCTGCATACCAAGTATGGAGTTCTTCGGCCCAAGCGTTCTTCAGTTATTGAGCGGAAACCACTTTTTACCTCACAAGGTCACCATGACCTTGACCTTTGACCCTCTGACATCAAAATCAACAGGGGTCGGCTACTGGTCCTGACTAACCTTCATACCAAGTATGAAGTTCCTACGCCCAAGCGTTGTTCAGTTATTGAGCGGAAACAAGTGTGACAGACGGAAGGAAGGACGGAGGGACGGAAAGGGCAAAAACAATATGTCACCCCCATGTATGGGGGAGACATAATAACTGACATTAGAGCTTCAGATATCCTAGTAACTGTCACACACAAAGTAAATAACTGACATTACAGCTCCAGATATATCTTTCACACACAAAATACATAATTGACATAAGAGCTCCAGATATATATATATTACACACAAAGTAAATAACTGACATTACAGCCTCAGATATATCTGTCACACACACAATACATAACTGACATAAGAGCTTCAGATATATGTATTACACATAAAGTAAATAACTGACATTACATCTCCAGTTATATCTGTAACACACAAAGTAAATAACTGACATTAGATGTTCCAGATATATCTGTTACACACAAAGTAAATAACTGACACATCATCTTGTTATGAAGAATAATTGTGTGAAGTAATATCAAAATTTATTGAAGCTTTTGGAAGATACAGCTTGGAAAATAAATTTCGGATGGACTGACAGACATGAGCAAACCTATAGTCCTCAGTAGACTAATAACTTCATTAGAGCTCCAGATATATCTGTCACACACAAGGTAAATAACTGTCATTAAAGGTCCAGATATGCTGTGAAATGTCACACACAAAGTAAATAACTGTCATTAAAGCTCCAGATATGCTGTGAATCTGTCACACACATGGTAAATAACTGTCATTAGAGATCCAGATATGCTGTGAATCTGTCACACACAAAGTAAATAACTGTCATTAAAGCTCCAGATATGCTGTGTATCGGTCACACACAAAGTAAATAACTGACATTAATTAGAGCTCCAGATATGCCGTGTAAGAAAATCAGTAAACAGGTTTTTTTTACCTTATATAAAAGGAGCCGTTTAACGGCCCCTTCCCCTCAGAAAATAAGCATATTTTTTCCCCTTAAAATATAAATTCCCATCCGATATTTTTTTTTCATTATTTAACTTTTGAACATTAGCTTAGATAAAAAATGCAAGTAGAAAATCTTGCTTAATTCGACCCTTGACAGTGATATAGTTTGAGTGAACTGGATTATGACAATCTAGTGGAGGAATTCAAGAACATGAAAAATAGAGAGATGGCCTTGTAATGATAAAAGTTATACATTATACTAGTTTACAATTTTTCCCCTTTTTTTTCTAAAACGCCACAAAATTTTCCCCTTCTCAAAGTAAATCTTTTATTAAAGTGACATGTGTATGAAAATTTATGTGCAGACTTTATTCCGTTTTATAACGAATATAACATTGAGGTTTCTGTTTACAAGGAGACTGTTTGATTCCTTACTGGGCAATAAAAATACTATTTCTAAGAAATAAAAAGATGTACATACATGTATTACTTTCTTTTTATTAACTTATAATACAGTGTCCGACAAATCCATTGCCCGGAGCCCGCGGGCTACCAAAATAATTGCTCGGGCTACTGTCATTTTCAAATGAAAGCCCGGCGGGCTACTGTTTATTCCAGTGTCTGGTAGCCCGGCTTAATTACTTACACACATGTCGTGTATAAACAGTGACTGTATGTTACATGCGAAACCACTCGCTGTGACCATAAACAAATCAATATCAGTAGGCGGAGTTACCCACCCAGATCGAGTAGTTTCAGCCAACCGAATCGCGTCAGTAATAGTCAATTAACGTGATATATATACCCATTACGGCGGTCCAATAATTAGTGACCATTGTTCCCTGGGGCTATGTGTTAATCCATGAATGATTGCGAATAACCAATGAAATTCAAACATTCCCTTAAATGTATTTTGATCCATATTTCTACTTTCGGTATGCGATGTTTGCAAACTGGTGCAGACCGGTTCAGAAAGACGGAGAAGAAAATTGTCGCCATGCAGAAGTTAATAAAATAAATTCGATCCAAATATTAAAGACAATACAATACGACCACTTCTAGATCTTATCTTGCCGTTAATCAAATATGAAACACCTTCATAATCGACATAGTATTCGTAATATCAAAGAAAATTTTTGGTATGAAATCTATAATGAATAATAAATGCCCAATCACGGCTTTGTTTACCAAAATTAATTAGCATAATCGGCGGGAAAAAAAATCATATGACTTAATAATTGCGATTTCATTGGAAGAAATGAGAAATTGGGTCAATGACGTTAACGACCCGACGACCCGGATCAAGAGTGTACCCCGATGTTTACATTCAACGCTGTTTACCGATTTCAAATTCTCAGTAGGGAACCATGATTAACATTGCGCAATTTAATATCAAAATGGCGGCTATGTTGTGAATAATACGGTAACACATGAAACAAATTTAACGTGTTTCATGTGTTACGGTATTATTCGCGTCATTGTTTTTGACAATATTTTATTTAACCCTTTCCCTCATACAACAATTCTGCAGCAGACGACTTTGAACATAATTGTCAAAAATAAATAAATATTGGATAACCTATGACTAAGTGGAAAACATTGTGGTAAAAGGAGCTATTGCTTGTTTTGATCAATTTCTTCTGTTGTCACTATGTTTTCAAAAAGCTGTCTGCTGCAGAGACGTCAGAGAGCGTCTATATGAGGGAAAGGGTTAATAACTTCATTGAACCTGATAAATTTGACTTTTGGTTAATAAAATTGAATCTTTCTTTGTAAAACTGACACTCGTATCGTATGCCCTGTTTCGGTGAGGGACCTAAATCGGTGACCTCCAATTTGAAGAGTTTATACTACATCATTTGATTTTTTGGTCTCAAGTTTAAACATTTCTGTCACACGCTTTAAATCTTTTGTAAATATGGATAAAATACATACATTTTATGCAGAATATTTCAAATAACCTAGTGAAAAATAATCTTGAAAAACTTTAGTACCAATTTTCTCATATCTGTTAAGCTCCACCAAAAAGTCTTCTTTTCCAAATTTCGTTATTTTTTAACTGAATGCTGCACTTCAGGTCTTTTGCAACACAGTCATGTTATTTGAATTGGTCACTACCCTTAAATCATGTACATGGTGTGCTCTTAATATTATGTTTGTACAGAAGTAGAAAACAAAAATAATCATAAAACACTCATTGGCATCCGCGATATTTCGGGCTACCAGCTTCCAAATCTGGTAGCCCAGTGGGCTACCAAACAATTCTGAAATTTGTCGGACACTGTAATATAATTTGTATAAACTTTTGTTCTTATTGCCCAGACTCCATTTCAACGAATACCCCTGTGGTATATTGATACAAAATGAACTAAAATAGACTTTTTATTCAAAAACCAAATAAGATCAAATTGGAATATTCGATGATGATGATCTTATTCTTAAATTCTGCTTTAGTCGCAAACTTAGTGATTACCCTGGAAGATGGGAAGGTCTATTTATTTTTAACCCTTTCCCTCATACAACAATTCTGCAGCAGACGACTTGAACATATTTTGTAGAAAAACTCTATAATTGAATGGATAACCTATGACTAAAAGTGGAAAACATTGTGGCAAAAGGAGAAACTGCTTGTTTTGAGCAATTTCTTCTTTTGTCACTATGTTTTCAAAAAGCTGTCTGCTGCAGAGGCGTCAGCGTCTACATGAGGGAAAGAGTTAAATTTAAGTAGATTCAAATATAGATATATAATAATACAGTCTAGAAATTAATGTTCTCAAAGTATAGCCGCGAAAAAGATTGTGGCGAATCGATGCACTTGTAAATGCAATAACCATCACGTGAATCTGTAATACTTACAAAATACGGAGCACGTGGGGTACTGTGACAAGAAGAAAGGTAACAATCACAATTTTAAAATACATCTTTGGAAGTAGTGACAGCAATTAACTGACTTGCTGCAGCTCTCTGTCAAAACTCCGTCCCTTGTATTGCTCTAATCTTGATATAAAGCAAGGGAGGTCACTGTCATATGGTTTTGACAGGGGGCTATGAGAGTCATGTCCCTTAAGTTTAGTTAAAACTTATTTATTTTACATCAGGTGCGGAATGAGCTTTCAGCTTATATTGATCGCGCTCGATGTCTGCTTCCTGGAGACTTTACATGTACACGTGTAGTGAAAGTCTACTTTGTCCTTTGTGTTTTAGACCATTCCTTTTGGTCAGTTGTTTATGTCCAGAAAACTCTGGTTCCCAGTTTAGAGGAACCAGCCAACCATGTGACTTTTACATGGCCCACTTGGACCAAGGCAGCTAAGCAGTACAGACGTGTGTTACTTAGACTGATGACTGAGACAGACAAGACTCTTTAAGACCAAGCAAATGATAATATAATGCAGGTTATAGTGTTAGCTACGGGTGAGTGACACTTCAATGGTGTCAGAAGTGAAGCAGAACCCATGTAAGTTTGTTCCATTTTGTTGTTTTCCAAAAAATTTGGGGAAGGAGAGAGGGGTGACCATTTTGAAAACAGCATGGAAAAAGAAGTTCTGCATTAAACCCTGGTGGCTAATTTAATGGATAATAATTGCAATGGAGCTTTTCAAAGTTAATTGGTCCCTGTAACCAATAGTCAGGCAGCTTTTAGCATTTATTTATTATTATGATTTTGGAAACTTGTTTGGAATTGTATTTTAGCCACCGAAAATGTGTTATTCATCCGTAACAGTGCTTGGTTTGCATGTGTACATAGCGAGCGTATTACAAACAACGCCTGTGTTATTGCAATGGGCATCAATAGGCAGTGTTTAAGAATGCCCAGGCCGTTTAAATGCACGAGACTGAGGGTATTTTTGTTTTCACAAATTAAGGCCTAATGCAAGCTCAAAAAGAGAAAGAGGGGGGTAGGAGTTAAGTAAAAGAGACAACTATTTCCATTCTATTGAACTGTCCTGACAAACATAGTTGCTGTCATTATTTTAGGTTTAAGAGATATCCTTAATAGCTAAGGTAATTCAGTGCCACTGTAAGAAGCCCATGACAAGGACGTGTCATGATACAATGCGATTACTGTGCCGAATAGTATCATGACGCTTGCATGGATATTACAGCTGCGGATGCACTGGATATTGCGGAGGCAAATGAAATAATGATAGTAATCAAAAGAAGTTGAAATGAACAATGCCAACTGTTTCAGTCTTCATTTTCCAAGTGCAGTGTGACAAGGGCTCAACGTATCTACCGTGAACTTGTGGATTGGTGGTCATGGGGACCCGTGTTAATATGACGGGATGACTATGACTATTAACCACTTGTTAACTGACGAGAAAGAATTCCGAGAGATTTTACAGTGATGATACAACGCATCTACCATTAACTTGTGGATTGGTGGTCATGGGTCCCCGTGTTAATATGACGGGTTGACTATGACTATTACCCACTTGTTAACTGACAGGAAAGAAATCTGAGGGATTTTACAGTACTGGTACAGCAACCAATTATGACACTGAAAACGATTCAAGCATGCCTCAATAGCAGGGGACTGGTCATTGCCCGCTGGGAGACAAGACAAGCCGGCGGAGAAGACAAGGTAGAAGGGAAGTAACTCTGGTAACTGGTCTCTGCTCACTGGGGGACAACAAGACGAGCCAGTGGCAGATGATACAGTTCTAGGGGATACTGACCTGGGAAAGCAGAACCCTTAGACAAGGTAGAAGGGAAGTAACTCTGGTAACTGGTCTCTGTTCACTGGGGGACAACAAGACGAGCCGGTGGCAGATGACACAGTTCTGGGAGATACTGACCTGGGAAAGGATTGAGGTAATGTTTATTTTTGGCTATGAAGAACCACAGGGGCAGTTAGCAAGATGGTTGGAAGAATTATCACAGTACAATATGATTCTTAAATACCGACCTGGAAAAGTGCATGGGAATGCGGATGCATTATCAAGGAAGCCTATGGCCGACATGTGTTCGCACTATTCTAGTCATGTAAAGATTGAAGAGATTGTGGTGGCTATACCTATTGTAAGCGAGTAGAGGCTCAGTGGGCCACTTTTTCCGGAGAAGTGGTGAGGCGATTCCATTGGCTGCTTCAAAGACAATGCGGTTCAAGGGAGGCTTGGGTTTGGATCAACACTGCGCGTTGGGGGACAAAACGACGAGCCGACGAGCAGCTGAGACAGATTCGAAGATGCCCTGGAGTAGACACGCTGGGGGACAAAAAGACGAGCTGGCGTGTAGAACACTCAAAACCGTTATACGGATTACAGGATCACTTTGCGCCCCAGGCTTTGGGGGACAAAAAGACGAGCCGGAGGCTGGGGTGCGCTGAGTGTCCTGGGACTAAAATTGCAGGGGAAGAGAGTAAGACCAATGGACAATCATTTCCCACTGAGTGGTGGATAACCATGGACACGTTACAAAGGAGGTATAGTCCAGAGCCAGGATAAGATAACATTGGCAAGAGAGTCTTTCAGTAGAATTGTAGTACCCGTGAGAGTTCGGGGGAAAACATCTGAGTACCTGTTTGAATTCAGGGAATATCATGTTAGCCCAAGGAGAGGAGTGGTTTAAGTTGAAACAATATCCGGGGGGCATCTTAGGGATTCCACCTGGGGTCAGTGGGGTAGGATATGACACTGGCTCATGCGGGAATCTCGCCTTATGGATGGGAGACTGGTAATTGTTTCAAAACAGATCAACCGTCACACAAAAAGGAGTTTAGAATCATGAATGGGGTTGATTGCATCGAAGAGGCAGTACTGTCATCTACAAGATCGTTGAGTGTGTGCCAGATAAACAGATTGAGTCTGCTTTGGATGTTTGTTTTAGTATTTCAAGAATGCTGTAACCGTCAGATTGTTAGACATGAGGCGCAACATTGTTCCAGGGCCCGGAATGGTGTTTGAAAGAAACTAATGTCGAAGTCGAGATCTGGCGAAGTATTGACTGAGAATGTACTTTACATCACAAGATCCAATAAGAAGGAAACTGAACATCCGGGGCGACCAATATAGACCTTCTGACACAGAAGTACAGAGATGACAGTATAGCCTACAGAAAAGAGGGCATATTAAGTACAAAAATGACTAGCCGGTTACAAACTGACCATTTCGCTTGATATGCCAGATAGTCAACCCGTGTGGTAAATTAAATAGACCAAGAACCATGATGCGAGTAAGATACAAATTATCTGGCTTATCAAGCGAAATGGTCAGTTTGTAACCGGCTAGTCATTTTTGTACTTAATATGCCCTCTTTTCTGTAGGCTATACTGTCATCTCTGTACTTCTGTGTCAGAAGGTCTATATTGGTCGCCCCGGATGTTCAGTTTCCTTCTTATTGGATCTTGTGATGTAAAGTACATTCTCAGTCAATACTTCGCCAGATCTCGACTTCGACATTAGTTTCTTTCAAACACCATTCCGGGCCCTGGAACAATGTTGCGCCTCATGTCTAACAATCTGACGGTTACAGCATTCTTGAAATACTAAAACAATATAGACCTTCTGACACAGAAGTACAGAGATGACAGTATAGCCTACAGAAAAGAGGGCATATTAAGTACAAAAATGACTAGCCGGTTACAAACTGACCATTTCGCTTGATATGCCAGATAATCAACCCGTATGGTAAATTAAATAGACCAAGAACCATGATGCGAGTAAGATACAAATTATCTGGCTTAAAACATGGGCTTGGTTTTTTTTAGGAAGTCATTGGTGTGCTTCATAGCATTTTCACGAAGACAGGGATGCTATGCAGCAAAAATGGTGCAACTGCTAAGAGGGCATGGTACAACACAAGTCATCGAAATGGTACAACAACCTGGTTTGGTGATGCTGCAATGTAGGGCTGAGAGGCATTCTCCCGGGTTGGGTCTAATGATAAAACCGGGGGGAGTGTAGTGAAAGTCTACTTTGTCCTTTGTGTTTTAGACCATTCCTTTTGGTCAGTTGTTTATGTCCAGAAAACTCTGGTTCCCAGTTTAGAGGAACCAGCCAACCGTGTGACTTTTACATGGCCCACTTGGACCAAGGCAGCTAAGCAGTACAGACGTGTGTTACTTAGACTGATGACTGAGACAGACAAGACTCTTTAAGACCAAGCAAATGATAATATAATGCAGGTTATAGTGTTAGCTACGGGTGAGTGACACTTCACACGCACCGATTGTGCGGAAGAATCCCAAAGGCTGAGAGGGACAGAGACAGAGAGCGAGAGAGAGAGAGAGAGAGAGAGAGAGAGAGAGAGAGAGAGAGAGAGAGAGAGAGAGAGAGAGAGAGAGAGAGAGAGAGAGAGAGAGAGGAGAGAGAGAGAGAGAGAGAGAGAGAGAGAGAGAGAGAGAGAGAGAGTGATGAGTTCGGAGATTGCTGTCTTATATCGGCCTTTGATGAGTTTTTAATTCTTTTTCTACGCATATAATTACATTTATATACTTTATTAATACTCCTTTACAGAAGATACATTGTAAACAAACAATATAGTACAAACAACAAACATAATCAAAAAAAGAGAGCGAGAGACAGACAGACAGAGACAGAGAGAGAGAGTGATGAGTTCGGAGATTGCTGTCTTATATCGGCCTTTGATGAGTTTAATTCTTTTTCTACGCATATAAGTACATGTATATACTTTATTAATACTCCTTTACAGAAGATACATTGTAAACAAACAATATAGTACAAACAACAAACATAATCAACTTCTTACAGAATCATGGAATTGTAAAAGTAAGAAAGACATGACAGACACAAAGATAAGTATAATAAGGGTATGCAACAGCTAGATGTCAAAGCTTAAAGGAATACGCTCGGCTGAAATTTAAACTATATGACTAAATAGCACTACAGTAATGTATCATTTTGATGTAATTACTTTTTTTTACATGCTTGCACTACCAAGATATATGCTTTTAAAGTTTGTGTTTTCACGTCGGTAGCGATCGCCTATGGGCGCCGCCATCTTTGCTTATAATCAACTTCCTGTGACGTCAATTACCCACTTCCGATTAGCACCGTATGGATTACTAAATCTTCAGATCGCTATTTTATTTCAGGTATAGGTCAAAATTAGCCGAATGCGTAAAAGGCTAGTCCGTAAAGGCCGATAATAGGTCCAGAAAGAAAGGCCAATTTCCCAAAATGTCTGGTACAAAAAGGCCGATTATGAGGAAGGACCACTTTTTGAAGTTTAATGGTGTAAATATTGTATACATGTATGTTTGTATTAGATTATTAATTCATCATAGTGGGGCGGGCGGTAAATTTATCCGTGTTATAATTGATTACAGTTTGCTTTGAATGTTTATTTTAACTTCCGTAATAAGATAATTTGAGAAGTTTGAGAACGTAATTGCCGTTAATTTATTGAATAAGATAATAGAGATGTTTGAGAACGTAATTGCCGTTAATTTAATTTATCAGGTAAAAAAAGGCGATGGAAGGTAAACAAAAACACGACCTTGGCATGTGTAAAAGACATTAGAAATTAGGAAATTCTATAAACTATAACCATTGCAAACATTTGAAAACATAATGGCAATGTTGAAAACATTACGGTAAAAGGATAAACTGCTAATTTTGAACAATGTCTCCTTTAATCACGATGTTTTTCAAAAGTCGTCTGCTACAAACGCGTCTTCACAAAAAAATGGTCGACGTGTTCAATAAAAGGGTAAATTCATTTTTTTATATTTGACCAAACTTTCAAAAGTGTTTTTTTTTTTTTTAAAGAATGAAATTGTAATTTTTTTTCTCACAAACCTGCATAAAAACCCCTTATAATCCAAATGAAATCGTCCAATTTCACAAACATAAAAGGTCACAGATTTTAACACCGAATTTTGGGAGAGCCTATGGAAAATGCTTACGTCATAGCGCGTGTGGATTTTACTCAAATGAACCGCGTCAGCACAATTTCCGCATTTGGATAGTTTAAGTGTTAATTTCATAATAAGATCAAATTGCATATGTGTGTGGTATTTTTTTAGTCATGAATCTTCCCAAGAAACTTACAGTGTGATTCACTACTAAAAAGCAAACACAACAATTCATGATCAGTCTGATCTCTGCCTCACAAGGTTTTTTCCCCTTTCGTATTGTGTGGCTCAAATCATTTACACAACAAATTTGAAACCATCTAGGCAAAACTGTGTACAAAACTGTTATGGTTGATTAGATTTTGACACTATTTTAACAATTTTCAATCATGTCACGGCGGCCGTGTACTTCCCATGTGTATTATGTCTTTATTACAACAGTACAACCTGCATGTATGGCATCATATAGAAATTAAGAAGGAAACAATGTGTCAAAAGGCGTCAATCACATTGTACTGTTGTTTATTGGAATTTAAAGGTCATAAAACTCAATCAGGCTTTCATACGCTGATTGGTAGTATCTGCTGTCATGTGCATTAAATTAGGGGTAATAAAATAATAAAATGACCATCATGCAATGCGTAAAATGTTACAGACGGACAAAAGACGATGTCAGTGCGTTTTAGAACAATCAATTGATCAGATCAGTTAGCTTACACTTTATAATTAGTTACTGAAATACATTCAACCAAAAACAAGTAACGATTTTAGAAATTGGACGATTACATTTGGAACTAAAAGGGATATTTAAGCAGGTTTGAGAATTTTTCTTCAATATATAATATAAAAGTTTTACAACAAAAATCCTTTTGGAAATTTGATCAAAATTAACCATTTCAATTCAACATACACCAAATTTGCAGCAGATGACTAATTATGGAAATTCTCTTTAACGTCAACTGCGGAGTATGTAGGGAAAGGATCGAATTATGTCTGCTCAAAAGACTCGCCGACAGATCCTATTACAGTAGCGTCCGACCACTACCGGAAATTTGATTGTTTCTATGACTGATTGTTGTACAAAACACGACGGTTTATTATGTCTAACGAGCTGTGAAATCATAACAAACAACTGTCAAATATATAAACGAATGAAATTATTGTATAAATAAATGTTAACACACATATATTTAATTGGCTGATATATATTACACGAGTCAAGTTCGTGTTTTCTATCCAAATATTATGGTTGGATACTATTAACTATAAAACTTATACAACTTTATATAAATCTAGTAATAATATGATGTAATGCTTGGAATTTCATTTTGAATAATTGAAGTTTAGGTTTGTAAACTTCCGGGGTTAATTAATTACGAAAAAGTATATTTTGTATTCCCTTTATAGTACCGCAGTCGTTCATTAGCTAACTGTACTTGTATGTTTTGTTTGGGACAAAGTGGGTAAATGACGTCACGATTCTTTTCAGAATGTCTCGAGACATTGCGATATGTAAACAATGGCCGCGCTCATGCTGCGCACCGATCAGCACAAATAGTCATATTTAAATAGTAATATCTTCATTATTAGTTGTATGTTAATGAAATGCATAGTATATAAATGTTCATTAAGTCAATATTTTTCAATTCAAAGCGAGTTTTTTTCAGCCGAGCGTATTCCTTTAATAAAAACTAATTTTAAAGCATTGTGACCTAAATGCATATCGTACACAAAAGAAAAAACACTTAATGCAGTACCTATCTACCGAAGCTTAATGTAGATGAAGAAAATTGCGCAATATTCAATTAAGTCTTCCGTTACAACAACGACGTTCAAAGACGGGTTGTAGCTTGTATATGAACATGCGCAGTCCTCGGATAAATAGTACACTCTATTCAGAGGTTTATCAAATTGAAAATAGACGTTAGAAGAAACCGGGGACACTATATTACAGGGATATGAAACGCGTTCAGTTACATCAGCATTATCAGTAATATGTTGGTGTCGGCCATTTTGTTTTACCCATTCCGATAGATAACGGCCTTAACTTGCGTAAGATAACGGTTACTTGCGCGTAAATACGACTGTTTTCGTTTATTCTCTCTCGCTTTCAGGTACCAGGGACACACAATAGACTCCTTTGCATTATTATTTCAGCTATATCAGCCACGATTCTCCGACATAAATCATCGAACAAATTTAAAAAGTACCAAGCGAAGTAAATAACCATTTGCCGTTTTAAGAATTTATGATTCATGGGTATTTTTTCCTTTTTAAAAACATTTTTTGCCTTTTATTTTAATCATAATTACATTTACAATCTCATAGATAGATATATTTGCAAAATGTATTGCCGAGGATGATTTCGAATTTGTCTGCTGCAGAATTCAAGAATGTTGAAAAGGGTTATATAAGAAGACTTTAATTGCCAATTTAACCTAAGTCCCTACATGTATGCACAATAAAGGGGTTATAAAACCAATTAATTAGTGTGTTACCAACACACATGTGACAAGGCCGGAAATGATTGCATAATGTTACATAACATAAGTCACCCTGACTTCTGGTAACTGTGATATGGTAGACCTCTTTAGAATACAGAATACAGAATAGTTCATTAGACTTTAGCATAACATAGCTAATCGTCATACAAATAATATTATCATGTGTGAGCATGCAAATACAGAGTTGTGATTAATAACAAAAATGGAAAATAATGCAGAAATATCATATACGCTCGCACGCACTCACGCACACACGCACACACGCACTTACGAACACACACTCAAACACAAACAACTATAACGTCAACGTATTATAGTTAATACGAGAGTGGTGAGAGTTTTTATGTTCTAATTTTCTGGGCACATATCACATATTTTGCTAATTTATTTAAAGTTCTAACATTCTCACATTGGATAAGCCCAATAAATTTATACATGCTTGGTCTCGTATAGTAGTATCGAGGGATATACTGGTGTCTTAATGTCTCGTATTTATCACATATTAAAACGAAATGGTACTCGTCTTCAATGTCTTCATTTGTACACATTTCACAAATTCGATCACATGAGAATTGCATATATTTTATTGTTTGGGACAATTCAATCAAGAGATAATCCCATGTTTTCAATAACCAACTATTCCGTTATTAATCAAAATATTTTATAATTATCAGTTATTGTTTTTATTTCACAAATAAAAACTTTAAGATACAAACAGTTTGTATGACACTTTTGATTATCTGCTTCTCATATTTTGACCAAGTTACAATCATCTGGCATTATATATTTACGAATGTAGGTCAAAATCCCCTACAGACAAAATCCCCTAGGCATACACAGACAAAATCCCCTATATCCTTTTTCCACTACAGACAAAATCCCCTACATGCAAAAATCCACTACAGACAAAATCCCCTAAGGAAAAAATCCCCTACTTTCTAAATGTTCAAATTCCCTACTATATACATGTACATGTTAGTTTAATGTGTTATATTTGAATATTATCATTTTAATGTTATTTTGATAGTACGTATGTTTACAGGCGACTTTATGACTGTAAGGGGTGGAAATGGCCAACTAAGGTTTAGAAGGACTCCACCCAGATTTCCCCCAAAGCATGGAATGTGCATGCGGCAACGCTCCATGACCAAAGTTTTAAAAATAAGTATGTGCTAAAATTGACTATTGTGAAACAGACAATACGTAAATAATATATTATAATTATGTGCTAGTTGGCTTTGTAGTGTGCTTTTTTGTGTGTTTGTTCAACCTGCTCTTATATATTATAATTATGTGCTAATTGGCTTTGTAGTGTGTTTGTTCAACCTGCTACTTCTTTATTGTGAAATTAAAAATGTAAATAATATATTAAGTTTCTCTTTCTTTCACTGCCTGACCAATGAATAATTTGAACTAAGTAGGGGATTTTGTCTGTTGGGGATATTGACATGTAGGGGATTTTGCCTCTAGGGGATTTTTTACATTTTCTTGAAAATGTACCTAGGGGATTTTGACCGTCCACCTATATTTACTTTTATCAGGGATTATTATACTGCTCAAAGTATGCAGTTGCATGTAGAGCCTGTATATTCTTCGTTTTGACTTTTTTTACCACAATTTTGTTAAATTTCATCGCATTTTTTGTCATTTTTTCTCCAACAATATTAGATTCTTCCTTGCATACAACATGTTTGTAAAACTAATTTAAACCAAGATTGATCATTCCAAATTTATAATCTGACGTTTAAATGTATTTATAAAGGCAACATTGAACAGAAAATGATGTTTTGCATAGCCTCGATTCATCATTTGGCAAATGGCCGTGATCTTTTTTAAAATTCATCGCATTTTTTCACAGATTTTCACAAACAATTCTAGATAATTCTCGGCAACCACCAGGTATACTCAAATGATTAAAACAAAGATTGATCATTCAACATTTATAACATAACATTTAAATGTGTTTATACCGGCAATATAGAACAAAAAATGGTCCTATGTAGAGCCTGTATTCTTCGTTTTAACTTTTTTGACCACAATTTTGTTAAAAAATCGACTTCAGAAACTAATTGCTATGTTTATTAATTCATTACTATTATAAACATGTTTATCACAATATTTGGTTTACCCTTTCGTCTAAGATAAATGAAAATATATTGTTTAAATTTGATTATTTTCCTTCCTCTGAATTTACTTTCTTTTTTACTTTATGTACGTTATCATAAGAAAATTGGTAATTGTGTGAGGCTGCACTGAATGGTAGCATTTCTTTCGAAGTTTAGCATCATACTTCAAATTGAGTGTATGTCAAAATCCCCTCAGTCAAAATCCCCTCACCCTGAAAATGGCATAGTAGTCAAAATCCCCTCGACCAAAATGATAGGGTAGTCAAAATCCCCTCGATGGGTATTCATGAACCGCTCAATCTAAGATCATATATTCTCTTATAATATAATATAGATAACTGTCAGAGAGTGTAAATATATCACTATTAATATAATATGGATCACTGTCAAATAGTTTATCTTGGAGTGGATGAAAATGTTTGTGTCGAAACCCATACGGTCCATTTTTATTTGTTTGGAACAAACAAATTTAGTAGCTGCAATTCTGAAGCCGTTCGTCTTATTTAAAATTCGTTAGTACGAGAGTGCATACAGCTTTTGTGAGAGTCTATATCGTAAGTGTATGAATCAATATCGTTAGTGAGCGAATCCATATCGTTAGTACAAGAGTGCATATCGCTTGTGTGAGAGTCCTTATCGTAAGTGTGCGAATCCATATCGATAGTACGAGAGTGCATATATATCTTGTATATATGTCGTACTTGACGTTATATGTCGCAAGGCTGACGCTAAATGTCGCAAAAAAATGACTACTTCAGGAGCTATAACTAAAAAAAGAAGGGACAGAGTGAGATGAAACATTGTAATTTGTACATTGTGAAACAGTAATACTACAAAAGAGTGCTTATAAAGGAGCGAGACATTTAGCGTTGATGTTGCGACATATAGCGGCAGTACTTTGTTTCGCGACATTTGGCGTTACAGATGCGACATATAACGTCAGAAGGTTTTGCGACATTTAGCGTTGGTTGCGACATTTAGCGTCAGCCTTGTGACATAAAACGTCAAGTGTGACATTTAGCGTTGGTCCGACATTTAACGTTGCTACAGTGTTCCTTGGCCGCCAGGGAGCGGGGCTTTTTTGCCTTATATGGCTATAGTGTAAACTCAAAAAAATCTTCTCCTCCAAAAGTGTCAGGCCGATTTTCAAATAATTTTGTAGAAATGTTCCTAGGGTGACCCTCTATCAGATTCCTTCCAGCCAAGTTGATTGGTCGAAAAACATGGCCGCCAGCGGTCGGGGCTTTTTTGCCTAATATGGCTATAGTAAAAACTTGAAAAATCTTCTCATCCGAAAGTTTTTGGCCAATTTTCAATTCTTTTTGTAGAAATGTTCATTGGGAGACCATCTATCAGATTCCTCCAAGCCATGTTGATTGGTCGAAAAACATGGCCGCCAGGGGGGCAGGGCTATTTGGCCTTATATGGCTATAGTGAAAACTTGAAAAATCTCTTGTTAAGCAGGAAGCTTTTGAGTAAGATTTTAGAAAACCCTTGGTCAATGGTGATTTTTTTTTGTAACAAAAATTATTAAATACTTAGATGAGTGAGTCGGGGCCATAATGGTTATCCATTTGTTTTACATGTCTTTTGAAACTTGGACATTAAATATAATATTCACATGTATGTCTAATGATTTATTTTTATAGACAACTAAAATGGCATTTAATGTTAACGGATGCGTCATTTATTCTTTTACCCGAAGTTGTAATATTTATAAACAATGCATAGTTTATAAATCACACATCTATGCAAAGGCAAATGTTTGAACAGTTCTATGTACCCAAACAAATTCAGTGCCTTCAGCGCTTTGATTGTCATAGTTGTCAAAACCAATATGGTTGAAAACAAATGGCTAGTCAAAAACTACTCGTTGAAAATGCATATAGTATTCAAAACCCATATCATTGAAAATGCTGGGTATCAAAACCCATATGACTGAAAATGTAGAGT
Source organism: Serripes groenlandicus (assembly GCA_031761405.1). Classification (NCBI taxonomy): domain Eukaryota; kingdom Metazoa; phylum Mollusca; class Bivalvia; order Cardiida; family Cardiidae; genus Serripes; species Serripes groenlandicus. Next base: position 4,763 of record JASEVX010000313.1, on the reverse strand, counting down.
AGACAAAATCCTTCTATGAAAATGCAGAGTAGACAAAACCGTACTGATTAAAAATGCAGAGTAAACAAAACCCCAATGATTGGTGATAATTCAGTCACATGTTATAAATGAATTAAGGTGATAATTGCTTTAATCCTGTTTACCACAACCATTGATTGTGTTAATATGTATACTATATTGTTATTATTCATGTAGCATATGTTTCATCTTGGTGATATTTTGAATAAATATGAAAAAAATATGTTTCATCTTGTAAGTATGTACATATAAATCACTTTATTAAATTCCCAATTGAAAACAAATTGAAAAGTATTTGAAACCTAAACACACATTCTTTTATTCTTCTTCTCTAGATATAATAAAAACCCTTTAATTATAGAAATTACCTTAAATTGGTCTTGTCAGCTAAATTACTTTAGAAGCCTTTGTCCAATAATCACAAAATTTGGCCAGAATGTGCATTGGCATAATATCTTGGACAAGTTTGATAACTAGCCATATCAATTTAGTGAATATTTATTCAACTATTTTGTGTTTATTCTTCTCTGTTGCTTTCACCTTTGCTGCTATCGTGTTAACAGATGTTGGAGTCTTCGTAGCTTTCTTCATCACCATCGACTGGTATCATCACCATCGGCTGGTATCATCTCCATCGGCTGGTATCGTCACCATCGGCTGGTATCATCTCCATCGGCTGGTATCGTCAACATCGGCTGGTATCGTCACCATCGGCTGGTATCATCTCCATCGGCTGGTATCGTCACCATCGGCTGGTATCATCTCCATCGGCTGGTATCGTCACCATCGGCTGGTATCGTCAACATCGGCTGGTATCGTCACCATCGGCTGGTATCATCTTCATCGGCTGGTATCATCTCCATCGGCTGGTATCATCTCCATCGACCGGTATCATCACTATTGACTGGTATCACCATCGACTGGTATCTTCACCATCCACTGGTATCATCACTATTGACCGGTATCGTCACCATTAATTGGTATTATCACCATCGACTGGTATCATCACCATTGACCGGTATCATAACAATCGACTGGTATCATCACCATCGACTGGTATCATCACCATCGACAGGTATCGTCACCATCGACTGGTATCATCACCATCGACTGGTATCGTCACCATCGACTGGTATCATCACCATCGACTGGTGTCATAACTATTGACTGGTATCATCACTATTGACCGGTATCATCACCATCGACTGGTATCATCTCCATCGACTGGTATCATCACATCATCACCATCGACTGGTATCATCACACCATCACCATCGACTGGTATCATCACTATTGACTTGTATCATCACCATCGACTGGTATCATCACTATTGACCGGTATCATCACCATCGACTGGTATCATCACTAATGACTGGTATCATCACCATTGACTGGTATCATCACTATTGACTGGTATCATCACCATCGACTGGTATCATCACTATTGACTGGTATCATCACCATTGACTGGTATCACCACTATTGACTGGTATCATGACCATTGACTGGTATCATGACCATTGACTGGTATCGTCATCATTGACTGGTATCATCACTATTGACTGGTATCATCACCATTGACTGGTATCATCACCATTGACTGGTATCGTCATCATTGACCGGTATCATCACCATTGACTGGTATCATCACTATTGACTGGTATCACCACTATTGACTGGTATCATCACCATTGACTGGTATCATGACCATTGACTGGTATCGTCATCATTGACTGGTATCATGACCATTGACTGGTATCGTCATCATTGAACTGGTATCATCACCATTGACTTCGATAAGATATTAAATGTAAATTATATTTTGAGACTTGTATTTGGGTGAACCTTTTGTTACTTTTGAAATACTTTCGACATACACTTGTTATTAAAAATGTATCGCGGACGTATTGCGGTTCATTTCAAATCGAACATACATGTACATGACCCTGTGGTCAATGCCAGTTTAACCCTTTCCCACATGTAGACACCTTCTAACGCATATACTCTTTGAAAACATTGTGAACAAAGAAGAAATCGGTCATAATGAGCAATTTATCCTTTTGCCACAATGTTTTTATTTATCTCTGTTTACTAGTTATAATTTGATTTACTGAGGTTTGCCATTGTTCTACTTAGATGTTTTCAAAGTCGTCTGTTGCAAATATGTTGGAAAGGGTTAAAATGGCAGATTAAATACCTGCTGTGATCCAGTTAAACCAACCCTAACATAACTATTTAAACACGTGCAGATTAAATACCTGCTGTGATCCAGTTAAACCAACCCTAACATAACTATTTAAACACGTGCAGATTAAATACCTGCTGTGATCCAGTTAAACCAACCGTAACATAACTATTTAAACACGTGCAGATTAAATACCTGCTGTGATCCAGTTAAACCAACCCTAACATAACTATTTAAACACGTGCAGATTAAATACCTGCTGTGATCCAGTTAAACCAACCCTAACATAACTATTTAAACACGTGCAGATTAAATACCTGCTGTGATCCAGTTAAACCAACCCTAACATAACTATTTAAACACGTGCAGATTAAATACCTGCTGTGATCCAGTTAAACCAACCCTAACATAACTATTTAAACACGTGCAGATTAAATACCTGCTGTGATCCAGTTAAACCAACCCTAACATAACTATTTAAACACGTGCAGATTAAATACCTGCTGTGATCCAGGAAAACTAACCCTAACATAACTATCCCTATCCACCTGGCACACTCAACTAGATCCCTTTCCACCTGACACACTCAACTAGATCCCTTTCCACCTGGCACACTCAACTAGATCCCTTTCCACCTGGCACACTCAACTAGATCCCTATCCACCTGGCACACTCAACTAGATCCATTTCCGCCTGGCACACTCAACTAGATCCCTTTCCACCTGGCACACACAACTAGATCCCTTTCCACCTGGCACACACAACTAGATCCCTTTCCACCTGGCACACACAACTAGATCCCTTTCCACCTGGCACACTCAACTAGATCCCTTTCCACCTGGCACACTCAACTAGATCCCTTTCCGCCTGACACATTCAACCAGATCCCTGTCTGCCTGGCACACTCCACCAGAACACTTTCCGCATGACACATTCAACCAGATCCCTGTCTGCCTGGCACACTCCACCAGAACCCTTTCCGAATGACACATTCAACCAGATCCCTGCCTGCCTGGCACACTCCACCAGATCCCTATTCGTCTGACACACTCCACCAGATCCCTATCCGTCTGACACACTCAACCAGATCACGGTCTGCCTGGCACACTCAACCAGATCCCTATCCGGCTGACACACTCAGCCAGATCCCTATCCACCTGACACACTTAACTAGATCCCTGTCTGCCTGGCACACTCAACCAGATCCCTATCCACCTGACACACTTAACCAGATCCCTATCCGTCTGGCACACTTAACCAGATCCCTGTCCGCCTGTCACACTTAACCAGATCCCTATATGCCTGTCACACTCAACCAGATCCCTGTCCGCCTGGCACACTTAACCAGATCCCTATCCGCCTGTCACACTTAACCAGATCCCTGTCCGCCTGGCACACTTAACCAGATCCCTATCTGCCTGACACACTTAACCAGATCCTTATCCGCCTGGCACACTTAACCAGATCCCTATCTGCCTGGCACACTAAACCAGATCCCTGTCCACCTGGCACACTTAACCAGATCCCTGTCTGCCTGTCACACTTAACCAGATCCCTATACGCCTGGCACACTTAAACAGATTCCTATCTACCCTGCACACTTAACCATATCCCTATCCGCCTGGTACACTTAACCAGATCCCTATCTGCCTGTCACACTTTACCAGATCCAGTCCGCCTGGCACACTTAACCAGATCCCTATCCGCCTTCCTGGCACACTCTCAAATTCTGGTTATATGTCACATAATTGTTTCTGTTCTGGGAGTAATACCTTCAATTTACAAAATGTAGCGACACATGTTAGAATGACCGCATTACCGTATGTGGGTATTCAATGATTTCATGTTCGCCTGATGTGTTGTTTTTAAGTCGCCTGCTTGGAATGTAGCAACGGGATATATGAAAATATAATTGTGATGCCGATTAGAACAAGTTCATTTTCAGCTGCAAAGCGCCAATGATGATCGCCGCTATCGGGGTGATAGATAACGGTTGACACCTAGGTGTTACGAACAAATATAACTTATACTGCGCGGACTAATATAGAAATATACGATGATGTGAACATTCATAACTTACCAGTAAGAAATAATACTCGATACACTTTCGCATAAATAAGATGCTTTTGTCTTAATATAACTTCAGTGACGAGAAATGACATAAATATGCATCGATCATATATGTGATATACATGTACATACTTTTATCCGCTTATTACACACTCTTAAAGAAACACTTGTTTGTTAATCCGGTTAGATTTTCTTTAAGGTCAAAGGGAAGTAATTCATTTTCCATAGACGACCATTATAGCATTATGGGTTATGATTCGTTCCCAACAAGTCAACATGTATTTAATATAATTCATTATTAGAACTACCAAAGTAAAGCAAGGAAAACATACAGGTTGACGGACCACTTTTCGTTTTATGAGGTCAAAAGGAAGGTCACCCCTATCCCGCGATGAATTTTACTTTGAATTTCAGAAAATACAAGGTGTTCTGAAAATGACTTTTAGCGTGTCAATATAGCTAAAAGCAAACACTATATTGGTTAAAAAA
>JASEVX010000312.1:159846-197961 GCA_031761405.1 Serripes groenlandicus | reverse complement strand
CTTTAACCTGGCATGCATCAATCAATCGTCCAATCCATCCATCTCGAACAATAGGCACGCCAAAACGAGGATTGAAGCCACTCTGAAGGCCAAACTCCGGCTGGGTTTTGCAGCCGGCTGACATAAATCCGGGTGGAATACGGCTAGCGCGACTGGGAGCCAGGGTGTGTCACTTTCACCTGACATATGTCACGATGCCAGTTTAACTCTCTAATTCGAGCAGTATACAGCCGGAGTTGGGCTGTAGACTTGGCCAAAATGCCAAATTCATCTGATCATTGCAGCCAGCTGCCATAAATCCGGGTTGAATCCGGCTAATGCGACTTGGAGCCAGAGTGTGGCACCCTCACCTGAATTGCATTAAAATTCGTCTTGTATTGTCATGTCTTTGCATTCGTCATGTTAGGAAAACATTGTAGAAAATGACAAAGTAACGATAAAGTCTATTCCACATTTTCTGTGCCTTCGAATACAGGTCATACCGCGTTTGAGCAATTTTGATAAGAGGGTTATTGCCATACAGGAAAATCAACTTAAGCGTACTTAGGTTGAAATCAATATATAATTGTGCATAATTGCAATCTGATCCAATGTGTAGTTTTGTCAGAAATTTCTTGAAACATTCTACCACTGTTTGCAAACAGTGCACAACAATACCAAATACAGCCTCCGCGTTGTAGTACCTGGTAAAAAGCCCGCCTCGGTTGCGGGAGTTCACGGGTTCGCTGCCGGCGGAGTCATACTAAAGCTAGTAATGTATTCTCTCTTAGGCGCTCAGGGTTGTGAGGATAGCCTTACGACTGACTGAATGGTTTTAGGAAAAATGGATCAGTACTACTGTTAACTTACCTAGGAAAAGATGTTATATAACTGAACAATTGTTGAAAGCAGTGTTAAACACCAGGCAAAAACACAAGCAAACAGCAAGATCTAGGTGTTCTGATAATTAAACTGTGCGTTTTTCATTGAGTAGGGCATATTAAAACATATTCCGAAGATATAATAACATAATTTATATTTTATATCAATTCTTACATATATTGTTTAACACATTTGACCACGAGCGCAGGCAACAGCAATTGCTCATTTTGAACAGCAAAATAATGACTTTATAGAAGACTTTATTGACACTTAATGTTATCATTTCTTTATTTGTTTGAAAGCAGAATAAATAATCAACATAATTATCACAATATAGTGTATATCAACCAGATACACTGCAGGTAAATATTACAAGAAAATAATGTCAACTTTCACTATCACACTCATGCATATTGTATCCATTATATGCCTATTTGTTTGCATGGTGTTTTACCCTGCTTTCAATGTTTTAGCTATCACAGCATTGCCTGTGTAAGTTAACAGTATTTCTGATCTATTTATATTGACAACAGAGTCAGCGTTTATGCTAACGCCACAACAGGGAGCACCAAGGAGGGAAATTCATTACTTTCATTAATAAAGTCTGATCGAACCCGCAACCTCCTAAAACAAGTATCCACTAAATGCTGTTAAGAATGAATCATAGTAGTCCTATAAATGATAATTGAGAATAGTAGGAACAAATGACTCTTTTGTGTTTATCAATGACTATTACATTTTGTTATTTGCAATTACCATTTAAAAATAAATTCAGATCAGTATTGATGGAGTTGTAAACCTCCTGCATTTTATAACAGAATTTACCAAGTTTGTTTAACAAGAAAGTAAAATTTCAAAATAATAGAAATATCAGAATAATTGACATCTCTTGCAAATTGAAATTTGAATTAGACAGAAACTTTAATCATGAAGCATTTAAACTTTCCCACATCCAACAAAAAGGCAGCAGACGACTTGGAAAATATCTAGGCAAAAGGTCTGTTAACATAAGTGTAATTGTCAAATACAGTTGAAATCATTGCGGTAAATGGAGAAATATTTACGACATTCCTCTTTTGCAGAGGCGTCCATAAGCCCCTATTTGTGGGAAAGGGTAAAGCGATGTGTTTATTACATATTTTTCATAGGATTTTGAAAAACTCAATGTTTCAAACAATGAAATTATCTAGCGATCCATTTCACTGTTTGTATTTGACTGTATACAGAGAGCTTGAAAATATCTTGGACAAAATGTGAAATATCTCCATAAATGACAGTTTAATTATTAGATAGATAATTCATTGTGGCAATGATTTAAAAGGTCATCTGCTGCAGATGTGTCAAAATGTACCAACAGGTGGGAAATGGTTTACGCATTTCCAAGTATAAACGCATCTGCAGAAGACAACTGAAGAAAATGCACATTCTTTTAGAATGATTTCTCATAGTTTTACATAGATGGATGGTTTTAAAGTCGTCTGCTTCAGAAATGTTGTATATGGAAAAGGGGTAAAACATGGCAAAACAGAACGATTGTTTGCAAGATAGAGATCTTACACCGAAACAATCGACTATCGTCTATATCAACATATCTTAAGGAGCCACTGCTTTTGAAATCATATCTTAAAGTCATCGGCTACATTTTTGTCAAGATGTTTAGAATTTCGACAAACTTAAACGAGACAATACTGTTTACAAATTTAAACACAGAATAAAGAGAGACATGTGACCTTTGAAATGTCAAGGATATATAATTTCGAGTCAAGAGCAAATACACTATCTGAAAAGGAGAAATTGTTAGATTTAAGCAAAATTATCTTTTTCCGGAAAATGTCACAATCAGCCTACTAAACAACATTCACATGATTTCGGAACGAACATCTGTATTGATGAATGATAACATCGTTTGACCAAAATGTTGCAGAGGAAGCGTACATATGTTGGAAAGGATTAAGCCACATGATATGTATAAGTTATTTATATTTCAAATATCTTTGTCAGAATATAATGTAGATATCTAGATTGTAGTATTGTGCAGTTAAGAGTCATACATTAGGATATTTTGTCCTATTGTTATGTTTTACAACCTTGCATGAAAACTCCTACTTAAGATATTACACATTTGTTTCTAAAGATGTTTTTGAAGATAATGACTCTAAAATATTCCTTTATGTTACAGTTTAAAATTGATATTTTTGTCTCTTTGAAGCATTAACCCTTTCTCTAATGCAAATGACTTTAAATGCATTTGCAGCAGATGACTTTTTAAAATAATCAAGAGAAAAGGAGAAAGTGCTTAAATAATATAAATTCTCCCTTTTCCCACAATGTTTTCTACATGATTTCAATAACTCTTTCATTTTGATAGATGTTTCATTTTTCCTCAGATCGTACCATTTAAGATACTCTCAATATTATATTGTTAATACTAAAATAACTCCATTTAAACTGAATTGGACAATCTCCGTAAATACTCGAACATAGTCGTACTACTTTTCCTTTTCACTTCGATTAATTTCTAAGCATTTGATAAACTTATATTGGAGTACCCACGCCTTAAGTTTTTCACTGATGTTCCAACAACATTATAATGATATTTTTTGAGTATTCTTAACCTTTTAAATGCATTTTTTTTTAATCCACGATGACCTATTTTTCCCGTGCAGTCTCACCCTAAAATGCATTGTTTGTTAACAGCAATTGGCAGGCAGCCAAAATCAGCGAGAATATCTTTAAATGAAAATATTATTAATTAATCGAGTTGAAAACATTCCAGTATTATGATTTCTCAATTGGTCACAATGTTTGCAAAATGTTTTTGCTGCCGATGCGTCAACATGCGTCTACCAGTGGGAAATAGTTAATTTATTGTTTATGTTTTTGTTTACTTGTTACTTCAGATGGCAACCCAGTTTTGGACATACAGATTGGAGGCTCAAAGGTGGACTTAGACCCTTTGGATAAGCTCATTTTTGAAGCAGCAAAAGGTAACGAATTGCAGTAATATAGAGAGTAAACATGTACATAGCTAAATTCCTGCAAGTGATTTTGGGGGAACTGTTCGCAAATGGTCTTTGAAGTCTTGCATAGTATTCCCAGCCCCGTTTTGGCATGCCTATTGTTCGAGATAGATGGATTGGACGGTTGATTGACCCGCCTCAGACTGATGTCGTGTTACAAGAGGTCCTGTTTTGCCAAGTTGCGTCAGCCGGCTGCCATGCCTAGCCGGAGTTGGGATTTCCCGACAAAGTCCCGAGTTTGCACCCGTACTGTTCGAATTAAAGAGTTTAACTGGCATCGTGACATGTGTCATGTAAAAGTGCCACACTCTGGCTTCGAGTCGCACTAGCCGGATTCCTGTTGGATGCATGGCAGCTGACTGCAATGATCAGATGAAGTTGGCATTTTGGCCAAGTCTACAGCCCAACTCCGACTGTATATTGCTCGAATTGGAGAGAGAGTTTAACTGGCATCGTGACATATGTCAGGTGAAAATCAAACACTCTGGCTCCCATTCACGCTAGCCGGAATCCACCCAGAATTATGGCAGCCGGCTGGAAAACCCAGCCGGAGTTGGGCCGACTGAGTGACTCTTACCCTCGTTTTGGCGTGCCTATTGTTCGAGATAAATGGATTGGACGGTTGATTGATGCATGCCAGGTGAAAGCTCAGCTAAGTTGCGTCAGCCGGCTGCCATGACCAGCAGGAGTTTGTATTTCTAGACACATTTTTAACGAATTATTTTTTCTCAAAAAATAATACAGTTAACGCGATCGTTTTTGTTTCCGGAAGTCACGGTTAAACTACACTTCCGCTTAGAATACACATTCGCTGCACCTAAATAGTCCTAGTATTTTTTCGATATTAAAATTACTTCTACGTGTTATCTCAATAATTGTACTATCGAATCATCATAGATAATCAATTTTCTAGAAAATATCAAATTAACAGTACGCGCATATATTTTTCATTTGTCGGCAGGTACGTATAAGGCAGAGTATGAATTTTAGTCGTATGCCCATTCACTAGAAGTCGACCCCACGCTGTATAGAACAATGTTAACGATGATCAAAGGGGCTTTCTAATTATAGATCATGGTTTACATACGCGCGCATTCAGTTAGCTTAATATATATACGAAAGTAACGCTCAAACATTGTATCAAAGTACCGTGGCGTAATGGATAGCGTGTAGAACTACTGATCATGGATTACTCATGGACGCGAGTTCGAGTCCCAATAGGAACTAAATATTTTTTATAATATAAGCCGAAATCCTGGATCCGCCCCTAGTGACGAAAACAAATCGAACTAACAATGTAAATCTCACAAATTTTATATGCCATGGGTGTTTTGACAGACTTTACGCAGAGCTCAGTGAAAGAGTTAGTGTGCATGTTAAACGCTCGCATCGCCGTTGAAATGCTACATTTACTAAAACTGTCAACTGATAAAAAAAATATCTGGACACAAATACTAATAATAATAAAATAAGACTAAATTGTGCAATAGCATGATCAATTGCATTCATAAATTAGATTTTACAATCCATGTTCAAAATAATTCGTTACCAGTACTTTCGGTACTTTGATTGACTTTGCACCCGTCCTGTTCGAATAGGAGAGTTTAACTGGCATCCTGACATGTTTCAGTTAAAGTGCCACACTCTGGATCTAAGTCGCACTAGCCGGATTCCACCCTGATTATGGAGGCTTGCATTCTGGCTAAGTCTTCAGCCAAACTCCGGCTGTATAGTGTTCGAATTAGAGAGTTTAACTGACATCCTGACATATGTCAGGTAAAAATGGCAGCCGGCTGAAAAACTCAGCTGGAGTTGGGCCGACAGAGTGGCTCCCAGTCTCAAATTGACGTGCCTATGGTTCGAAATAGATGGATTGGACGGTTGATTGATGCATGCCAGGTGAAAGCGCCTCAAACTGACTTCGTGTAGTTAGAGAGTATAACTGGCATCCTGACATGTGTCAGTTGAAAGTGCCACACTCTTGCTCCAAGTCGCACTAGCCGGAATCCACCCGGAGATATGGCAGCTAGCTGCATTGTTCCGATAAAGTTTGCATTTAGACCAAGTGTACAGCCCAACTCCGGCTGTATATTGCTCGATTTAGAGAGTTTAACTAGCATCCTGTAATACGCTTAGTGAAAGTGACACTCTCTGGCTCCCAGACACGCTAGCCGGATTCTATCCGGATTTATGACAGCCGGCTGCAAAACCCAGTCGGAATTGGGCCGACATAGTGGCTCCCAGCCTAGTTTTGGCGTGCCTATTGTTCGAGAGAGATTGATTGGACGATTGATTGATGCATGCCATGTAAAAGCGCCTCAAACTGACTTCGTGTTGTATGATGTCCTGTTTCGACAAGTTGCGTCAGCCAGTTGCCATGCCCAGCCGGAATAGCCGGAGTTCCGCTTGTTTCGGTTGCTTAATATAGCCGGTGTAACCGGAATTCCCGCCGTTCCGGCTGGTTAATACAGCCGACGTAGTTGGAGTTCTGACTGTTCCGGCTGGTTAATACAGCTGACGTAGCTTGAGTTCTGGCTATTCCGGTTGGTTAATACAGTCGGTGTAGACTGAGTTCCAGCTGTCCCGGCTGGTTAATACAGCCGATGTAGTTGGAGTTCCGGCTGCTTCATACAGTCGGTGTAACCAGAATTCCTGCAGTTCCGGCTGGTTAATACAGCCGACGTAGCTGGAGTTCCGGCTGGTTTATACAGCCGGAGTAGCCGGAGTTCCGCCTGTTCCGGCTGGTTAATGAAGTTGGAGTAGCCGAATTCCGGCTGTTCCGGCTACTCCAGCTTACTTCATGCACATCCCATCTGACGTTGCTCAATATCATTCGCTGGTGATCTACTGTAGGAATGTGAAAGTTCTGTTCCGGTTGAATTGTAATGTTACCACACCAGAGAACAGAAGTGCGTAAATAGTACCCCAACATTAGTGATCCAAGTGTCTTAATTTCAGTTCAACTTTAACTATCTTCCAACACCCTCAACATAATAATTTTTGGAGCATCTTGAGTTGGTAAAGACAGTTATTGTCCGTAGTTCTTATCCAGGTGTAAAGTTGTTAACCCTTTCCCAATTACAGACGCTTTTTGATGCCTCTTTAGCAGACGTATTTACAAACATTGAGCTGAAAGAAGCAATCATAATGAGGATTTTCCCCTAGTGCCACAACATTTTCAACTCTATTTAATAATTATAATTACTTTTAAAAGATTTTCAATAATTTTGCAAAGAAGTTTACATGGTCGTCTGCTGTAAAATCATTAAATGTTGGAAAGGGTTAAAGTCGTCTGCTTTGAAAAGTATCTAATAATATTGGTTTACATGGAAAACAAGACTCATATACACTGTATTATGGCTTAGTTTAACAAATTGTTGAGACAAAACCTTGCTTTGAGCAATTCTATTTTCTCTAATACGTACGAAAAATTGTCTGTTTTAACGAAAGTGTATATTTTAAAGCGTGAGAGCGATGCATATATCATAATACAGTACATGTTGTGTGAATACTGCAGGCAAACACAAGGTTATGAATACCGCATACAAACATCCACCAGTAAATACTGCAGACAAACACCAGTCAGTGAAAACTGCAGTAGAGTATCAGTCAGTGAAAACTGCAGACAATACCAATCAGTTAATACTGCAGATAAACACTAGTCAGTGAATACTGCATACAAATTATAAACAATGAAAACTGCAATAGAAACACAAATCAGTGATCACTGAAGATATATAATTCAGTAGATACTACAGATACATACTTAAGACAAAACACCAGTCGGTATATACTGCAGGTAAACACTAGTTAATGCATACTGTTAACAAATACCAATCAGAGAATAGTGCAGACAAGCAACAGTCTGTGAGTACTGCAAACAAACATTAGTCAGTGAATACTGCAAAACTATGCCAGTCAGAAAATACTGCAGACAAACATTGGTCGGTGAATACTGTATACAAGCAACAGTCAGTGAATTATAATATTGCAGACAAATAACTGTCATTGAATATTGTAGACAAGTCCAAGTCAGTGAATATTGTAGAAAAGCACCAGTAAGTGGATATTGCCTACAAACACCAGTCAGTGAATACTGTAGACAAGCACCAGTCAGTAAATACCTAGACAAATACAAGTCAGTGGAAATTGCTGACAAATACAAGTAAGTGAATACTGTAAACAAGCACTAATCAGTGAATACTTTCGACAAGCAATGTTCAGTGAATATTGTAGACATGCACCAATAAGTGAATACTATACACAAGCAACATTTAAATACCAGTCAGAGAATATTGCTGACAAAAAACGGTCAGTGAATACTGCAGACAAAACACCAGTCAGGCATTACTGCAGACAAATACCAGTCAATAAATACTACAGATGAACACTATTCACGAACAATTGCAGATACACATCAGTCTCTGAATACTGCAGACAAAACGCTAGTATGTGAAGACTGCAGACAAACACTTGTCTTTGAATACTTCAGACACATACCAGTCAGTGAATACTGCAGACAAACATCAGTCTGTGAATACAGCAGACAAAGTCTTGTCTGTGAATACTGCAGACAAATACCAGTCAGTGAATACTGCAGACAGACATCAGTCTGTAAATACTGCAGACGAAACACTAGTATGTGAATACTGCAGACAAACTCTAGTCTGAATATCGCAGGTAAAGACCAGTCAGTTTAAGACAATATCAGTCGGTTAATTACACAGACAAATACAAGTCAACGAAATCTGCAGACAAATTCCAGTCAGTGAGTACTGCAGATAAATGTAAGTCAGTGAATACTGCAGACAAAACCAGTCGGTAAATTACACAGATAAATACCAGTCAACGAAAACTGCAGACAAACACTAGTCTGTGAGTACTGTAGACATACATTAGTAAGTGAATAATGCATTAAAAAGACATTTACCAGCCAGTGCATATTTAGTTAGACAGCAGTCAGTGAATACCTCAGACAAACATAAGTCATTACATATTGCAGACACACATCAGTCAGTGAATAATGCAGACAAATACATGTACCAATCAGTGAAGAAGAAGACAGACACCAGTCAGTGAATAATGTAGACAAATACATGTACCAACCATTGAAGAAGAAGACAGGCACCATTCAGTGAATAATGCAGACAAATATATGTACCATCCAGTGTATAAGAAGACAGACACCAGTCAGTGAATACCTCAGATAAAAATAAGTCATTAAATATTGCAGACACACATCAGTCAGTGAATAATGCAGACAAATACATGAACCATCCAGTGAATAAGAAGACAGACACCAGGCAGTGAACACTGTAGGCAAGCATCAGTCAGTGAATACCACAGACGCACACAAATCAGTAAATACTGCAGACTAATATGAGTCAGTCATTATTGTAGACAAACACCAGTCTGTCGCATTGAAATCGGGTATTGACAAAACACATCTAGTGTGCCCGGCCATGGAAAAAAGTAAAATTTGGCATTTCAGAAAAGTTTAGGCTAAGACCAGCCTATGCAGTAGTTTCTTATCCGAGTATATTTAATTTGACAGATCTTGTGACAAGCTTTTGTAAGTAGTATTTGAACAGTTTAGATCTTGGGCTAGACAGTTCACAAAATTCAACTTGTACCTTTTTCATGAGAGTGCTCTTTTCTTTCAATAAATATTGGGCGGTTTTGGTCCTTTGGTTATACTGAGCACATGAATGGATGTTTTTTTTGCATTTGTGGAACGTCAAGGCCATGTAATCAGATCTGCTACAGTTAACTAATGCACACAACTGTATCTGTTTTCAGATTTAACATTTAATCGTCTACCTAATACAGACGACAACCGGCGGGAAAAACAGCAGACAACTTTTTTAAACATATCATATTTTCTAGATGCTATCGATTATTAGACTATTTCAAAACGACTGATTTTCATCATAAAATATAAACGGGTTTTTGGCTGCCAATGAAGGGCTTGTGATCAAAGGGTCATTGTTTTGAAATCCGGATGGAAGCGGTGTGAACCATATACTATTCCAACACACTCTATGAGCTTATTGGTGATGTATCCCAGAATACTTTGGTATGTTCCTACTCACTTTTTGCATATATTGGTTATGCATCTCGGATCACTTTGGAATATTCCAACATTTTCGATGATTGTATTGGTTATGTCTCTGGGAAACATTGGGATATTTCTACATACACGGTGTGTATATTGGTTATATATCTTGAAATCCGTTAGAATATTCAAATCTACTCAGTACATGTATTGGTTAAGTATCTCAGAATACCTTAGAATATTCAAACAATATTTGATCATTGATCTCGGCATAATGTGAAAATTAAAACACATATTTATGTCGGAATGCTTTAGGATATTCCTACACACTCGGTGCCAGCATTGATTATTTATCTCTGAATACTTTGGAATATTAAAACACACTCGGTGCGTGTATTGGTTATGTATCTCGGAATATGTATGGGATATTCTGACACACTCGGTGCATGTATTGGTTATTTATCTCTGAATACTTTGAGATATTTCAACACAATCAGTGGCGCGTATATTGATTATGTATCTCGGAATATTTTGGGATATTCCCACACACTCGGTGCGTGTATTAATTATATATCTCGGAATACTTAATGATAATACGTCATAACCTATTCGTGTATTGTTCATATATCTCGGAATATTTTGAGATATTTAACACACGCGGTGCGCCGATTATATTGGTTATGTATCCCGGAATACTTTGGAATATTCAACACACCCGGTGCGTGTAATTGTTATTAATCTCGTAATACTTTTAGATATTCCAACTAAATCGGTTCTAATATTGATTATGTATATCGGAATACTTTAGGTTAATACAACACAATCAAATCGCGTATAAGTCATATCTCGGAATACTTTGGGATATTTCAAGACACTCGGTGGGCGTATTGGTTATGTATCTCGAAATTCTTTGAGATATTCCAACACACTCTGTGCGTGTTATGAATGCTTTAGGATATTCCTACACACTCGGTGCCAGCATTGATTATTTATCTCTGAATACTTTGGAATATTAAAACACACTCGGTGCGTGTATTGGTTATGTATCTCGGAATATGTATGGGATATTCTGACACACTCGGTGCATGTATTGGTTATTTATCTCTGAATACTTTGAGATATTTCAACACAATCAGTGGCGCGTATATTGATTATGTATCTCGGAATATTTTGGGATATTCCCACACACTCGGTGCGTGTATTAATTATATATCTCGGAATACTTAATGATAATACGTCATAACCTATTCGTGTATTGTTCATATATCTCGGAATATTTTGAGATATTTAACACACGCGGTGCGCCGATTATATTGGTTATGTATCCCGGAATACTTTGGAATATTCAACACACCCGGTGCGTGTAATTGTTATTAATCTCGTAATACTTTTAGATATTCCAACTAAATCGGTTCTAATATTGATTATGTATATCGGAATACTTTAGGTTAATACAACACAATCAAATCGCGTATAAGTCATATCTCGGAATACTTTGGGATATTTCAAGACACTCGGTGGGCGTATTGGTTATGTATCTCGAAATTCTTTGAGATATTCCAACACACTCTGTGCGTGTTATGATTATGTATATCGGAGTATTTTGAGATACATATCTCCGAATACTTGAGATATTCAAACGCACTCGATACGTGTATTGGATATATATCTCATAATACTTTGTGATATTCCATCACACTCGGTACATTTATTGGAAATGTATCTTTGAATATAATGAGATATTCCAACACACTCGGTGCGTGTATTGAGTATGTATCTTTTGGGATTATACAACACAATCAGTTCGTGTATTGATTATATACCTCGTGGTTCTTGGAGAGATTCCTAAACACTCGATGCGTGTATTAATTATGTATCTCAGAATTCTTTGGGAAATTTCAACACTTGATGTGTGAATTTGTTATGTATCTATGAATACTTTTAGAATATTCCTACACACTCTATGCGTGTATTGGTTATATATCCAAGAAGACTTTGGGGTATACCTACACACGGTGTGTGTATTTGAGAAAGTTACCAGTTCCATGTATCCTGACACCAGCGAGTCAGACGTACATGTAATGATAATCCATACTATTGAGCGCCCAGGTGCGAACATCATTATTGTTTATGTATCTCGAAAAACGGTTTGTATATTTAAAACAATACAAGAAAATACAAAACATTCCATTACTTTACAACAGACTTATTGCGAATATTTGTTAATATCTCAGAATCGTGTGAGATATTACCACATATATGGTGCGTGTTTTGGTTATGTATCTTGGAATCGTTTGAGATATTCCCAAATATATGGGGCGTTTCAAGTCATATATCTCAAAATCGTTTGAGATATTCCCACATATATAGTGCGTGTTTTGATTATGTATCTCGGAATCGTTTGAGATATTCCCACATATATGGTGCGTGTTTTGGTTATGTATCTCGGATTCGTTTGAGATATTCCAACATATATGGTGTGTGTTTTGGTTATGTATCTCGAAATAAGACCTGGAAGTCGACAATGGTTAAACATAATTTGGAAGAGCTTCACAATCGATGCTAAACTAACGGTGATACAGTGTTCACTAGTCAAACGTTGTAAATATCAATGCTTGAAAAAAAACCGTTTTTACTAGGTCACTATGCTGAACTGAAGGAAATCTTGTAAACGCTCTGAAGACAGCATTTTAGAGTTAACCTTAAACGTAATACAAAAAGTTAGAGAATTAACGATTTCCTGTTGTATTGCTTGTCAATCAACAAATTCAAGCCATCACCTAAGACACTTTAATTAATTTAATAATGATAATAATAATATAATAATAATACTTTATTTATAGATGGTTGTTCATTTAGCCATTGTCTATTTTACAATGAGGCCATCTTAATAGCTATCATAAATAAACACACAATGATGAAACAATTAATTCCCCATATCATCAAAAAGCCCAAACAAACCCGCCCTTCCCCTTAAAAAATAACAACAACAAACAACATTAACACCCCCCACCCCCCTTAAACAACATCAAAGATGGAAATGTCACATGCTCCTAAGTCGACTTCTGCAGATCTTTTCCCACAATGATTATTTGCAGTATCAAATTGCTAGTAACATAATTTAGATATGCAGACGACACCCCTGAATCAGATTTATTTTGGGAGCTAATGGAACAAGAAACCGCTGAAGACGGTAAGGCCGGATTGTCGGCAATTTGACCTTGAACATCGACAAACCAAGGTCAAGGTCAAAGTAACTATAGAAATCAATAGAACTTGTTACTGGTTACCTTCAGGCAATGTTTCAAGTTTGTAACCATTTCCAGTG
The DNA here is from genome assembly GCA_031761405.1 of Serripes groenlandicus. NCBI lineage: Eukaryota > Metazoa > Mollusca > Bivalvia > Cardiida > Cardiidae > Serripes > Serripes groenlandicus. The sequence continues at coordinate 184,697 of JASEVX010000312.1, read as the reverse complement.
CTGAGAATTTGCCTCAACCTGAAACTTTAACCAAAATGTTGACGGACAGACAGACAGACAGACAGACATACAGACAGACGGACATACGGACGGACGGACGGACGCACGGACGGACGCACGGACGGACGCACGGACGAATCGCCACGACATAAGCCCTTCTGGCCTTTGGCCAGTAGAGCTAAAAATTAACACAGTCATGCTGGCCACAGATCAGTCACAATACCTGAGTAGATGTGAAGGTTCAACAAGGTAATCAAGGTATTTAAACAGATAATCTAATGGTACATAAAAAGAGCTTGTTAGAAATACTATGATTCTCACCTTATGAGCATTCTCTGCTTAGGAAATTGGTGTAGATTTGTGTAAAATAAAAATATTGTGAACTGTTTTCTACAATGAACTGGCAATAAGTGTTCTTATCCAATTTAATTTTTGAATATCATATTCTTTCATTTCATTTTAACCAACAAAAACTTACCCGTTTAAAATAAACAGCAGATCCTTTAAAAACTTCAATAATTTTTCAGTAATATCATGGCGACCAGTTCACCTACTCATGCGTTTCATGGTCTTCCCACACCAGTACACCACACAACATACGTTCCAAACAACTGGCTGTTTTTCCACATAGACTGTTAAACAGCCCATTGGTGGATGACACAGGTCACAATGACTTTTGTCAAACGTCGGAAAGAATATTGGCCGAGCTGCAGTATATGAAAGACAAAACAAAATACAACAATTAACTAACCTCCATGTGTTTCATTTTGTCAAAATAGTTCAAATAAAGAAACACGTACTATATTCTAGGGGAAAAAAAGAAAATACTTACAGAACAGTTTCCATTATTAAACTTGGTTCATAATCAGGTTCATCATCACTTGTTTCTCCAGCTAAAAACTCTCTGTCAGTATGGCTGATGTCAATTGAAATTCTGGAGGAAAAATAATCAAACACTAGATGCAACACGTGATATCAAATTTGATATAAAACACAAGTGAAACAGTATAGGAGATAATGCACAGGCAAGGTTGGACAGAGGTGCTATCCTATAGCCTCACCTTCCTCTATCTGAGTACCTGGTTGAGGACTAATAGATTTATAAGTACTATCTTATATTTATTTTGTCCAAGGCTGACAATTTCAATCTATCTATTTCAATTAAATTTCATTTTTCTCAAAGCTTGTTTTTTATTGTCATTGTTATAGCCAGCAATGGCAAAAAATATGTTTTCCAAATATGATTCCAAATCAGAAGTTAAATTTATTTTAAAAGAAATAAAACAAACAAAACAAAGAAGAATATATAAAGAAACTGTTATTTCCCTTACATGCAAGCGTCTACAATACAGGTTTAATATTCAGGTACCATAGAAGCATATTATTTATGAAAAAGATCCCAATTTAGCCAAAAATATGTGCAAAAATTATAAATTCTATAGGTATTGGTCATATTCCCAAATTACCAAAAGAAGACGGCCATCATATTCTAAATCCCATAGGTATTAGTAATATCCCCAAATTACCAAAATAAGAGGGCCATGATGGCCCTATTTCGTTCACCTGAATTATACAATGTACTGCAATGCAAAACACATCAAGACAATTATTCTGAAAGAGGGTCAGTATCGCTCCACAGTCATAAGGCAAAAATCAAATCTCCAAACAGCCATGCCCCCTGGTGGCCATGTTTTTTACCAACCACCTTGGCTTAAAGGAATCGTGTAGAGTGTCACCCAAGGAATGTTTCTTCAAAATTATTTGAAAATTGGCCCGACACTTTCGGAGGAGAGGATATTGTAAGTTTTCACTAAAGCCATATAAGGCAAAAAAAAAAACCCACCCCCTGGTAGCCATATTTTTCAAACAATCAACATGGCTTGAAGGAATCTGATAGCCTAGAAACATTTCTACAACATTATTTGAATATCAGCCAGACACTTTCGGAGAAGAAGATTGTTTAAGTTTTCTCTTTAGCCATATAAGGCGAAATAGCCCCGCGCTCTTGCTGCCATGTTTTTTATACCAATCAACATGGCTTGAAGGAATCTGATAGTGGGTCACTCAAGGAACATTTCTACAAAATTATTTGAAAATCGGCTGGATACTTTCGTCGGAGAATTTTTTTTAAGTTTTCACTATAGCCGTATAGGCAAAAGAGACCCGCCCTCTGGCGGCCATGTTTTTTTTACCCAAGGAATCTGATAGAGGATCACCCAATGAACATTTCTACAAAATTATTTGAAAATCGGCTGAACACTTTCGGAGAAGAAGTTTTCACTTTAGCTATATAAGGCAAAATAGACCCGCCCCCTGGCGGCCATGTTTTTCGCCCAATCAACATTTCTTGAAGGAATCTAATAAAGGGTCACCCAAGGAACATTTCTACAAAATTATTTGAAAATCGGCCTGACACTTTTGAAGAAGATTTTTTAAGTTTTCACTATTTTTTTTTTTTGGTAGCCATGGAAACCAGAATTATGAATGGATCCAAAAAGGAATTTAGGAGAGAACATTTAGAGGATGCTTCTTATGAAGTTTCAACCAAATTAACCAAGTGGTTAGGGAGAAGAAGTCGTTTAAAGGAAAAAGTTAACGCACACACAGACGCACGCACGACGGACAATTCGCCATGGCATAAGCTCGACTGGCTTTCAGCCAGTGGAGTTAATCAAGAGGATCATGATGGCCCTGGATCGCTCACCTGATTTTGTTTTTCACTTAAGCCATATAAGCCCCGACACCTGGCGGCCATAGTTTTTGACCAATCAATATGGCTTGAAGGAATCTGATAGAAGGTCACCCTAGCAATATTTCTACAATTTTTTTTGAAAATCGGCCAAACACTTTCGGAGGAGAAGATTTTTTAAGTTTTCAGTAAAGCCATATAAGGCAAAATAGCCCCGTCCTGTGGCGGCCATGTTTTTCGACTAATCAACATGGTTTTAATGAATCTGATAGAGGGTCACCTAAGGAACATTTCTACAAAATTATTTGAAAATCGACCTGACACTTTCAAAGGAGAAGATTTTTTAAGTTTTCACTATAGCCATATAAGGCAAAATAGCCCCGCCCCCCTGGCGGCCATGTTTTTCGACCAATCAATATGGCTTGAAGGAATCTGATAGAAGGTCATCGTAGGAACATTTCTACAAAATTATTTGAAAATCTGCCAACAAGTTTTGGAGAAGAAGATTTTTAAAGTTATTTACATTTCGTTGCCATGGAAACCAGAATTCTGCATGGATCCCACAAATTTGAAGAAATTCTGGTGAGGTCAATGTGAGGATGCTTCCTGTGAAGTTCATCCCAATTGACCCACTGGTTACTGAGGAGAAAAAGTTGACGGACGACGGACGACGGACGCCGGACAAAAGGCCTACACAATAACTCACCTTGAGCACTTCGTGCACAGGTGAGCTATAAATCAGCCACTTTCAGAATGCCACTTGTCCTACTAAGATTCTCACTTGTCCCACTTTTCTGCACACCAAGTTTAACATGCGACAAATTTAAGAATAGTGTGGTAGCCCACTGGTTTCTTGAGTGTTTTAATTGTTATTTAGTGTTTTTTTTTCTAGTTCTGTATAAAGATAACATTAAGAGCAGACAATGTACATAATTTAAGGGTAGTGACCAATTCAAATAACATTATTGCAAAAGACCTGTAGTGTAGAATTCAGTTAAAAAAAAAAAGGAATTCGGAAAAGAGATTATTTTTTACTTGGTTATTTGAAATATTCTGCATACAATGTATGTATTTTATCCATATTTACAAAAGATTCAAAAGCTATTGACAAAAATCTTAAACTTGAGACAACATAGTCAAATGATGCAATAGCACTTTTAAAATTGAAGATAACAAAATAATAAGGTCACCGATTTAGGTCCCTCACCGAAACAGGGCAGTGTACGATACGAGGGTCAGTTTTACAAAGAAAGACATATTAAATGAATTCAATTTTATTAACCAAAAGTCAAATTTATCAGGTTCAATGTAGTTATTAAATAAAAAAATATTGTCAAAAAAAATGAAAGACAACAAAACATTAAATTTGTTTCATGTGTTGAGGTAGATCTCATTAAAATCATCTTCTATTAACGCTACGCATTTACAAAATAAATATTCCGATGTTTTAGGTATTTTCAGTTTCTTTATTTTGACTCGCATTTATGTTTTTTTTTTTTTATTTACGAAGACAAAACAGTCCCTATTAGCTAGACTGGTATAATTTATTTTACACTATATACTACATGTAATCAAAAGGCGATAACTACAAACCTTTACGTCGCACAGTCTAATTTGTTACATACGCGCACCTGCTTGCAGCAGACTGAAAATGACGTCGAATATTCTCCTTTTAATGGCAATGTCTTGATTTGTGAAGAAGGCATTTTATACTGTTTATCCATGTATATCTAAAATAGAGAAAAAATACTTTGAACGAACACCCTCTGCCTATAAAGAGAGTTTCAAGAACGACACCTCTGCGAATAAGAAAGAATCGGGTCTTTTGTACAAAATTATTTCGTCCTTGACAATTTAAAATGTGTCATTCAATTCCCTAAAGGCATATTGCTTCCGATCTGCATATTGTTATGCATCATTGACACAAGGGCGCTCATCATAATATAATTATCAAACATGAGTAGTTTGTTATTTTCATTATAAAAAAGGAAGGAAATAATTAAAATAAATTAACATGTTGTAGGGCTCCAGTTTATGTTCGAAATTAAGGTTAAATTATACAACAATTCGAATGAGATTTAACTGTTTAGTTGATATTATATTTCGAAGGTGGTCTAATTTATAAATATTGGACTACATTTCAACATTTGTTAAAGTATGATATAATTAGGATGCCAAGCTAATATCATTTTGAGAACTCATGTCTTCAGCGATTTTTTTCTTCAGCGAACAAGCTTTTACTGTAAAGAATCAGCGCAATAATTAAAACACAGCTGAATTGATGACATTGTGTAGAATAATTGTTTGATAATCCTTAATATCAATACGTTTTTTTGGCAGGGTCATTTAAAGACATTGATTATAGGGATAGTTCACTTATGCATGATCCAATCCTATTATTCATGTTGATTTATTAGCACAAGACCAAGACACATGCCATGCAAAATTACATTATAATAATATCAATATTAAGAAGTATGTACCTTCCGCCATTGTCTTCCGACTCTTGCATAGATGTACTTCAGGAGTTCCTGGCATAGGTAACTGAATAATTGACTGTCTTTGTGTTGATGTTGTTTCGGAACATAGGATGCCTTTAAAGCCAATGGCCTTGCTGGTGTTGAATTTGTAGGATTTGGCTCCTGATCAATGATACCTTGTGAGTTTTTATATCGCTTATTGTTTTCCTTTTTCTTTTTACCCCTGCTAGATTATCCGCCATATTTTTAAACGTTATGTCACGTGACTCAACAGGGGGGCACTCAACCGTTATGTGTTCATGTCACGTGGTCTTACGACCGTAACCGATTAAAAATCGAGATAATCCGGTTCGTTCCCGTTATTTCTCGCAATTCCTTAATTGGTACCTACCGAGCAGGGAAAAATCATTTTACTTAAATAATAAAAATATAAAAGCTTTATATACTACAGTCTAATTATAATAAATCATCACCCAATAAAGGTTTATAAGGGATTATTATTTGTTTTGCTTATTTTTGTTATGAATCTCTATAGAAAGGTAACTTGTGTGTAAATACATGGTTATTATATTAAAGATGTCAATTTCTATAGTTCGTAATAACTTTTAAAATATTGGATATATTTTGATAATCTTTTTTCATTTCTGGAATTCATTAATTGTGAAAGTTTGAATATAGATATACATGGTTTCCTATATTAATTAATAAAAAATAAAGAAATTAATAAGAATTCTATTATAATGCAGAAACAAAGGGACAAGTTTAACCCTTTCCCTCATATAGACGCTTTCTGATGCCTTTGCAACAGAGGGCTTTTTGAAAAATAGTGACAAAAGAAGAAATTGCACAAAACGTGCAATTTCTCCTTTTGCCACAATGTTTTTCACTTTTTGTCATAGGTTATCCATTCAACTATGGAGATTTTCTATGTTTTGACAAAATAAGTTCAAAGTCGTCTGCTGCAGATTTTTCGTATGAGGGAAAGGGTTAAAAAGATATCATAATTGCAGAGCACCAAGTTGTTAACGATATTGTTTAAACTGAAAAGAACATATTCATAGCTGTGCAGCTATTATAGACAAAACTGTACTTCCAATACTCCGAGACAGTTCTTTGGTAAAAAAAAGACATGTACAGTCAGTTTCGTTCACTTTCACAGTAAGTCAGGATATGCTCTGTCAGACAAGTTCTCAAATCGTTACAATCACTGGCAATAAGTTGAGCAATAGAAAAAGAAGCTTGCATGCTATCATGTTATGCAGACCTCATTTTGAGTAAGCATCGGGGGCCATCTTACATTTATCTTAATAGAAAATGGCATAAGACAAGCCAGTAAAATTTTCCAGGACATTAAAGGGTCCACCTTCAAAGTCAAACTTTTACATTTTGGGTCGACCAATATTAGAATATAGAAGAGCAAAAACTGACTTCAAACAAACATGCAGACTCTTGAATAATTTAGATAAGATCTCGATAAAACTGATGGGCATAAGGGATGTTGCTACACATACTAAGGGTATTAAATATAAACTTTACAAAAATAGAGCTAAAACATAAATAAGGAAAATTCATTTTAATAGTAGGGTAATTGATAACTGGAACCCAATTAATTCACAGAACAAGTTATCTGTAGCTCTGTCAGTAAATTGTTCGGGAATTACTTTTGATAAAAAAAACCTCTCGACTCATATTAAAGAATTAACGGCCAGAAAACAAAGGACTTAACCCTTTCCCTCATACAACAATTCTGCAGCAGACGACTTAAAACATAGTTTGTCAATAAATGGAAAATCTCTATAACTAAATGGATAAGCTATGACTAAAAGTGGAAAACATTGTGGCAAAAGGAGAATTTGTATGTTTTGTGCAATATCTTCTTTTGTCACAATGTTTTCAAAAAGCTGTCTGATGCAGAGGGAAAAGGAAAGAAACCTCATGAGAATGCTATTAAAGGGTACCAAATTTGGATCAAATGAACAATCACTCCTGCTTCTTCTATTTAAGTCTTTAATGCGTTGAAAGTTAGATTATGGTGTCATAGTCTATGCTTGAGATTAAAATATGGCCTTAGTCATTTTACTTGGTGCCCTCAGCTACTCCCCTTCTGAGCTTTAAGAACAGGAAGCAGGGATTAAGCCTTTGAACCTGTGACGTGAATCCCTTAGTCTTAAATACTTGGCTAGGAATGCAGTCAAAATCACACAATTATTTATAATACCATTAAGTGCAGCTGTTAATCAGCTGGCTGTGGAATATCAGATCCATGAATTCAGTGTAAGCAGACTTCAGACCGCGTCTTGACGCTCCATGGATGTTAGCTACTCCTAAAGTCATCATATCACGAGGTTCTCAATTTACACAAAGAGACAAACCCTATATCACTTTGGAAAAAAACAAACCTATGCTGAGCACCTTCAAATATTCACAGATGGTAGTAAAAATACAGCAAATGTAGTCTCTGCTGCAAAGGTCATTCCAGAGCAAAATATCACTACCAGTCAAAGACTCGGCAAACATTTATCAATATAAGCAGCAGAGCTAACTGCAATAAAACTGGTGGCAAAAACCATTGTCAGTATTGCCCAGCTTGTCTCAAAGCATGTACAGACAAGTGCAATTTTGTAGGGATTAACCATACAAAGTAAGTCAGTAAATCCTTTATTATAGTGGCATGTGTTTAACAAAGCAAACGTATAACAAAATATAATAATGGGATAAGACCCAGCCCCATGGGTCTATATGTCACTGCTAAGAAAAAAGATTTAAACAGTGAGTACATTTCACTGTTCCTGTTATAACCATATTATTACACACAGCACTGAGTCGCCCATGTCGTTGGCATGTTTCCTATGTCAAAAAAGGACAAGATACATACCAATAACGTGCCTGAATTCATTTGCATGATCCTAATCATTATTATGTTATATACAACAATTGGGGCGTTTTTCATAAAAGTTTTCGTTTCGCAACAGCGTACTTTGGAAAAGAACAGTAACACAATGGCAAAACAAGAAAATAGTAATAAAAGATATCTTTCAAATAACTGGTTGCAAGACTGGAGTTCTTTACAGAAACGAAACGTAAAGAAACCAATCATACAGTATCTCAAATAAAAATTGAAGAATACAAACCAAAAAAATTTACTGAGTGAGTAAGTGAGTGAATGAATGAATTAATGAGTGAGTGAATGAATGAATGAATGAGTGAGTGAATGAATGAATGAATGAATGAATGAATGAATGAATTAATTAATTAATTAATTAATGAACGGACGGACAAACTAACGAACGATCTTATGAATGAATGTATACATTACTGAATGCATGAATGAATGAATGCATGAATGAATGCATGAATGAGTGAAAGAATGAATTGTACTGTGAATGTATTGTTATATTTACAAAGAAATGTCAATGTTAACAATAAGCATGTTGATTTCTCATTGGCTAGTATATATGGATCTCCGTCTGAAGGAATACGCTTTAACAATACATTTGGACAGTTTTCTGACATGATTCGTCATTAAGTAACACAGTCTGTATACATGTATGACTATCATACAGACAAGTGCAAAATAGCATTTTGAAAAAAACGGATTTATCTAAGTAAGTCAAAATCATATATCGCCATCCCTGAAAGAACATGCACTAAATTGGAATCTAAATAACAAACCACTTTGCTATCCTATCTGACTCTATTTCTACAATCCATCCAAATTAGAAATAGCAACTCTAGGCCAGATATTTTAGAAAATGTTTTATCCCTTAATCATAAATGACTAGTGCTATGTAAATAACAGCGTGTGTACTGGTTAAATTTCCAGGAAGCAGACATCTAGCATTTTTAATATAAGCTTAAAGCTTGTTTCGCAATCAATCTAAAATAAATAAATTTTAATTAAAAACTAAATATCATCAAATAATATAATTATGGTGTCCAGCACATGTCGAGTTCCAGGCAGAAGGATATGGCTGCTAAAGGCACACTGCAGAGTTCTGTTTGTGATATAGAGTTCCCCCTGTCAAAATCAGAAATATATGCCCTTATCAAAGCCAACATAAAAAAGGCTGGCTAGATACGCTACCAACAATTTCATGAATCAAAATGGAACAGCCCCAGACCTAAGTTCCACCTCGAAATGGGGGGACAAGGCTGTGACGCTTTTAAGATTAAAACCAAAAACTGTTGACTGGTTGCGTAAGATACCCCAATAAGTATGGCTATCCTATCTGTCAAGTACATGAATGTGGAGTTTGAAATAAAACAGACTATTTTGATTCCATTGAAGGCTTTCCAAAATCAACCTTTCCAGTAATTCTCGCCTTGGGCACTTACCTGCTTGACTGTGACTGTGAGATGATATATAAAATATAAATAATTGCTATCTGCAGTGGCTAGGAGTGATCATCGATAAAAAACAATTGTATGACTCTTCTATCATTATAATAACAGCTATGATCCTGCAGTTGTACACTTGTATATTTGTTTACATTTGTGAGCGCGAGAGACATCCACATTCCTGAGTGACGTCACAGTAAATTTCCCCCATACATAAATTTTCGATCACATCATTAGTTTAAGTGTATTTTCTTTCATTAAAGGATGAATCACTACGCTCTTAAAGCTCATAGCCAAGTATAAACCCCATATGTAAATGGAGAAACTCCCCGAACGAACTTTTGTTTGTTTGTTTTGATTTTGGTCAAATATATACATCGCATACAATGATACACTGCCGTTCCAATTTTGTATCAAAATATGGCCACTCAACAACAATTTTATACTTATAACCGCATTCTATAATACAAATAATCTATTCTAAACCAACCTGTACAAGAAATATATTCGAAAAACTTCTTTTAATCCTTAAATCAATATAGGTCGAATGATGTTTATAGAGTGTCACTTAGAGAATCCGCTGTGGTCGAGTGGTTAGCGTCAGGGATTTCGAACGGGTGTTCGGGTTCGATCTTCGGTCACGGCACTACGGTCATGGTGGAGTGCCCTTGGGCAAGGCACATTTTCTAGCCTAGTACTGGTTTGTTTACCCAGGGATCATGAATAAGTGAACTGTCGCCGCGATATAACAGAAATAATGTTGAAAACGGCGTTAAAACCCTTATAAATCAAATATACTAAATTTATCTTGGAATCGGACAAGCAGATTATTGAGGTAAAGGATTTAGCACTAAACACATTTCTGCACAGAATGTAAAACTTTCAATAATTTTGAAAGGGAACCAACAAATGAACACTTCTATGAAGTCAAAATGAAATTGGTCATGTGGAACGGTCGGCGTTGTCATTTGTAGCTAAAAGTTCAATGCACCCCTTTCGTGATGACGCCTAGTTGCAATGATTTTGTATATGGCTTGAACAAATTAAGTAGAGCATCGCTGAAGTAAGACTCCTATTATTTTTTCTTGGAATCAGTCATGCAACTATAATACAAGAGGGCAATAGAAGCCATATATTGCTCACTTGAATTATGCAATGCGATTTCTAGTGCAAAACACATTAAGGCAATTATTTTGACAATTCTGCAGCGGACGATTTTGAACATATTTTGTCAAATAAATTGAAATAATAGAAAATCTCTATAGTTGAATGGATAACCTATGACTCAAATTGTTTTCAAAAAACGTTCCGCTGCAGATGCCTCAGGAAGCGACTATATATGAGGAAAAGGTTAAACACAATTTAGCTTAGTGCCTTTTCTTTTTACTTGATATGAACTTTTACTCAAACATGGACTAGATAGTATCAAGACAAAACATTCTAATCAAGTTTCAACTTGCTCAAAGTAAAAATGCGGACTCCGGAGGTTTAACAATATTTTCGAGTCAATTTGGCCATCGCGATCTATTTATAACTTTATACACTGTCCGTACAAAATCGCGCAACTGCGGACCTGTGTGTATAGGCGCTAGTGCGAGTTGAAATGGCAAACACACTCTGGTCCAATAAAATACGATCAATTGAGGACATACTATTTTAAGCAATGAATTCGCCTGAAAAACACCGGGAAATACAAGGAAGACGATAACACTCTGTTTTAAAGGCTTGATCCAAATGTGGACATCCCCACTTGACGTGCGTCCACATTTGAAAGGTTTGATACACATGTGTGTCCGCATTTGACATCAATCACATACATACGCACACACACACACACACACACACATATATATATATATACACACGCACACACGCACACACATACACATATAGAAAGACAGATATAAATATATAGAGAGAGACTCACATACACAGACAAATATAAAGAGATAGTGAGAGAGAGGAAGAGAGAGAGAGGGACAGATATACGGAGATATAGCGAAACAATGAAAGCGAGAGAGACAGATGGGAGAGTGAGAGAGACAAAGTGAGAGATAGTTAGAAAGAGGCAGAGACAGAGAGAAACAGAGACAGAGACAGAGACAAAGAGAGAGAGAGAAATACAGAGTGAAATATTGAGAGAATTACAGGCAGACAGATATAACGAGACAGTGACAGATAAAGAGAGGGAGAGATCGAGAGAACCAAAGGAGAGAGAGAAAGGTAGAGAGAGAGGGTGAGAGAGATGGCTGGGTAGAATGAGTGAGAGGAGGAGGTTGACAAAGAGAGACACACAGAGAGTGGCAGAAACAGACATACATATATATATAGAGAGAGATATATAGAGAGAGAGGGAGACAGAGAGAGAGAGAATGCTTGGTAGATTGAGAAAGAGAGAGAGTGTGTGGGATAAGGGGAAGAGTGAGAGAGAGAAAGAGAGAGAGAGAGAAAGAGAGAGAGAGAAAGAGAGAGAAAGAGAAAGATATATATATATATATAGAGAGAGAGATGGTAGAGAGAGACAGAGTGTTGTTCTTAGAGCATCCAAACCAATTCTTTAATGAAATTTTGTCTATACTGCCATTCAGTCAGAGGACCTTCAGAGTATATTATCTGAGTGAAGATAGGTTATATTTTGTCTATGTATAGCATCTTTAGGAAGACATATAAAACACCGACTCAGTGTTTTCCGTCTGATCTAGGACAGTGTCTCTTTTGTATATGTATAGTATCTTTAGGAAGACAAATAAAACACACACTCATAGTTTTCCATCTGAGCAAGAAGAGCGTATATTTCGTCTATTTTGTCTTTGTATAGCATCTTTAAGAAGACAAATCAAACACATACGTATAGTATTCCATCTGAGCGAGGACAGTGTATAATTTGTCTATGTATAGCATCTTTAGAAAGACGTATAAAACACACACTCAGTTGTTTGCATCTGAGCGAGGACAGTGTCTATTTTGTATATGTATAGTATCTTTAGGAAGACAAATAAAACACACACTCATAGTTTTCCATCTGGGCGAGGAGAGCGTATATTTTGTCTTTGTATGGCATCTTTGGGAAGACATATAAATCACACTCAATAGTTTTTTCATCTGAGTAAGGACAACTGCTTAATACGATAAATGCGTTTGAAATTGTAAGCTTAACATATTGACTGGAGGACAAAGAAGCTTATATAGGCTTTGATCATATGATGTGACGCTATGTTTTGTGTTTTGCATTAACCTTTTCCCACATGCATACGCTTTCTGACGCATATGTAGCTTACCACTTTTGAAAGCATTATGGCGCATTTGCAAAAATCTTTTCAAACCTATGTAGTAAATATATTTTTATTTACATAGGTGTCCCATGTTAATCCCAAATTGGATTCAAAGTTGTCTGCTGCAATTTTGTTACATCTGGGAAGGGGGTAATCATTGCAGATAAATAGGGAAAAACCTTGATACTGATCAGCAAATGGATTTCCAATCGTTATATGAAATGGAGTTAGCTCATTAAGATCCTGGATTCAAACTTAAAACCTCTTGATTTCAGAACAAGTACATCCCCCGGATCTTGAGCGCTGCCGCTTATACAGACAGCAGCATTTAGATATTCAACGTATTCTAAAACCTGTAGTAGTAGCTGCTTAACGAGAAAACAGCCAAAGGTTATATTTAAGGCATCTGCATCAGACGATATTTGAAACAGGTAGACAATGAGAAATATTTTACATAATCTAGACTAGGGAAAGGACCCAATTCATATCAGTGATTCATATCAGAGTTTTAATGTTCACCACTCTGTCAGTACCGAATATCATAAGAAGACTATTCCATGTTCAATATCGGACGATACCATTTTTGATATATCAAATGTTTACACTATTTTCAAAACTATAATTTAAGAAAACGGACTCTGGAAAAATTAGGTTACTTACGTTCTCCATATATTAGTTCACGGATTTAATTCAGAATGACAAAAAAGGTATTTGAATGTTTAGTAACTGAATACACACCTTAGGCAAAACTGAATGTAGTTATCTGGATGCATTGAATACGTGTTTTTATACAGACGTGATATCGTCGTTTTATTGGGTTCATATGCCGTTTTCAACATGTTTCCAGTTATATCGCGGCGACAGTTCACATATTCATGATCCCTGGGCAAACAAACAAGTACTAGGCTAGGAAATGTACCTTGCACAAAGGCACTCCAGTGCTCCCGACGCTTAATTAGTCGGTCACGGCGGATTCCTTATAAACATATAAGGCAAGACTGAATGTTATTATCTGGACGCATTGAAGACGTGTTTTTATACAGACATGAAACAATCGTGGATTAAGGTAGTACACCCCTAATGAAAACCTTCACTTGAAACTCTTCAATGTTAATGCTTTAGCCTATGTTGTTAAGCACAGGTCTACAAATCTTTTGAGGATTTCAAGGTAGTGGTTCGAATCCATCCAAAAGCACAACTATTTTTCAATTTTTTTTCTTCTTTGTTTTAATTAGCTAAAACTTTTTACAGAAGTTTATATTGTATTTTCATTGAAAAACATTTAAATACATTTCTACACTTTGAAGATTTTATTACTTGCAGTCAGGGCTGAAATAGGTGGTTGGGAATTTCAAACTCTATTTTTTTTAAATGAGACGATAAAACATTTAAATTTTTTGGCATAATCTTCCCAAAAGGTTAAAGTTAATTATTAATATTATTAATAAAGAACAGGTCATGAGTATTTCTAGAACTTGTTGATTTTGCTATTAAACGTCAATGTTCCAGTTTTAGGCGGTCAAAACTGTATGTTAAACTTGTAATACCATATGGCTATTTTAGTACAGTTTGATTATATTTGTTGGTGATGTGATCAATAGTGTATTATTTCTGAAAGCAAATATATTTCTTGTTACTTTCATACCAAATTATTACCAAAATGTTGAAAAATAAATTCTTTCGGGTAATGTCGTTTTTATCGAACTTCTGAAATGGGGGTAGGGTAATTCAAATTAAAATAACATTGTTATTTGACGGTAAATTTCTTTTAAACTTTGTTTTAAATTCAGGAAATGATACACATTAAGAAATTATCAAGCTGATCATAGTTTTAAATGATTCCCATTAGGGTCTTACTACCTTAAGGAGAACTTGTTCATCTAGAGAAATATCTCGTGTTTTCCCCTACACAGGTTTTATAATACCGCCTGCTGTATTTATGATACCGCCTGCTGTATTTATAATAACGCCTGCTCTAGACACGTCAATTGTCGACTATATAAAGGCAAGGGTTAACCCTTTCCAACTTTTCAACTCTGACGCTTCTGCAGCAAAAAAAATGAAAACATTGTGGCAATAGGAGAAATTGCTCTATTCAACAAATATACTATTAAATGTACAGAGTGTCAATATTTTTGACTGGACGTTTGCAATAGTCGTCTGATGCAGATGTGATGTGTGTGGGAAAGGGTCAAATAATATCAGTCTGTTAAGAATACATCATATAACACAGTCTCTATGTAACCTTTATCTTATATGGCTCTGACTTCCTCAAATGCAGACGTTAAAACAAAAGAAATTAAACATAATCATGTCCAGGAAACGGATCCGAGAGCGACACATACCAGCGTTCTAAGAAAATTACCATTACTAGAACATCACCACGACTTGAACTCTTTTCCACATAAAACACTTTCTGACGCCTTTCCAGCAGACGACAATTAGAACAATGTGACAAAAGTAAAAATTGCTCTAACCGAGCAAGTTTTCCTTTTTCCACAATATTTCAACTTGATTAGGAAATAATGTTTCATTTACAGACATTCTTCACAGCCGTCTGCTGTAGACACGTCAGTTGTGGACAGTATAATGGAAAGGGTCAAACTGCACCTGCCTGCCAAGGACAAAAACACATCCTGTAACCCAATCTCTATGTAATTTCATCTATGCTATACGACCGACTTTTCACGGAGTTAAACACACATAAGCCGTGTCTAGCGATTTTGGTTCTTAGTGCACAGTCTCACCAGTGACTTCACCTTTGGCCAAAATGATATATAGACATACATTATTTCCAACATACAACACATCTGTAGCTAAAGACTTTGAAAACATGTGGTGAACAAATTGGAAAGTCTCTTTCTATAAAGTTTATTTTTAGAATTCAGTTGATATCATTGTGGCAAATAGACATTTCTCCTTTTGTAAATAAAAAATCAAAAGTCGTTTGCTGCAGAGGCTTCAAATTATGCCAAAGATTTAATAAAGTATTTTTTGATAAAAAATACTAGAAGCCTAGACCCACTAGCTGTACGCCAAAGTGATATAAAAGGATTAAACGTCGAATTGTTAATAAGGTCCGAAGTCGCCTGACGCGGTTCATAATAAAGTAGAAATAGACTACGTGTGCCTAGGCACGAGCAAATATGTTATAAATTATAATTATGACTGAGACTTTCGGTAAGTTAGATAATCAGGATCAATCTTAGAAACGTCTTAAATAGTTAGCGAAAAGTCCGTCAACTGTCTGTTTCGAACGTAAACTGTCTGATCGAACTGTGCTTCTACACAAGCTGATCTGAACCTTTGTTCAGGATTGATGTTTCTCGTCAGGAGGGGCCGTCGGAGTATTTTTACGGTGTAGTGCATTATATGCACCTTAAAATAAGTTTGCGTATAACATCTCTATCATTATTTGTAATAACTGTAGTTGTTTTCATAGAAAACCTAAATTAAAAAAAAAGTCGTATCTGAAACATGAGGATGACACTGAAATATGAACGGTTTGATCATACTGTGCGCCTTTGTTGAGCACCGAGGTTGTTTCGCTTAGTTGGCTTTTGGGGCGTATTGCACCTGTATCATTATTTTTATTAGCTGCAGTTCTTTTTGTAGAAACCGTTCATTGAAACGAAATATTGTCGTTTCCGAAACAGGAGAATGACAAATGTGAAATGACATACACAGATATTCTTTTTTCTTAGAAGCAAGTTTTCTTTGTATACGGTATTCATTTGCTTCTAGGTAAATATGTACGTAATTCTCGTCTTACTTATTACGTAGGGCTAACCTGACTTCAAGCGTGTCTGCAGCAGAGGACTTTTTAAGTTCGGGAAACATTTGGAAGTTGTGGAGAGAGGAGATATTGCTTGGATTGAACATTTCCTCTATTTGCAAAAGTGTTTTCTCCAAACGTTTGAAGCGTCTTTCCTTTCGACGACATTCAATCTAATTTCTTATTAAGATGTTTCGGACTAGTGGAAAAGCCTGCTTGAAACAAAATGTCGCGATATGTTTTGCAGGTTTTGTGTAAATCTTTTACAATTAAAAATATATTGACTATTTCCGACATACAACTAATCAGCAGCAGACGAGTTTGAAAACATATTTGCCCAAAAAAATGGAAAATGTATATAATTTAAAAAAAAACAAAGATAACCCCCAATTGAATATAATTGAAAAAATAGTGACAAAAGAAGAAATTGTTCATCATGAGCAAATTCTCCTTTTGCCACAATGTCTTTTAAAAACGTCTGCTGCAGAGACGTCATAATACGTCTATAAGTAAAGATAGTATTTTTTATAGTTTCACCATTATTGAAAGGTATAGGAATTTTTGACAAAGTTTTCAAGTTTATACTCGCTAATCGGCATCTTTCCTTTGGCCATTTACAAATGACATAAATGGTGATATGACCGAGACACAAACAACTGCAACAACAACAACATTAACATTGTTGTTTGCAATATAAACATATACAATTTGAATGATTTTTTGGATAACAAAGGCTTCTTTTCGTGAAAACGGCCGAATAAGTAACAGGTTATTTAGTAGGTTCTTCTAGATCTTCTAGATCTCCATCAACATCTACAACAACAACAACATCACATTTGTTGTTGGCAACATCAACGTTAGCAGCTTGAATGAATTTTCTTGATATCAAACGCTAACATCTTGATAACCGCCGAATAAGTAACGAAAAAGTAACAGGATTTTGAATACGTAATAGGTGATTTAAAATGTACTAATGGGTCTCCATCAGCATGTTTAACAACAACAATGTACACAAATGTATTTATACGCATGAGACCAACAATTGCCTACTTTGTCCTTAACATAGAATGGACCAATCGTACTGGTAACTAGCCTCAAGAAACGCCATGATACAACTTAAACATTGTTGAAAACGAGGTAAAACATCATACCTTCATCGCTGGTTATCGAGATATACTGTATGCTATCCATTGTTCAGAAAGTTAAATTTATTAGTTAGAAATAAATACCTTAAATGATATTAAATTGCTCGTATTGAAAGATCGAGAAAGACCAGTAAAGTACTTGCTACGACCTAATTGTCAAGATAATTCAATATACTTGCTATGAATCAGAAAAACAAAAGTTTAACCAATGTGTGTGACCTATATATTATAATGATGGAGCGTATCGCTAGATGTGTCGACCGTGAGTATGAGTATAAAATCAGCTCGATCAAAACAATGTGAGGGAAATGGGATTCTGGTCTATGAATTATCCTTCTCTTTGAAGTATATTGTGAAATTTATTGTTCGAATACAACTATGGAAACAGTTATGGTACAATGAAGGTATACGTATTGAATTCAGTATACAATTATTAGTTTAACTTGGTGGTCAGAGTTTAGTACGGCAAAAAGACTACTTATCATATTTCAATACATAAACATAGTAAGAAAGGCGAGGTGTTTTGTTGTGATAAAATAGTGAGTACACAGATAAGAAGCGTTCGTTGAAATTGTGTATTTTAGGGAATTTTTGTTTTGGAATTAAACATGTTTATGTTAAACCTTAGAAAAGAATCAGGCTTTATTATGATATGTACCCACGTTGTTCTGACATGCCTTAACAAGTGGCGGGCAAATATTCGCGATTAATACATCTCTCGAATACAATCGTCGTGTCTCAGCAATGTACGGGGATTATTACATTCTAGACAGAGATGCAGAATCAGCCGAAATTATCCGATGACTCGTGTAAAATCATGAACGAAAAACGCATATTTACACATATTAAAAATGTACATCATATGGCATACGAATTTTCGTTTCAAACTGGAAGAGATGGTCTTGATAATAGTTTTGTTACAGTTGATTGACACAATTAGTTTGTGAGTAAAACCCAGAGTTTGTATTGAAATGTGTTTGTTTGTATCTGACTGCATTGCATATATGTAAATAAATTAACGGGCTTTAGTTTAAACATATTTTATTGAGAAATAGTTGCACATTAGTATATATGTAATACATGTTATGTACATAGGATTGGAAAACAAGCGTCTTAGACACTTATATCAATTCCTTTCCTGAGATAAATTTGCATCATATATTCAAAATTACATGGCGTATTGATGTAATTACATGATATATGATAAATGAAATTAGATTATATTATTGTCTCAATAGATCTCAATTTAAAAACAAAAAATGATAATGGGCTTTGTGCGTGTATATGTGATGCAGTGATTACAAGTGACAAAATAAAACTGCTGTCAAAATGAAGTGCATTATCTCATATTAATAATAACATAAAATAATTTCAAGAGACCTATTACTATTTACATGTAGTTATCTCTACATAGAGATGGCTGCTTTTGTACGAAAATAATTTGTCGATATGCATTTTATATTTAGATCGCCAAATCAAATGGTTCTCAATATGTAGTTCTGCATTCTTCAATATGCTTTAGTTTACGTTTTTGTTCAACAAAACTAATAAATGCACGTGCTGAGGATCAAAATGGACACCTTCACGCCATTTATGACTATTATTTTTTCTGTGTACATTATGTACACAGTACACATCTGAGTAACGTCTGGCAGTTTGGAGTCTTAAAATGTATCTGCGTAAAAATGGTATTCATACCGAAATACACTTTATATACCAATAAACCGTAAATGTAGCCCTAATATGTATCCCCATATGGCAATATGTCTTTAAATGACGTAAAGGCTGAGTGTCAGCAGGGAGTAGTCCCTTACAAAGTATTGTATTCTCGTGATTAAACAATGTCTAACATTTTTAAATTCCACTTTGAGTTGTAAAACATCGAAATTCAAACAATTATTCACGTCTAAACAAAATATTGATTATGCATGACTTGTAAAAGGCCTGCTTTTGTTATTAAGTTATTCATTATGTTCAATTTATAAAACAGAATAATGATATTATGGTTGTTGTCTTTATGCAATCATTTTTCCATGACGTATAGTCTCTCCAATGCCCATGAGAAACATAAATCACAAACACACACTTGCGCCATTCTTCTTCCACACAATGGCTAAAGATTGGAAAGTTGCATGTTTGATTAGGAAAACAGTTAGCCTGATAAAGGTAAGTTTTCTAGTGACACTGGTAGTTGAATTGACAAATTATTTGTTTTCAATTGGAATTACGTGTGTTTAGTACCGGAAACTGAGTATAAGAGGCCCGTAAGGGTCAGTATCACTTTACTGGAATTACACGAATGTTTTGAGTAAGTGTTTTGTGAAAAGCATTTGGGAAATGTGACCGGTAATCAGGGTTTTAAATAATTGGCTGTAGCACAAGAATTGAAGAAGATTTATCCATATAGAGCAATATATCGTGTTTCCCCTAAATAGGTTTTATAAAACCGCCTGATGCAGACACGTAAATTGTCGACTACATAAAGACAAGGGTTAACCCTTCCCCGCAAACACAGAATTAAATTGTGCCAAAACGAGAAATTGCTCGAGATGAGCAATATCTCCCATTGCCACATTGTTTTAATTCTATTCAACAATTATTTGCCTAAATGTTTGCATAGTCGTCTGTTGCAGATGTGTTGTGTGTGGGAAGGGTAAAATAACATCAGTCTTTCAGGGATACATTATATAACCCTGTCTCTTTGTTACTTATTCTATCTAATATGGCTATGGTTTTCTTAAATGCAGACGTTGTTCAGGTATCTGCAGCAGATGACTTTCGAAACATGCTGGAACAAAAAGAAATTAAACATAATCCTGTCCAGAAAACGGATCCGAGAGTGACACATTCAAGCATTCAAGAAAATTACCATTACTAGAACATTATCACGACTTTAACCCTTTTCCATATACAAACACTTTCTGACGCCTTTGCAGCAAACGACTATTGAAACCAATGTGACAAAAGATGAAATTGCTTAAAACGAGCAAGTTCTCCTTTTCCCACAATATTTCAACTTGATTAGGTAACAATGTTTCATTTACAGACATTGTTCACACCCGTCTGCTTTAAACACGTCAGCTGTCGACAGTATAATGGGATGGGAGAAACTGCACCTGCCTGCCAAGGACATTAACACATCCTGTAACCCAATCTCTATATAATTTCATCTATGTAATACGGCCGACTTTTCACGGAGTTAAACACAAATGAGCCGTGTCTGTCGATTTTGGCTCGTAGTGCACAGTCTCACCAGTGACGTCACCTTTGGCCAAAATGTTATATAGACATACAATCTTTCCCACATACAACACATCTGTAGCTGAAGACTTTAAAAACATGTGGTGAACAAATCTGAAAATATCTTTCTATAAACGATTAGTTTTAGAATACAGTTGATATTATTGTGGCAAATAGTAATTTCTAATTTTGCCAAAACGTTTTCAGAAAACGTTTGTTGCAGAAGCTTCAAATTATGCCAAAGATTTAATTAATATTACTTTTGATAAAAATGAATCTAGAAGCCTAGACCTACTAGCTGTACGCCAATGTGATCTAAAAGGATTCCACGTCGGATTGTCAAAAAGGCCCCAAGTCGCCTAACGCGGTTCATAATAAAGTAGAAATAGACTACGTGTGCCTAGGCACTAGAAAATATATTATAATTTATAATTATGACAATGACTTTCAGTAAGTTCGATACTCAGGATCAACCTTAGAAACGTCTTATAAAATTAGCGTAAAGTCCGTCGATTGTCTGTTTCGAACGTAAACTGTCTAATCGAACTGTGCGTCTACACAGGCTGATTTGAACCTTTTATTGATGTGGTTTTGTCAGCAGGGGGCCCCGTCGGAATATTGTTTCGGTGGTGCGCATTATATGCCCCTTATAATAAGTTTGCGTATTAAATTTGTTATCATAATTCATATTAACTTCAGTAGTTTTCATAGAAAACCTTAATTAAAAAAAGTCGTATCAGAAACATGAGAATGACATTGAACTATGTACGGTTTGATCATACCGTGCGCTTTTGTTGAGCACCAATATTTCTTCGCTGGGTTGGCTTTGAGGATGTATTACACCTGTATCTGTATTCGTATTAGCTGCAGTTCTTTTCGTATACACCGTTTATTTAAGGTAGGTTCATTGAAACGAAACATAAGAATGACAAATATGAAATAACATACACAGATATTCTTTTTTCTTAGAAGCAAGTCTTCTTTTAATACGGTATTCATTTGTTTCTAGGAAAATATGTACGTACTTCTCGTCTTACTTATTACATAGGGCTAGCTTGACTTCAAGCGTGTCTTCAGCAGACGACTTTTTAAGTTCATGAAACATTTGGAAGTTGGGGAGAGAGGAGATATTGCTTGGATTGAACATTTCCTCCATTTGCAAAAGTGTTTTCTCTTAACGTATGAATGTTTCTTTTCGTCGACATTCCATTTAAATTTATCATTAAGATGTTTCAGACGTTTAAAATGTTTGAAAAATCAGAATGAAAAGGAAAAACATCACCATACTATTTTTAACTAGTCAAGCACGAGATTACTGGAAAAGCCTGTTTGAAAAATAATCGCGATCTGATTAGCAGGTTTTGTGTATATTTTTAATAATCAAAATTATGTTTACTATTTCCGACATACAACTTATCAG
Source organism: Serripes groenlandicus (assembly GCA_031761405.1). Taxonomy (NCBI): domain Eukaryota; kingdom Metazoa; phylum Mollusca; class Bivalvia; order Cardiida; family Cardiidae; genus Serripes; species Serripes groenlandicus. The sequence continues at coordinate 162,338 of JASEVX010000312.1, read as the reverse complement.
CAGCAGACGAGTTTGAAAATATATTGGCCAAAAAAAATGGAAAATGTATTTTAATTAAAAAAACAAACAAAGACAACCCCAACATTGAATATAATTAAACAAAAGTGACAAAAGAAGAAATTGTTCATCATGAGCAAATTCTCCTTTGGCCAGAATGTTTTCTAAAATCGTCTGCTGCAGAGGCGTCATAATACGTCTTTAAGTAAAGTTAGAGGTTTTTTATTATAATGTCACCACTATTGAAAGGTCCAGTAATTTCTGACTTATGAGATACCTTTGTCCTGAACATCTTTACTTCCCGAGTCTTAATTTGTCCAGGCACTACGCAGACAGCTTTTGGTACCATTATGTTACTAGCCGGCGGCTATCCAACCGACCCTTCCAGAACAGACCCCACTGTCACCACTTGGTTTCGAACCTTCGACCTGCCACTCCCGAATCGAATATCTTAACCAGTAGGCTAATGAATCGGTAGAAGGGTTAAGTGAAAACATTTTACAACTGGAGGTAACAAGATGGTAGATCTCACAAAAATCTTTTCGGCCCACCGATTTCCGAACGTCCTTGACATTTTTCATTTGGAGTAAACACTATGTTATTATATTTATATTTGTACAACGCACTGACATATTGGTAAATGATATATTTCATGCATTGAGTAATTAAGATTGTTTACCGCATTTGAGCCCATTGAACGAAAGGTTCGCATTTCTGAACAGTATAGATCCAGATTAAATTGAGTAGTCAGCTTGAATTCGCACTGTTTCAACAAAAAGCCTTAAATGTCTTTCTACATATTATTTAGTCATAGTTGCTCAATTTGACAGGGTTTTCAAGTTTAGAGTGTGTGTGTGAGAGAGAGAGAGAGAGATAGAGAGAGAGAGAGAGAGAGAGAGAGAGAGAGAGAGAGAGAGAGAGAGAGAGAGAGAGAGAGAGAGAGAGAAAGAGAGAGAGAAAGAGAGAGAGAGAGGAGAACGAGGAGAGAGAGAGAGAGAGAGAGAGAGAGAGAGAACGAGAGAGATAGCGAGACATCTGGGTAGATTGAGAAAGAAAGACAGCGAGAGAAGTATGGGTATATTGGGAAAGAGAGTGAAATATATAATAGAGAGAAACAGAGAGACAGAGAGACAGAGAGAGTCAAAGGGACAGATACAAAAATAACTATAGAAAGCCAAAGAGAGACAGACATACAGAAAGATAGAGATAGAGAGATGGAGACAGCGACAGAGAGACCGTGAAATATAGAGGGGGACCTATAGAGAGAGATAGAGACAGACAGACACAGATAGAGAGAGAGAGAGAGAGAGAGAGATAGAGAAAGAGAGGGAGACAGAGAGAGAGACAATGACAAAGAGAGAGAGAGAGAGAGAGAGAGAGAGAGAGAGATAGAAAGAGAGAGAGAGAGAGAGCGAGAGGGGGGAAGAGAGAGATAGAGAGAGAGAGAGAGAGAGAGAGAGATATAGAGAGAAAAATAGAGAGACAGACAAACAGAAATACTTCTTATTGAAATATTTATTGATTTTGTGGTATTACAAAATGGTTTCTTGGTGATCATGTAGGTTTCAACATATGTGTATTGATTCCTGATAAATTATAGCTGAAAAACAACCATTTTTACATTTCCGATATTTGTTATTAAAAACGGGTTGAGTCCCAAAAAGTGTATTACAAAATGGGTTCTTGAAATTCATGTATGCATTATGCATTGTTCCTTACGTACGATCTAAAATAAGACTTGTTGCAATTTGTACATAGGTTTCTTGTAATTTTTAAGGTTGAAACAATTTAAGTTAAATTGAATTTTGGAAATTTTATTACAAACGGGTTGAGTCGAAAATGCGGTATAATAATTCGGGTTCTTGATATTCATGTATATTTCACTCGCAATTTCATTGCCATCCTTCTGAAATAAGTATTGTTTAACATTTGTGTATTGATTACGTGTAAATTAAAGCTGAGATAAACATATTTTCACATTTCCTATATTTTCACAACAAAACAGGTTGAGTCCCAAAAAGGTTGTATTATAAAACGGGTTTTTGATATTCATGTATGTTTCATGCATGATTTAATCAACACCCTACTAAAATAGTTATTATTTAACATTTGTGTATTGATTTCCGGAGAATTATAGCTGAAGTACACATATTTTTTACATTTCCGATATTTTATTACAAAACGGGTTGAGTCCCCAAAAAGTAAATTACAAAACAGGTTCTTGATATTCATGTATGTATTTTGTAATTTATCACTACTTGAGTTCGAAATTAAGCATTTTAACATTTGTTCATAGGTGTTTTGTAATTTTAAGTTAAACATTTCAGTTTAATCGTCTTTTTTAATTGTTATTACAGAACGGGTTGAGTCTGAAAATGTGGTATTACAAAACGGGTTCTTGATATTCATGTATGTTTCATGTGCGATCTCATTACCATCCTTCTTAAATAAGCATTCTTTAACAACTGTGTATTGATTCCTTGTACATTATAGCT
>JASEVX010000312.1:52500-159646 GCA_031761405.1 Serripes groenlandicus | reverse complement strand
CCTTTCCAGAAACACTGACATAAAAGATAAGAAAAACAAATGAGCTCGTCTAGCAATTTAGGGAATTAAACCCCCTTTCCCACATACAACAAAACTGCTGCAGTCTACTTTGAAATCACCTAAGCAAAATTTCGAAAATTCTCTGTAAATGAAAACACAATAATTAAATAGTGTTGAAAACATTGTAGCATAAGGAGAAATTGCTCATTATGAGCAATTTTTCCTTATGTTACAATGTTTTCAAAAGTCGTCTGCTGTAGGCGTCAGAAGGCATCTGTGTTTGGGAAAGGGTTAATGCATCCGTGTACAGTGAAGTTTCCGAGGAACCTCTGCAGTCTGTATCACTAGTATTCACGATCTGCATAATTATATGTTCCATAAATCTATATTCATTTTCTGACAATAAAACTATTATTCAAGCTCCACTTATTTTATGCCAATATAAGATGTCGAAGGGAGTGTCATTAAAACACATACTTGCTTGACATAGATATGAGAACACGATATTTTCTGTAATTAAAGATTTGTCTTGCTTACTGCAGAGATTTCAAACCCTTTCTGTGTCTAGAAAGAACTAAACCCTGTCCCTGATGCAGATGACATTAGCTACACATGCAGAAGCTTTCTCGTGCCTTTCCAGCACTTTTGAGTACATTGTACATTGTGGCACAAGGAGAAATGACTCATGATGAGCAATTTTCTTTTGCCACAATGTATTCAACTCAATGATTAAACCGAGCCCCGGTAGCTCTGTCAGTATCAACGCGGGCTGTCAAACCAGGGGGTTTCGAATCCCGGCTCGGCCAACATTCTATCCGACGTTTGACAAAAGTCACTGTTACTCGTTATTCGTCTTTCACCAATGGGGTAACAGTCAATGTGGAAAAGCAGCCAGTTGCAGTAGGGTGTGAGAAAGCCAAGAAACACATGAGTAGGTGAGCTGGCCACCATGATATGACTGAATAATTGTTGAAAATGATGTTAAACCCCAATCAATCAATCAAACTTTTTATCTATGGACGTTAACCATATTTTTAACCAGATGTTTTCAAATTCGTCTGGTGCATATTTGTTCTATGATGGAAAGGGTTAAATGCCTTTCTAGTAGAAGGCTTTTGAATACACTGAAGGAAAGATGTGAAATTGTTCAAAGAAGCAATTTCTTTTATGTCCCCTTTTATGTTTTTCAGCTCTGTATCTAAACAATACTTTCAATTTAAGAGTTATTACACCATTACACCTTTTCACCATTACACCATTACACCCTTACACCCTTACACCCTTACACCATTACACCATGTCACCCTTACACCATTACACCATTACACTATTGTACCATTACACCCTTACACCATTACACCATTACACCCTTACACCCTTACGCCATTACACCATGTCACCCTTACACCATTACACCATTACACCATTACACTATTACACCATTACACCCTTACACCATTACACCATGTCACCATTACACCCTTACACCATTACACCATAACACTATAACACCATTACACCCTTACACCATTACACCATGTCACCCTTACACCCTTACACCATTACACCATTAAACTATTACACCTTTTCACCATTACACCATTACACCCTTACACCATTACACCATGTCACCCTTACACCATTACACCCTTACACCCTTACACCATTACACCATCACACCATTACACCCTTACACCATTACACCATGACACCCTTACACCCTTACACCATTACACCATTACACAATTAAACTATTACACCTTTTCACCATTACACCATTACACCCTTACACCATTACACCATGTCACCCTTACACCATTACACCCTTACACCCTTACACCCTTACACCATTACACCCTTACACCCTTACACCCTTACACCCTTACACCATTACACCCTTACACCATTACACCATCACACCATGTCACCATTACACCATTACACTATTACACCATTACACCCTTACACCATTATACCCTTACACCCTTACACCCTTACACCCTTACACCCTTACATCATTACACCCTTACACCAGTACACCATTACACCATGTCACCCTTACACCATTACACCATGTCACCCTTACACCATTACACCATTACACCCTTACATCCTGTCACCCTTACACCATTACACCATTACACCCTTACATCCTTACACCCTTACACCATTACACTCTAACACCCTTACACCATTACACCCTTACACCATTACACCATCACACCATGTCACCATTACACCATTACACTATTACACCATTACACCCTTACACCATTATACCCTTACACCGTTACACCCTTACACCATTACACCATTACACCCTTACACCATTACACCCTTACACCATTACACCATGTCACCATTACACCATTACACCCTTACACCATTACACCCTTACACCATCACACCATGTCACCATTACACCATTACACTATTACACCATTACACCATTACACCATTATACCCTTACACCATTACACCATTACACCATTACACCATTACACCCTTACATCCTTACACCCTTACACCTGTTCACCATTACACCATTACACCCTTACAACCTTACACCATTAAACCATTACACTATTACACATTTTCACCATTACACCCTTACACCCTTACACCATTACACCATGTCACCCTTACACCATTACACCCTTACACCCTTACACCATTACACCATTACACCCTCACATCCTTACACCATGTCACCCTTACACCATTATACCCTTACACCCTTACACCCTTACATCCTTACACCCTTACACCATTAAACCATTACACTATTACACCTTTTCACCATTACACCCTTACGCCATTACACCATGTCACCCTTACACCATTACACCCTTACACCATTATACCCTTACATCATTACACCCTTACACCATTACACCCTTACACCATTACACCCTTACACCATTACACCATTACACCCTTACACCATTACACCATTACACCATTACACCATGTCACCCTTACACCGTTACACCATTTGTCTAATTCATTATTTATTCCTTCCCACATACAGACTCATTTTGACACCTATCTGCAGCAGACGACTTTTGAAAACTATATGGCAGAACAAAAAATTTGTCATAATTTGTCATTTCTCTTTATTTTCATATTTTTGCACATATGTATTAAACACTTAACCACATACAGATGCTTTCTGACAACTCTGCACAGACGATTTTTGAAAACATTGTGGAAAAAGACAGAAAAATGGCTCATAATGACCAATTACTCCCTTGTTTTTTTTAACTATATTCAATCATTTTAACAGAGGTTTTCCATATGTTTGCAAAGAAGAATTTAGAGACATCTGCTGCAGATTTGAAATATCTGGGAAAGGTTTAACCCTTTCCCACATACAGCAAATCAGCTGCAGGCCCCTTTGAAACCATGCAAGCTAAAATATGGAAAACTATACAAATGAAAGTTTAATTGTGTATTAGAGTTGAAAACATTGTTGCAAAAGAAGAAATTGCTCATTATTCTTTTGTCACAATGTTTTCAAAGGTCGTCTGCTGCAAACTGAAGGCATCAGAATGCATCCGCAGGTGTGAAATATTAAACAAGTAACTTACCTCTACCCTGTGCCGTTTTACCATCCAGAGCAATAGGGAGATAGTTGACCATGTAAGTATAGGCGAGACCTTGATAGACTGGACCAGATGGCATAGACTGCATCATTGTCCTTGGTGTTTCTGTAAAAATTTACTTCCTCATAATTTATTTCACAAAAGTGAATAAACGTAGCTTAGCAACATAATCAAACAGATTTAAACATGGGATTTATTTGGAAGTGATCAATAATTTAAGTAAATATACTAATGTAACTATTATAAACCCTTTCCCACATAAATAAATATACTAATGTTACTGTTATAAACCCTTTCCCAAATAAATAATTATACTAATGTTACTATTATAAACCCTTTCTCACATTAATAAATATACTAATGTTATTATTATAAACCCTTTCCCACATAAATAAATATACTGATGTTACTATTATAAACCCTTTCGCACATAGATAAATATACTGATGTTACTATTATAAACCCTTTCCCACATAAATAAATAAACTAATATTACTATTTTAAACCCTTTCCCAAATAAATAAATATAATAGTGTTACTATTATAAACCCTTTCCCACATTAATAAATAAACTAATATTACTATTTTAAACCCTTTCCAAAATAAATAAATATAATAATGTTACTATTATAAACCCTTTCCCAAATTAATAAATATACTAATGTTACTATTATAAACCCTTTTACACATAAATAAATATACTAATGTAACTATTATAAAACCTTTCCCACATAAATAAATATACTAATGTTACTATTATAAACCCTTTCCCACATAAATAAATATACTAATGTTACTATTATAAACCCTTTTCCACATAAATATATATACTAATGTTACTATTATAAAACCTTTCCCACATAAATAAATATACTAATGTTACTGTTACAAACCTTTCCCAGATAAATAAATGTACTAATGTTACTATTATAAACCCTTTCCCAGATAAACAAATATACTAATGTTACTATTACAAACCCTTTCCCACATAAATAAATATACTAATGTTACTATTATAAACCCTTTTCCAACTAAATAAATATACTAATGTTACTATTATAAACCCTTTCCCACCTAAATAAATATACTGATGTTACTATTATAAACCCTTTCCCGCATAAATAAATATACTAATGTTACTATTATAAAACCTTTCCCACCTAAATAAATATACTAATGTTACTATTATAAACCCTTTCCCACATAAAAAAAATATACTAATGTTACTATTATAAACCCTTTTCCACATAAATATATATACTAATGTTACTATTATAAAACCTTTCCCACATAAATAAATATACTAATGTTACTATTACAAACCCTTTCCCACATAAATATATATACTAGTGTTACTATTATAAACCCTTTCCCCCATAAATAAATACACTAATGTTACTATTATAAACCCTTTCCCACATAAATAAATATACTAATGTTACTATTATAAACCCTTTCCCACATAAATATATATACTAATGTTACTATTATAAACCATTTCCCATGTAAAATAAACATACTAATGTTACTATTATAAACCCTTTCCTACATTAATAAATATACTAATGTTACTATTATAAACCCTTTTCTACATTAATAAATATACTAATGTTAGTATTATAAACCCTTTCCCACATAAATAAATATACTAGTGTTACTATTATAAACCCTTTCCCACATAAAACAAATCTACAGCAGACTACTTTAAAATTGTGATATATTGGGGAAAATGAGAGTTTTTAATGTTAAAACATTGAGGTACATGATCATCATTCAATTTGGGAACCTCAAACGCATCATGTTCCACATGTGGTTAATAATGTTCACTATTTAATCTTTTCCCACATACAGACACATTTTGACACCACTGCAGCAAACAACTTTTGAAATTATTGACACAACAGGATAAATTGCTTATAATGACAACTTGTCCTTTTCTTTCAAATAATTATAGTTTCACTTTCAGAAAATGTTAACGTTTTTGTCCAGATGTTTTTAAAGTCATCCCAGATGCAGATTTGTTGTATGTGGAAAAGACAAACAATTGACCTCTATGCGCTTTAGATAACCTTTAATCAAGTTTTGAAATGTTTCCATGGTTACCTTGCATCATGTTCAACATGTGGTTCAAGTGTGATCCGTCCTCTTTCTCCTCCAAAATGGTCACCCATTTGAAATCTTCTGGAATGTCCTTGATATTTGTTTCCTTGGAAACAATAGGTATCACCTATAATTAAAATAACCCCTCTTCAACATATCATGTACATGTACTTCTTTAGACTCCGCTTTAGTCAAGTGGATATGGTGGTGTATTTTAGACCAGCTGACCCCGAACCTATAAAACTCTGAAAATGTTCTCTGTGCTCAGAAATGAATTTGCTTCCTATCAGATGAGAATGATCTGAGTACAGATTAATTTTTATTGTTTTGAAGCCTGGGTACATCTGATTATCAACCAAATGAGCAGTCACTGAGCTTAATTTTGAAATATCTTTGAAAATGGCATTTAACTCCAATTTAAAAAAGTTTGCAGTGGAATGATCCGAATCTTCTTTCCAGCAAAAAATATTTTTTCCACATAAAAACAAATCTGCAGCAGACTCCTTTGAAAATGCCTTAACAAAAATGGGAACAGTCCCCATAGTCCAGATTTAAATATATTTAATAAGTTTGAAAACAGTGTAGAAAGAGGAGAAATTGCACTTTTTCCACAATGTTTCCAAAAGTCGTCAGCTGCTAAGGCATCAGAAAGCGTATGTATGTGGGAAAGGGTTTGTTGGACACTGTGTTACAACATAAAGCGTTTAACCTTTTTCCCACATGGAACAAATAAACAACAGACAACAAGGAAAACATCTAGTCAAAAAATATGTCAATTGTCTATAAATGAAAGTATAATTATTGAAAAGAGAAGGAAACATTGCCGAATGAGCACTTTTCTCGTTTTGTATCAATGTCGAATGTTTTCTCATACACCTGCATCAAAATGTGTCTGCATTTGGGAGAGTGTAAACCCTAAGAAAATCAATAAAAATAAATCAACAATACCTGTATCAAATCATTATTTACGCTCTCATGAATGGCTGAGTTGAGCTGGGTTCTGAAGCCGGGATCCATGTGAGAGTCATTAGACAATACAAATATGTTCCACTTAACTTCACCCAGAATGGAAATTTCCATGTGGCCAATATCATTTGTAACTTTAACTTTATTTTCAGTCAAAAAATCATAAATTTTCGAAGCAGTATTTCTGTCTGTTTGACTTTCTCCGTGAGTGATTGTTGCGGAAAATTCCTGGAAAAAATAAATACCTTTGACAATTGATAACTCTTTACCGGTTTTTAATATGATTAGACTGTCTCCTTTAACCCTCTCCCACAAGTAGAGAGTTTGAGAAGCCAATGCAGCAGACAATTCTTTTTAATATTGTGGCCAAAAGAGAAATTGTTCAATGTTTTCAACTTTATTTAATCATATACATTCACGTTTTGAGAGTTTCAATAATATTTGCTACATGTTTTCAAAGTCGTCTGCTTCAGATTTGTTGTATACATCGGAAGAGGTTATGGTTTATATTAATGTCATTAGATAATGAAATGGGATTAGAATTAAATAAGAAGGGTTTTAATTAAGTTAAAATACTTGTAAAAAAAAGATATGTTAAAAGTGGTTTACATGTAGCTCTATTCCACATGACTTTTGCCCCAATTCTTTCATTTCTTTTCAGTTGTTATGCTTACATTCATCTAGATTTTACGTATTTGGCCTCAACGTTAACAAAATTGCCCGCAGAGAATTTGTTATATGTGCGAAAGGCAGTATATCCAAAAACTATCATTTGTCACGCAATTCTTAAATATACATGTATAAACAAAGCTTTGAAAAAAATCATAATAAGCAGTTATAATTTCTATTGTAGTTTAAGGATATTTAGGGAGCATTTTATGCTTTATAGAAATACATTCTGTTACATACCTCATCTGTCTGTGTCTCCAATGTTCCTAATTTTTTGACTGTTTTAGTACCTTCTCTCTGAAATAGGTAAATATTATACTTCAACCATTTCCCACTTGAAGACGCATTCCGACGCATCTACAGCAGACGACTTTTGAAAACACTGTGACAAAAAGACACATCGCTCAAAATGAGCAATTTCACGTTTGCCGCAAGGTTTTCATTTTTTTTTTCAACAATTATGCTTTCAATCATAGAGCTTTTTCATGTTTTTGCATGATTATTTTCAAAGTCGTCTACTGCAGATTTATTGTATGTGGGAAAGGGCTAAACCATTACTGGATAAATGCTCTTGTTGATGCTTTATTCAGCAAACTCATTTGAAAACATTGTTTAACCCTTTCCCTACCAAATCTGCAGCAGATGACTTTGAAATTATCAAGTTCAAAATATAGAAAAAACTCTATAAATGATAGTATGAGTATTGAATAGAATTGAAATCATTGTGGCAAGTGGGGAAATTGCTCACGATGTGCAATTCGTCCTTTTGCCAAAATGATTTCAAAAGTCGTTTGTTGCAGAGGCATCAGAAAGCGTCTATATGTGGGAAAGTGTAAACAAGAAGACCATGCCATACTTAGGGAATATTTCTGTCAATTCATTTTGAAATCAGGCCAGTGGTTTAAGAGGCAGGGTTCGAAATTAACAGTAGCAAGTAGCAAATTTGCTAATTAAAATGGGAATTTTCTACCTGCCCAAAAGGTCAGTAGCTAAAACTTGCTACGTGAAAAAATTCGTCAAAATGGCCCAGTTTCGTTTTTGCTTAATGTTTTTGTTCCTCTCTGTGTGTAATCCAGTTTAATTACACTCCTTTTATCAATTTCAAACAAACAGATTGTCAAGGTGGTGTACTCATAACATTACGCTAGACAAAAATAACTCCAACAAGTGTGTTCGTGGATGCACATAATTATTGATTTTAAACAAGTAACATCGGGTCATAAGATAAATAAAATTAAAGGTAAAAGTTTGTTTATATTTTATTTGTTTATCTTGTTAACGCTACCTGAAAGGTGAATTTGTAAACTCCTTTCAAAGCAAGTAGCAAGAACTTGCTACCTGCCAAAAAAGTTCATTTGGAACCCTGTGAGGCGATGTTGTTTAAAGATGTTTCTATTTTAAGCTCTGGTGCTCTCTTTGTGCTTTAGGGTTGGAACAGTTTGAACACTTTACTATAGGGAAACCTAATGGAATATTTGTGTGAAAACATTTTGAAATTAGGCCAGTGGATTAAAAGGTTATGTCGTTTAAATATTTTCCTATTTTTAGCTCTGGTGGTCACTTTGTGCATTAGGGGTGAAATGATTTGAACACTTTACTAGAGGGTAACCTATGGAATATTTGTGTGAAAACATTTTGAAATTGGTGGGCCAGTGGTTAAGGGGGAGATGTTTTTAAATGATTTTTCTGTTTTTATCTCTGTAATCCATATTGTACAGCACAGCAGAAAAGTTTGAACAACTTTTTAGAGGACCAATAATGAAACATTTGTATGAATTTATTTCAAAATAGGGCAATAAGTTTAGGAGAAAATGTTGTTTAAAGCTCTGATGGCCAATTTGGGAAGAGAAGTGGAACCAATCAGCATATTTTGGATGAGTGCTTCGAAGAAGAAATATTTCTGTAAATTTAGTTTGAAATTGAGTCAGTATTTTAGGAAGAACTATTAGAAGGGATTGAAACATCCGTGTGAAATTATTTTGAAATTAGTCCATTGTTTGGAAGGTGAGGTTCTTTGAAGGAAAAGGTGAATGGACTGACAACAACAGACACTGTACAGTGAGTAATCTATCAAGGAGTAAATGTTCTAAATTTTACATTTGCATCATCAGATAATTTTAAAGCACACAACAAAAGTTATGGCTTATCAGGTTAACCCTTTCCCTGATACAGACTCTTTTCAGCATTTCTGATGAAAACGATTTTTGAAGGTTTTACTGTACATACATACATGTATTAGGAAAACAAGCCTTGCCCCTTGGCAGCAATTGTTTTTCAAAGGATGATTATTATTTGAAAACGTTTTAAATCGAAAGATCGCTCTTACTTTTCTTATTTAGAAGTCTTCAGCATCAGATGTGTGCCAAAATAGAGTTAGAAATAAAAAGAACAAGTACAGCTCTTACCTCATCTACTTGTTTTTGTCCCGCTACAGCTTTTTCAACAGCCATCCACAGTTTGACCCCTAGTGTTCCACAACTCGTTGAGGAAGTGTCTGGAATGGGTAAGTGTGTGTTTGTTTGATTAGAATGTTATGCAAGTCAAAGACATTTTTTATTTGTTTAGTGTTTTATGCATCTTTGGAGACCAATACACCTACCCTTGACTGAGTTGCCTGGCATTTTCTCACCAGTACTCCAAATGATAGTCTTTCAAAGTAAATGGCTGCTTTTCCACTCCATATCGGGTTTTTATGATGACTGACAGGCTGGTGTCAGGAAAAATGGACCTGAAGAACTGGTAACTTACCAAGAAAATGCCATGATATAGTTTGAAGATTGTTGAAAGCGGCATAAAACACATATTATCAATCCATTAACACCACATAGGGTTTAACTGTTTCCAACCTGCAGATACATTGATATATTATGCAGTGAAAAACTATTAAATTGATTGTAGCAAAAAGTGAAAGTTGATCATACTAAGCAATTTCTCCTTTTTTAACAATTATTTCAACTGTATTAAAAAATGATAATTTCATTTTTGCTTTGATGTTTAAAACTCTTCTGCTGCATATTTGATTTACTAGGGAAAGGGTTAAATAGATTATGCACCAATAGTAGCAAGTACAGCAGTCCGGATGAAGTCAAAATGTTACAATAGTCAAACATCTTATTTACCTTCAAAATCTACAAAACAAACAGTGTTATTGCAGGACAGATTGCTGCGATGGTTCACCAACTCCATCAGTGTTTTTCTGAAGCGTTCAACCTGGAATTTTAGAAACTCTGGCCCAACTTTTGCAAAATTTGTAATTTTGTACATTGTCATTATGATAAAGGGAATCTCCGCAGTGAAGTAGAAACTCTGGAAAAAAAAACAAGTGTGTATCAAATATCTTTTTATGTCGGGCAATATCATGTACCAGTAGTTGAAATGTTATGTTTTATTTAGTCAGGAAAGATAGGATACAAGATGTATGTGGGAAATGGCAGAGGTCCAGATAATGAGGGTTAGTCAGCTCTTTTCCCCACACTATCTCTTGAATTATCCAACCAACCCTATGATGAGTGTACTCAAAAGAATCGTCTCATTTAGACGATTTGTTTGAGTACCCACAACATAGGGTTAGAGGGTCAAATAAGGATATCAAAACATGCAAAACTCCCCTTATCTAGAGTTCGGAAAGGGCTAACTAAATAAGAGCAGAAACTTGTTCCTACCTTGTTCCCTTTTCTGATAGAGTACACAGAGAGGTTGTAAGGTCTGAACTTGTCCCCATGTGAAGCCTTAATCTCTAGGCTTTCTTCCATCTTTGTAATCACAATATCCCCATATTCCCCTTCGATGGGCGTGACACAACACGAAGCAGGGTTGACAACAACAAACTTCTGTAACATTTTCTGTTCTCTGTGGTAAGTAGTACTTTGTATAGTTTCTATCAATCCTGGGGGAAATAAAAACAAAGAGTTCTGAGGGTCCGATAAACTCATTATGAAAACACGTTTTTTGTCTTCTTGTTTGAAAATATTGGAACATTGGTAAAATCTCACGTAAAATGTTGATACATGGTATAAAACGGGGAAGTAATTTGTTGTGAATAATTTCTCCTTTTTTCCAAAATGTTTTAAAAAAGAGATCTGCTGCAAGGCTTCTATCAGAGAAAAGGTAACTCATTTAGACAACCTGTCACATCCGTAGCAGACAACTAGTCACATCTGTAGCAGACAACTTATAAACATTGTTCGAAACAAAATTGATAAGTGGGCAGTTTTTTCTTTTCCAAAATTGTTTAAAACATGTATTCCATATAGGTCCAATTTATGGTGTGTGTGGATTTTTTTTTATTGTTAATTAGAATATTGCTAAACTGAAAACAGGCATTGGTAATTTGGTATTCAGAAGTAATTCTCTGCATACAAATCAATGGATATTGTGTCTATAGCTCATTTATGCATTTCAACATTTGTCCATTTGCACTTCCCAAAGTTTCTCATTTTGCTTCGGATCTTCAAAATAAATGAAAAAGCATATACAAGTACATGTATCTCTTAAAATCCTTTCCCATATACAACAAATCTGCAGCAGAAATCATTGACACACAATTAATTAAATTCTTTAAAAACAAACAAAAGTTGAAAACTTGTGTCAAAAGGAAAAATTGCTGTTGACCAATTTCCCATCTTGTCACAATAATGTTAACAGTCGTATGCTGCATATATGCATCAAAATGCATCTGTAATCGGGAAAGAGCGCATTTTTGAAACATTTGCAACAAGTAATATTGTGTGTGTTTTTCAAATATTATTATCATCTCCATCTTCTAATGTAGGTGAATGTAAAAATATTCATAATATATGGTAGTTACTTACTTGGAAGAACGTTTCTCAAGAATCCAGCAAAATAGTTGAAAACCAAACCATGGGCTACATTACCAACTGGCAGCACATCACCCAGCTTCGGATTAGGTGCTAAAATGTTTGAAATAAATAATGAATTTTTAAAATGGACTTATCAAGCTTTAACTTTGAAAGAGTGCATAGTCAAATATGTAAATAAGGAGATCATCAGAATGCAAATGGGAAAGGGATAATATTCATGTTTCAAAAGTTAATAACAATCAAATTGCAAACTTGTTCATTCGTTTCTTTAAGAATGCTTTCAAAACCAGATGGTGAACAGGGCATAACGTTGTCAAGACTACTCAAAAATCCTGAAGGTTGCTGTTTGTATGGTTTAGCAGAGGACTAGATAAACTTTTCCCCAGAATATCTCTCTTATAACTTAACGTAACCCTAGGATGTGGGTACTCAAATGAATCGTCTCACTAAGACGATTGTGTTAGTACCCAAAACATAGGATTTGAGTGACAAATAAGAATTTAAGAACAAAAAAACTCACCTCATCTAGAGCTCTGGTGTAGCACTTATAATGTCATCACATGAAAATGATTTAGACTTGAAAGACTTACCGTTTATTTTCTCCACTAAGTCTGTTTTCCATGCCTCATTATCAAAGTCAAGGACATAGTATGGTATATATTCAATGTCGCCCGTTTTAAACTGTTTGATCTCT
This sequence comes from Serripes groenlandicus, assembly GCA_031761405.1. Taxonomy (NCBI): domain Eukaryota; kingdom Metazoa; phylum Mollusca; class Bivalvia; order Cardiida; family Cardiidae; genus Serripes; species Serripes groenlandicus. The sequence goes on along the minus strand of JASEVX010000312.1, from coordinate 146,792 downwards.
TCATCACTCATGCCCTGGAATACGAGTCTGACACACATAGAATTTTCAAACAACGATTTCTCGATGGATAGAATAATCTCAAAGGTCACCCAGCCTGACGTGACTGCATTCGAGGTCACCAGTATCAGAACGAGTCTAGAGTTCTGCACAGCGTATCTTATATTATCCGTCACACATTTCCCCACAAAAAATCCGTCTTTGTCTCTTTTATTATCATCTGCTGATCTATAGTGGGCATATGTTACCAGTCCATTCTCTATGAGTGCAACATCGATCTCGCGAGCTATTTCTTCGTCCTCACTGCTGTGCACTAAAAACACATCATACAGAGAAGCGTCTTGAGTTGCCATGGCTAAACAGCTCAACTCTTCACCATTAAATTTAAATAAAACTTCAATTCCGTTTCTTGCTTGCAAATATTACTTCTATGGATAAGTGTTGTGACAACAGGAACTAGGGTTTGTTTCTAAAATTTAAAAACACAATTGTTGTAGAAATATCACCAAAATAAATACGATTTGTCAAAATGGGCTATTTAACCTTTTCCTACCGTGCAGCTGAAGACCTTGAAAACATGTAGGCTTACTATGAAAAGTCTCTATAAAGAAATTAATATGATCACTTTCTTCTTTTGCAACACTGTTTTCAAATGTCGTCTACTGCATTCGCATCATATGAGTAAGAGTTCAACCTCTCAGTCTATAAATTTATTAGAGACCGTAGATAAGTTAGTATATAGAGAATCCCTAAACTAAATGTGAAAATTCGGGACTAAGCAAACAGTGAAGAACCCGTTCAGTGAGTACTCTCATGTAGTCTGATCTGATGTTTCCCTTTTCTTACTAAATATACGTTTATCATCTATTTCTATAACTAACTCAGAAGTCTCTCCAGATAGTTTGCGCGCATTATTGCATGTTTGTTGTTTGGTGACGTTGTTTATCCTCGCGCTCGGCAAGTGTAACTTCAAAATGAATTTCGAAGAAAATATATCGTAATTTGAAAACGCATTTTTAATGCTTTTTTAATGTTAATTATGTTGTGTGAAAATCATTGCCAATATTTATCTTTCGACTAGAATACTTGCCAGAAATTCAAACGGACTTTGAAATTTGCGAATTTCACATCTATTGATATCTCGAATGGTTTATAGTATAAGTATCCGGAAAACGATTCGACGCAACTTTTGTTGCTAACATTTATAATAACCTCGTCATTGTACGTTCAACTTTGATTTCATTTGAAACAAAGACAATTTGGCCTTCTACATTTTGTCATATTAAAATGAAATTTGAATAATAAAGGAAACACAAATCATTAAAATTATAAACGGACACCAATGATTTTGGTTAATTTTTGCCAACGAACATAATCCGTGTCGTATATTCATAATTTTACTAAAAGCAAAGTTATTACAATTTGGTTATAAAATACGCATGTTGGATGTTCGACAGATCACGTTTCCAGGAATACATATAAAATATATCTAGGAATTGTAAAGTTATCGGAAAATGTTTAATTATACATCAATATCAAACTGAAAACATGAATCAAATGTATATAGTTACTCCCGCCTACACTATCATTATCTTTATTCTTTTTCAATTTTTACTTTTTTATTCTATGCCTATTTCAAATAATTGCCATTGTTACATGTATGTAATTATAACTTGTTTTATATGACGATGACACTTTGTACAAGTCAAATGTAAATAAATATTTTGTTCTGTTCTGTTCTATAAGAACCAACACTAATTAATTTACAATGCCGACATTTGCGATTGTCTTCTTCATTGTTGTTTGTAACTTGTTTCTACATGAATCCATCAAATTGACAAATATATCGACAACATTTTTGCAATAATCTGACATATATTTACATATATATGTATATGTCTCTGCTATAAATGAAAGCCTGTGTAAACATTCAAAGTTCAGCTTTTTTCATACTTGACTTCAAACGATTTTTAGAGAAGACGAGTCTCAAGGCTTGATAAAAAGTAAACGTATATTTAGTAAGAAATGATAATGGTACCACAGCTACAATTGCCAATCTTCATATTGATTAATTGAAAATCATAATCAAATACAACATTTTAACGATTTCCCATATGCAACAAATTGGCAGCAGACGGCTTTGAAAACAGATGGGAAAAAATAAGGAAAGTCTCTATAAATTAAAGTCCATTTATGATAGTTAAACATATATTAAAACATTGTAACAAAATAAGAAATCGATCATGATGAGCAATTTCTCCTTTCGTCACAATGTTTTCAAAAGTTGTCTGCTGTAGAGGTGTCAGAACGTCTGTATGTGGGTAAAGGTTAAAGAGTAAATAATAATTATAAGAGTGTCCATCAATATAATCACGTGTATGAATGTAGTAGTACATTATCCATCAATATAATCACTTGTATAAAAGTAGAAGTCAGTATCTTTTAATATAATTACGTGTATAATTGTATTAGTACATTGTCCATCAATATCATCACGTGTATAAATGTAGTAATACATTTTCTGAGTACATAACTCTCAGGGGTCAAACTGGTCTAACATTTTCTTGAGTCACATTTTTTTTGGACAGACATCGACACGGTTATTTTAGAAGTTGGAAGTTCAAACTTACCAGATGACAAACTTGTAGGTTTTGAAAAAAATGAAGTAAATACATGAATATTAAAATATATATATATCACTTTATTTTTAATTACAGATAATCATCAACATAATTTTCAAATTGTTGACCAATCAATAAACTCTCTTTTTTACGAGTGCTTAAATACTTACATATTCTCTGACTTTTTATAGGCGAAATAAATTGTTTTTTTCACAAATAAATAATTACGTAAAATCAAAGGAAAATATTTGCAAAAAACTTACCAATATTATAATCCATTATGAAAGAACCGCGCGATACCAATCAACACTCATTATGAATATTTAAGAGATTCCACCGTGCTACGATCGAGTATCGTAAAGGAAAATCTTATTTATACATTTTTGATCCAACTTTGTATTGTAATTAAAATGCAAATATATCTTTAGTCTTTCCCGCATACAACATATTTGCAGAGGAATACATTGGTGGAAAAACATCTATGCAGAAATATGGAAACTCTAAAACTCTCTACAAACTAAGTATTGAATAAGTAGTGCTGAAAGCATTGTGGCAAATGGAAAAATTGCTCAATTTTCCATTTGCCACAATGTGTTCAAAAGTGAATAATCACCTATTATTAACTGTAGTGCTTCAGTGTTACCGGAGATTTAAACCCTTACTTTATACGTCGGGGTAAATGTTTTTTTATCAGTTATATACAATTCAAAAAGCTAAGTGTCGTGTTTTTCACCAAATTATTGCTCTTTTTACCAAGGTAATAAGAGCCTTTTGCAGTTGTAAAACAAACATCTCCGTATATTTCCAAACCCACTATTGTACATAAATCATTATATATGCTTTAACTTTTCCCAATGTTTTCAAAACGTTTAAAAACTTATACTTATATTGATTTGAAAAACCCTTTTACATTCCATATATTCCTACCTCAACTTCTCGAAAAAGAGTGATTGATATTACACACAACCTTTTATTATGTTAAATGTTTATATGATTATTGGCTACATGTTTATAATATATAATGCTAAATAAAGATATGTTATGTTATGTTATGTTATGTTATGTTTGTACAGATTAGTATTCACCTTATTTAACATGCTGTACGCTGCATTGGAGTTTATCGATAGAATTATCGTTACTTATATTTAAAAAACTAGAAAATTTCCTTCGAAAATTCTTCAGGTTCATTATATATTCAAATTGTTTGATTAACTAATTGCCTGTTACAAGAAACGAAGGCGGAGCACAGAATATCAAACGTAGGGTTTTCCAGTTTATGCGGATTAAACCGTTTCCCACCTTTATACGTTTTTTGACGCATCTGCAGCAGAAGACTTTTGAAAACATCGTGCAAAAAAGAATTAATTGCAAATAAAGAACAATTTCTCATTTTGCCACAATGTTTTCAACTTGTTTTCATTAATTATACCTACATAAATATCATGGTTAACCATTTAGTTTTACGTCACCATTAAATAATATTTCAAACGTTTATATTTAAAAAGAGTTTTCTTACATTTTGCCGATACGGACGACTTTTAACGCCTTTGCAGAAGATAATTCAACATGAAAAAGTTATCATTTTCTTGCAAGGATTTCAACGATGTATTATAATTAGAAACATTTTCAATTTAAAGGGTTTGAATTATCGCAGCCCAACGGGTATACGATATCAAATAAGACGGTGACATTTCCTCACTTGACCAATATTCTAGATGAGTGTCACGGCCGGTACCGGCTTTATTTAATTTAACCCATTCCCACCTTACATACGCCTCTTTAGTGTAGCACAATGTTTTCAAATGTTGTCTGTTGTAGAGGTGTCAGAGAGCGTCTGTATCCGGGAAAGGGTTAAAGAGTAAATAATAATTATAAGAGTGTCCTTCAATATAATGACGTGTATAACTATAGTAGTACATTATCAATCAATATAATCACGTGTATACATGTAGTAGTCATTGTCCATCAATATAATCACGTGTATACATGTAGTATTCATTATCTATCAATATAATCACGTGTATAAATGTAGTAGTACATTTTTCCGTGTACATTACTCGCAGTGGTCGCACTGGCCCAAAATTGTCTTGAGCCACAACTTTTTGAACAGATATCGACACGTTTTTTTAGAAGTTGAAAGTTCGAACTTATTTGATGACCAACTTGTTGATTTTGAATACAATCAAGTAAATAAATGAATATATAAATTAATATATATATATCATTTTATTTTTTAATTACAGAGCATCATTAACAGAATTTGCAAATTGTTGACCAATCAATAAACTATATTCTATACATAAAACAATAAATAAAAGCACTTACATTTGTATTTTTTTGGAAAATTTGTTTAAAACAATGTGTGACTATTTACAGCAGTGATAGACTTAGTACAATAACACTAATTGCACATTATACGTGTATGTCTGTTATTTTCTCTGAGACTGGCTTTCAGAATAAATTGTTTTTTAACCAGTAAAATATTAATTTCTACTGATAAACACGGCATGTTGTTTTGCTATAACCATGCATACAGACTGTTGAATGGTTACTTTAGCATTCCTGTGTTCTGAGCATTAAAATAGACAAAATAATTATAATTGTATTCTTTGGTAGAAAAATACAGCACACTTTCCTAGGTATCCTTCCTGTAGAGCTACTCCTTTTCCCACAATATTTCTTTGGTTATTTAAATACATGATTTTTACAAAAAATAAAAAAATTGAGGCTAATCCTCTCAAGGTAATAGTCAGTAAGTAATTCTCTTCCCCGACCTTTACAATATCGTCAACAAATTAATATGTGTAAATCAAATAGATGAATGATAGAACAAATGTTATCACCTTTACACTAAATGTTGAACCACGGAACCTTGTTTTCATGCTCTTACAGCCATGTACGAGGCTATTTTGATTTATGTTTTGTCTTGATACAAATATCACAGAACAAAGATTTGTCTTCAAAATGATAAAGAAGCCAGGAGTTTCCTGCTTTTCATGAATGTTGAAAGGCTCAAGTTGGTGATTTACTGATTTTTGTTTTTTTATCTAAGTAGAATGAAAATATTCCTCTAGAGGACGCTTAGACGAAGCCTTCTTTTACGAGTGCTTAATACCCACAAATTCTTTGACCCTTTTATAGGCGATAGAAATTGTGGTTTTTATTTCAAAAATAAATAAAAGCGCAAAATCAAAGGAAAAATATTGGAGAAAAACTTACCAATTTATTAATCCATTATTAAAGAACTGTGAGAAACCAATCAACACTAATTATAATTATTAAAGACATTCCACCGTGCCACAATCGAGTCTTGTAAAGTTAAACCTCATCTTTTCATATTTTATTGTAATTAAAATGCAAATATATCTTAAGTCTTTCCCGCATACAACATATTTGCGGCAGCATACTTTGGTCTCTGCAGAAATATGGAAACTCTCAGACATTCTACGAATTAAGTATTTAATGAGTAGTGCTGAAAGCATTGTGGCAAATGGAATTATCGCTAAATTTTCCATTTGCCACAATGTCTTCATATGTCGTCTGATGCAGATGGGTCAAAATCCAGAGCTCATTATTCCGCTGTTTTGCAATACCAATTCTTGCAAATTCCTCCTTATACAAAATAAATTGTATTACAAAATGAAAAATTAATCTGAATTTATGGAATGTATGTTTTTATCTATGACTTTAGTCTTTATCATTATTAGTTTGTGATGTTATGGAAAAAAGAAGAACAGTCGTTGTTTTTTATTTTTTAATTTACATAATTACGTCTTTCGACTGATTAATGTGCTAACTCGTATTTTAATTAATAATTATGTTGTGATTTATAAAGTAAACGATATCAAAAAGCTTAATCAAAATCACAAAACCTGTTATCCTTATGTGCTTTCGGCAAAGACCACTTTAACTTTCACATATTATCAAACCAGCAGAATAATATATATTGGATTTGAAAGCAACTGTCGTTTGCCTTGGCCTCATAGTTGACTATTTACGCAAATGGTAACGGGTTTAAACGAGCTATTCCGATTGGCTTAGCGAGTGTTATCTAGATAACTTCTCTTATATTCGTGAATTCCGTAAAAAGCCGACTGGTTCATTGTTTATAAAGCGGACGCATCTGTTTGTTTCTAGTAAATCTTTAAAATGCTTGTCTTAGCAAGTGTGACATTCTTAATAATATATGTAAATGTGTTCACCATTTACTGTATGTAGTCACACACGCGCTGTCCCTATGATTCTTTCGAACAGTATCAGTGTTTCGATTAAACAATGATAGTAACATGATAATATCACATGTATATACACTTCTACTGAACAGATAAGTTACAATCATGCGTGCATGCATTGAACAGTCAACACTATGAAAGTGTTCACCTTCAAAACTAAACAAAAAAACACGCTTACCCTAAATTGCATCGAAAATCCATTGAAATTCCTGGGTATATATATTGCAATATCGACGAACTAGAAAGTAGAGCGCAGCTATTAATAGAAACACGGAATTACCAAAGAAAACTTTAAGGGCATGCAAATTACTTTATTAGTTTTAAGATGTTTTGTTTCATATTAGTAAAGCTAAACTATGCAATATTCTACTAATTTTACTTTATTTTATTATAGAATAAGTGACACAATACAGATACAACCTTATTCCCGACAAAATGGGAGAGTTGTTCAAAATATAAAACCATTACTCACAATGCGTTGTCCTTTTCAATTAAAATGGAAATATTGTCGGAAATTTCCAAGGCAAAGCAAAACTTCATAATCGGTTATAAACTTTTTTCTGTGCATATGAAACCGATGTACAACAAGATATATAATGAATGATTGTTTTGTCAGCAGTTCTTCTTTTTCTTTTTATCTTCAACATTATCACATGAGCTCGAACATAGCAGAGTGTAAAAATGTAACTGTAAATGAGTAGTGAAGGGGATTTTTTTTTACTGTCACTTCAAGTCGGCATCATTTAATGTTATAACTACTGGGGGCTTCACTTCAAGTTTCTTGTCATTAGATGCATTTTGATCTATTTAATATAATAAAGACTCTGATGAGACTGTGCGCATGTATGTTAACTAAGATTTGGTACAGAGTTGCAAACAGTTTAGTTCTATCATACAATGAATTATTCTTACATATATCAGGACTATAAAGCCACAGAACCATTCCTACCTATAAATATATAAATGGCACAAAGAGTGATATGAGCTTTTCAGGAAAATGAACTGGTATGGCCCCATAGCATAGCATTGAACGGATTAATTATAAAATATTGAAGTCGTTACCAAATGAAATAATAGCAGACTCTTAATTTCAATTGTTTGGTGTTTTACGCCGCATTAAAAAAAAATCAGTTCCTAATGTTTCGTATTATTATGATCTCAAATATTATTTTTAATTTGTTTTTCTTTACTGTTTCATTAATTGTTTAATCTGTTGTTATCGCAAGCATATTATATGCATTCATATGAATAAAAAAGGTATACATGTATATTATATGCATTGATATGAATAAACAAAGGTATACATGTATATTATATGAGCCGTTCCATGAGAAAACCAACAATCTGGTCTCTGCGTGATGTATCGAACTTGATTAGCAGTCCGAGCATGCTTATCCGGGCTGACACATTCCCTCTCAGGAGGATAGATGTATCGAGTAATGCTTCCTGAAATAGAAAATCAACAGTAGGCGAAAAGTGTCTACCCGGATTCGGTTCCGCGGCATGCTAAGGCTGATCCGGGCGTTACTTTACACAGAGCCCTCAATTTTGGTTTTCTCATGGAACGGCTTATATTATATTAACAATAACCCTATACCTAATGGAATCGAATTTAAACTGCTAACAATGTAATGTAAAGGGGTAATTGATCATGATGGGCTTGATTCATTCCATAAATCTTTACAACACTGCAATCTGTATATAGGAATAGTCGACGACGGAAGCTCAATGCAATGTATTTTAGAAACAAACCTTTGCATCTTCCTGTCTTTCGTGGTATTGTCTCATCCAGCACGTACCAATTTTATTTCTACATCCCCCTTTTGGATTAAAATGCGGAAAATATAATCGCGGAAATTTAAAGAACATCGTCCTAGGTGATACATATTTAAATATACCATTCTCGTTTTAAGTTGAATGATTCTTTCTAGAATAACACATAATTAACATTCGATAACCACAAGAAAGTCATAATCATAATTTAAATATGGAAATATTTGCTCTGTTTATTACTTTTATACATTCTCAGAGGTAAGTGATTTAGAAATATATTTTCAATGGAGGACGTCTGAAACTATCGGATTTGTATCGAAAATATTGGTTTCCCGGATACAATAAATCTGCTGCAGACGAATTCGAAAATAATTGGTTAAGAATATGGTAAGTGAATGTTTAATCATTAAATACATCATACTGGAAATATATTGATAATTCTTGCTCATCAAGGACTTTGTACTTTGATTAAACAATGCATTCTTACTTTAACCGTTTATAAGCATGTTGACACTGTCACGAATGATGGGCTTGCACTGCCGCACACAAGGGCTTGCCATGTTATTGCTTGTTATTAAAGCCCGGTCAATACAGCAATCGTGACGCAAAGTTTGTGGCAAGGTCGTGCCATTTGTCACGCGTAATTTACGAACAGTGCACCAAATAAAGGAAACATTGAGTGACATGGGGCTTATTATGTGCAACCTTCTGGCAATCATCCCATAAAGTGTGTCCCACTAGGTCAAATGGAAATGTTCCTACACGCTATGTCACTAAAACGTTGTTCATAAGGTGCATAGAGTGAACGAAAGTTGCCGAAATTAAGTCGTAACAATTCATGTACAAACACCTGAAAATACGCCTCAAATGGGCAGGCACATTCTTATCTAGCGCGTGGCACCCCACGTATAAATCTCTCATTGAAACGCTGATTTTCATACCATGGCGTACGCATATTTTTAAATGTAAGTGTCAACATGCCTTTACGTTGATATACAGTTACTGTGTCACCCTTTAGTTGTGACAACTCCTTTTCCAATCATTTGAAAATACGTCACGAAAGGGCACGCGGATTTGTGTTCCATTGCGTACACACCATTTTGCGTGCAAGTATTAACATGCCGTTACGTTGATATACACAGTTACTGCGTCCCTCTTTAGGATGCACAGTGTCATGATCGTAAGACAAATTTAGATACAACAAACTTTCCGTTGGTATTTCCGTGACGTATAGGTGGGTTGAGTTTGTTGGCAGCTCATTATGTAAGTAGAACGTTCCAATCTGATAGTTAACTGTAGTTTTTGTACAAACCATTGTTTACTTTCATCCACAAGCTGTACATTGCAATGGAATTTATCGATAGAATTATCGTTATTGTTATTTAAGAAACTAGAAAAATTCCTTCGGAAATTCCATTCTTTATTTAGATATTAAACATTCACACTGTCAGGAATTTCGTATTCAAATTATTTGATTAACTTATCGCCTGTTACAAGAAACGAAGGCGAAACAAAGAGTATCAACTGAAGGGTTTTCCCGTTTGGGTGGAGCTTACACTTTCCCACCTATATACACTTTTTGACGCATCTGCAGCAAACGACTTTTTAAAAACATCGTGACAAAGTAATTAATTGCTCATAAAGAGCAATTTCTCCTTTTGCCACAATGTTTTCAACCTTTTCTTTAGTAATTATACCCATAGTTATAGAGATGTTCCGTATTTTTGAGTAGACATTTTCAAAGCCGTCTGCTGCAAATGTGCTGTATGTGGGAAGGGTTAAAAGACTTCATATGCGTATGTCTTTCTTCGTTCTAGATTGCCGCAACACCGATAATGCTGTATCCAGGATTGATTGATTGTTTGTTCAAGGTGTTATACGCTGCTTTCAACACCTTTTCAGTTGTATCACGGCGTTTACTGTGTAAGTTGCCAGTACTACTAGTCCATTAATCGTGAAACCAGCCAGTTAATCGTAATGCTAACCCCGCAACTCTGACCGCAAAGAACTCAGTCATTACTACTATTTTTTGTAAGTTTCTGTAGCCAGTAAATCAATCGATAAATTGCGTTATTTACCCTCCCATACTGTATGTAGAACTTCAGCCTCATAATAGCAAAACAGACCGTCCGAAATTTTGAAATTTAGTTTTGATTGATTTATTGTCTGGAGTTTAACGTTGTTTTCGTTAATTATTCATATCGCGGCGGCCAGTACATCAAACGCATGTGTTTTTTGCTTCTTCACATCAATACTCCACACAAGAGTCTTTTCCAGGCAACTGGCTGCTTGTAAACATATAGACTAATAGCTCATTGGTGGATGTTGAATGACTCTCGTCTCATTGACTTTAGACTCAAGTCGGAAAGATGTTTGCAGATCTAGGGTTCGAACTCTCAACCTCTGGATTGACAAGCTACGTCGCTGCAGTGGCTCAGTTTTGAAATTAATGACAGTGACGACTAAATTGCATATCGTTCTTCGTTTAATAATCTCTCTAAAGGCGTCAATGATGCGTTAAGTGTGACTAGCGAACAGGGAAGATCCTGATCAGACTGCGCCGAGGTCGCTTTTTCCATGAGGTCGATCTCTATCTATAAGGTGGTTCATTTGCCCAGCACCAGGAACTTCTTACGCAAAGGACAAAGAATGCCTTCACGAACCAGTAAACAGTTTGGCAAAATGAGAGCAATCAAGTTCTCACTTTGTCTCAATCATTTCAACTATTTTCAATAATCATACTTTCATTTATAAGAGATATATACTATTTGTGCTCGGAGGTTTTCAAATGTTCTGTTTCTGTTTTATGTGGTAAAGGTTAAAACATGTGACATATCGAATTGGAATTAACATTTTATTAAATAACTAAAACTTTTCGAGAAAAAAAAAGAGATTATTTTTTTCACAATGTCAAAACGTTTCCGTATCCGGGATAGAAATATCTATTTTAATAGTGTTCAAAATGTCATAAAACTTTGTAAAAAGAGATGGAAAAGAGTTTACCACGCTTTTTATTATGGTTGTCTAATACACAAAGGGTTAAACACTTTATCAGTCACATGAATATTATGGTTTACCATGTAGTTTTATGTGTCACCATAAAAAGTTTCTATTTAAAAAGATTACGCTTACAACATTGTATTTTCGCTTTACATTTTGCCGATACGGACTACTATTGACGCCTTTGCAGCAGACAAATAAAGTTATCTTTTTCTTGCATTGATTTCAACGATGTATCATAATTAGATACATTTTAAGTTTAAAGGGTTTAAATTGTTATCGCAGCCCAACGGGTATACGATATCAATAAGATGCTGACCTTTCCTCACTTGACCAATATTCTAGATGAGTGTCACGGCCGGTACCGGCTTTATTTATATAACCCATTCCCACCTTACATACGCCTCTGTAGCAGGCGAGATTTGAAAACAGTGTGGCAATAGGAGAAATTGCTCATCTTCTTTTGCCACAATGATTTTTTACTCTATTTATAATTCAACTTTTGATTTGTTGTTTTTTAAAAACGGTTAAAAGTAAAAATCAATTTTCATAGGCAATTTTATAGTTGAATTCTACAAAAAGTGCAAACGTAACTTATGCAATGATGGTATTTGTGTGATTCGGCTAATTTCCCGTGTTTATGTAAATAATTTGTACCTAAGCGTTATATATACAAGATATACTGCTGTATTAATAATCTTTTGTAATGAGTCCTTGACAACGATCATAACACATGTGACATCTGTTTACAGCCCACCATATCTATATTTGTGCTGTAACTAAGCTTTAAGTTGAACCATCTTATATCATGTTACGCTGTGTTTATCCAGACCAGATTCAGTCCAAGTAAATTATAGAACCTTTTCTTTTGATAATCTGATCCAAGTCCAATATCACATTTATAAAACTCGTGATATAATTATAGCTAAACGTGTTTGAAGTACTGGTATTTAGCCAATAGTTATGGCTAGGCAGATATCATATCACGTTGTATAACTCGGACTGGAGGGAGTCCAAATGTTAGCATACCTTCAATAGGCCTATTGCAGTACTACTGTGATAGCAGTACTACTGTGATTTCCCGGGATACCATCAATAGCCCTATTGCAGTACTACTGATATAAATTGGCAACATTTCAATAGCTCTATTGCAGTTCTACTACAATAGCCATAATGCAGTGCTACTATGATTTGTTGGCATATCTTCAATCGCCCTATTACAGTACTAATATGATTTGTTTGCAAACCTCCAATAGGTCCAGAGCTCTAAATAAGGGGCGTTTTGCAATTTCTCATATCTTTATTTGAAACGATTCTTTTCAGTACCTACAGCATAGGGTTTGCTTTAATGATAAGAGAGAAATTGTGGGGGAAAGAGCTGAATACTCCCTCCTTATTTGGACCTCTGAATAGACCTATTGCAGTACAGCAGTGATTTGTTGGCACATCGCAGTACTTATTTGATTTGTTGGCATTCCTTCAATAGGCATATTGCAATACTACTGTGATTTGTCGGCACATCTTCAAAAGGCCTATTGCAGTACTAATTTGATTTGTTGGCATTCCTTCAATAGGCATATTGCAGTACTACTGTAATTTGTTGGCATAACTTCATTATACCTATGGCAGTATTACTCTGATGTGTTAGCACATCATCAATAGGCCTATTTCAGTACTTCTATGATTTGTTGGCACATTATCAATAGGCCTACTACTGTTATTGCAGTACAACAGTGATTTGTTGGTATACCTACCGTTGCAGTACTACTGTTATTTGTTGGCATACCTTCAATAGGCATATGCAGTACTACAGATATTTGTTGGCACATATTCAAAAGGCTTATTTTATTACTACTGTGATTTGTTGGCATACCTTCAACAGGACTATTGCAGTACTACTGTGATTTGTTGGCACATCTTAAAAAAGGCTTATGACAGTACTACAGTGGTTTATTGGCTCATCATAAATAGTCATATTTCAGTACTTCTGGAATTTGTTGGCACATATGCAAAAGACCTATTTCAGAACTACTAGATTTGTTGGCATACCTTCAATAGGCCTATTGGCTGTGATTTGTTGACATAACTTCAATAGGCCTCTTGTAGTATTGTAGTATTACTGAGATGTGTTAGTACAGCTTCAATGTGATCTTGATCTTTGATCTAGGTTAGTGGAATTCAAATTTGTAAAAGAGGTGATGCTTGTGAACATATCTTTTAAATTTCATAACAATCCTATAAGAAATGAACCAACAGAGCGATGATAAAGTTGGGGCACGAATGTATCTTCTGGCCGATCCCTTTATTGTCTTGATGACCTTGAATAGAAGGGATAACAAGAGCACCGCAAGTGAACGCCAAATGCTTGTCTGTTTTTTTCTCTCAGTTCGAAAGAGGGGCATTTCTGAATAATTTATCAAAGGGTTATGTTACTTGATAAAGACATGCCTATTGATCCTAGGAACATATGTACCAAGTTTCATTTGAAAATTTTGAAAAATTTTGAGTTATGGGGTAAGGTTAAAGTTTTGTAACAATGCAGACGACGGTGACGCGAAGGGTATCACAATACCCCGACATTTTTTTCTTTAAAAACAGACAAGCTGATAAGGCCATCAAAGAAGGCACAATTTTTATGCATTTTTTATTATATTAATCTAAACCATGTTTTGTTCATGTTAAACTTAACAAACAAACGTCTTCCAGATTATCCTTTATTTGAAAATTATCATATCTACAGAGGGTGAGGCATCTTAAATCTGAGAGCATAATTTTTACATCAAATTGAAACAAGAAATGCCGCAATGCGACGAAAGCCATGTTTTCAATGATGGACAGAAGAACTTCCGCCGGTGTTTTGAGAATTTGAGAAAGATTGTTTGTTGAATGGTGTGTGTGTGTGTAAGAAAAAAATGACAAGTTTAGAATAAATGTTTTTATTTTAAGAACAGTTACATACACCATTTTAAGCTTTTAGGAACAGTCACATACCATGTTAAGTTATAATAAATGTTTACTGTAACTAAATAACTGAATTTCATTTTTTTTATTCTTAGTTACAGCGACATTGACCTTGACCCTAGGGGCCCCAAACTCAATATAACGAAAGGTCTCTATAAATTCTTTCTACATTCCAAGTTTGGCTACAATATGTCAACAGTAAATCAAGATATTCAGTTTCAACCCTTTTTCTATTTTAAATAACAGTGACCTTAACCTTAGGGGCCAACAACGCAATCCCACGAAAGGTCTCCATAAACTATTTCTACATACCAAGATGTGTTACAATACGTCAACAGTAACAACAGATATTCAGTTTCAACTGTTTTCGAGTTTTAGTAACAGCGACCATGACCTTTATTCTAGGGGCCCGAAACGCAATCCCATGAAAGGTCCCTATGAATTCTTTCTTCATACCATGTTTTGTTACAATATGTCAACCCTAACGAACGATATTCAATTTAAATCATTTTTTCCATTTTCGTAAAAGCGACCTGACCTTGATCCTAGTGTCCCCAACTTCAATACCTTGAAAGGTCTCAATAAATCCATCCTACATATGAAGTTTGATTACAATATGTCAACATTAAATGAAGATATTCAGTTTCAACAATTTTTCTATTCCATCTTTATTAACAGCAATGTCGACCTTGACCCTAGGGGCTCCAAAACGTAATCATATGAAAGGTCTCCATGAATTGTTTCTACATAACAAGTTTGGTAATAATATGTCAACCGTAACTACAGATATTCAGTTTCAATATTTTTTCTATTTTCAGTAACAGTGACCTTAACCTTGACCCTATGGCCCCTAAACGCAATCCCATGAAAGGACTCCGTAAATTCTTTCTACATACCAAGTTTGGTTACATTATGTCAAGCGAGCCAGTACACTAGGTTAAAGCTTTAAATGGTTAGAATAATGAAGATTTTAATTTAGTGACACACGCTCCAAATAAACTTAATCTATACATATACTGAACAAAAAAGAAACTTCCGATTTGTACACACAGTGTTTGTTGTGTTAAAGAAATAATTGTGTAAAGTTAGTAGACAGGTATTATTGGCCTTGACCTGTGTTATCAGGATTATCGATTTTATTTGCACTGTTATTCGTCGACAACGTGAAACTCGATTTGCACGTGCATAATTTGATAAACATGTCCCGTGTGTGGTGTTCGGTCAATATGGTTTGCTTGTCTTACTGACATTGTTGTCAAGCGAACGAAAACGCTCCAAAATTTGTAAAAAAACAAAAATTTTTTACATTGTAGCATTTTAATACCCAATAATTTATGCGAACGTGCGATTGGCATGCTTGATGCTGGCATGACGACATAAGACGTTGCAAGACAGGTTTGGAGTTCTAATCGAGCGATACGAAATCTTTGCGCACGATTTCGAACGACAGGACGCATCGACGACTTGCCCCGTAGTGGACGTCCGCGTGTTACAACGCGTGGTCAAGACCGCTATATAATGAACACTCATTTGCGCAATCGATTACAAACTGCCACTGCTACTCCTGCTAACACACCTGGACTTTAGAATCACCGAATCAGTGAGCAAACTCTTCATAATCGTCTGCGGGGGAACGGTTTACACGGACGATGTCCTTACGGCGGGTGCGTTTCAACACAACGTCATCGTTTAAAGCGTCTTAATGGGGCACGTTTACATACTCTTTGGATACGACGGCACTGGAATACCGTTCTTTTTTCGGATAAATCCAGATTTTGTTTACATCGTATTGAAGAGGTGGTCATACCCGTTATTAAGTGTTATTTTTGTTTTTAACCTCTACCTTAATTGGTCAAATTTTCCCCCATTTTCATTTTTGCACGTAACGATGCATCATTGAGCAATCTTTAAAAGCATATATAACAATGACTCCCCATATTTATTTTTATCCAGCTATACTCAAGCAAACTTAGCGGAAGTTTCTTTGTTTGTTCAGTATATAAAACACACACATATATCATATATACTCTTTATTTCCTCCAATATTTAAGATTACAAAATTACAATACAAATTAAATTAAATAGAACAGTATGCAGATACAATTAAGATTTGTTTATTTTTTATTAAAGCCATGAAGGCAAAACAGCCATGCCCCCTAGCGGCATTCTTTTTTGACCAATCAACATTTCTTGAAGGATTCTAATAAAGGGTCACCAAAGGAACATTTCTACAAAATGAATTGAAAATCGGCCAAACACTTTCGCAGGAGAGGATTTTTTATGTTTTCATAATAGCCATATAAGGCAAAATAGCTCCATCCCTGGCGGCCATAGTTTTTAACCAAACAACATAGCTTGAAGGAATCTGATAGAAGGTCACCCTAGGAACATTTCTACAACCTTATTTGAATATCGGCCTGACATTTCCGCAGAAGAAGATTTTTAAGTTTTCACTATAGCCATATAAGGCAAAACAGCCCCGCCCTTTGGCCGCCATGTTTTTCGACCAATCAACATGGCTTGAAAGAATCTGATAGAAGGTCACCCAAGAACTTTTCTACAAAATTATTTGAAAATTGGCTCAATACTTTCGGAGGAAAAGATTTGTTGAAGTTTTCACTATAACCATATAAGGCAAATTAGCCCCGCCCCCTGGCGGCCATGTTTTTCGACTCATCAACATGGCTTGAAGGAATCTGATAGTGGGTCTCCAAAAATTATTTGAAAATGGGCTCAACAAATTCGCGGAGAAGATTTTTGAAGTTTTTCACAATAGCCATATAAGGCAAAATAGCCCCGCCCGCTGGCGGTCATAGTTTTCGACCAATCAACATTTCTTGAAGGAATCTAATAAAGGGTCACCCAAAGAACATTTCTACAACAAATTATTTGAAAAGCTGCCCGACACTTTCGGAGGAGAAGATTGTTTAAGTTTTCACTTTTCTTTTCTTTCGGTTGCCATGGAAACCAGAATTTAGGAGAAGACATAAAGAGGATGCTTCCTATGAAGTTTCATTCAAATGAACCAAGCGGTTAGGGAGGAGAAGTCGTTTAAAACGAAAGGTTTATGCACGTACACACGACGGACATTTCGCCATGACATAAGCTCGACTGGCTTTCAACCAGCGGAGCTAAAAACACACACATAAAAATAAAATCATATATAAACACACCCAACCTGTTTTGAGGGAGGCTGCGCCACCGAGGAGTGGTGGGTAAATATGCAGAATTATCTTCCGACAGAAACCCTAATCTAAACAAAAAAATAAGAGTTCAAGAGAGACATTCCCTTATGCAAGACCCATACTTCAGTTATCATACTATGGAATGTAAATATGCACACTCGCATGCAGACGTATATACGCGTCCATAATGAGTACACATTCACACACATTTACAAACAATATATACATGAACTTGAAGAACATACAAACATATATTACAAGAAGTTCACCTTGGTTGCGTAGCCAAGCTCTGTAACCTTTCCCACGTATATACGCTTTCTGACACATCTGGAGCACATGATGGCTTTTGACAACATTGTGGCAAAAGGTGAATATTTTCGTAATGAGCAATTTATCCTATCTCCACAATGTTTTCAACTTAATTCAATAATAGAGATTTTTCATATTTTCGCCTAGATGCGTTGATAATCGTCTGCTGGAGATTGTTTTGTATGTGGAAAAGGATTGTCGGATTAAAAGAAACAGGATAAAAAGTAAGAGGACAAAAAACAACGGACACCAAGAAACAGGTTAAAAAGCAACACATTTTCAAAAATACAGTGAAAATCAACATGTTTAAGTCTACAATATTTAAAAAAAAAAACTAGCAGAGGATTAATGTAATTTCTTGATATTGTATTAATTTAATGATTTTTTTAAAAATATATATACATATGAGGGAAAGGGTATACCTTCGTGCATTGTTCAATGAAATTGAGTCGGACTAAACTATTTACAACCTTACAATACTATATGTAACTCAAAGTACTAATATTGCTTTCACTTTGCAATGTTATTTTATATATTATGCATGCCTGGGTGAAGAGGTTTGAAAAGAGGAAGGAAATCATTGTGGGAAAAGAGATGGATCATAATTAGCAATTACTCCTTTTCACGCAATAATATCTTTTCTGTCAACAATTATTAAAATATTAGAACTGCTGCTTGTTAGATGTTTAAAAACAAGTTGAAGAAAACATTATGGGAAAAGGAGAAATTGCTTATTATGAGTAGTTTCTCCTTTGCACGTTATTATATTTTCTGTCAGATGTTTTGTCACATAATGTTTTTAACGTTTCTTTTTTAAGTTACAAAGACTTCATACAAAACCTAACTAAGTTGTTCAACATTGAAGATTACCTTGTGAGAATCGTGTATAAGATCATTCGGATTAAGACCCCTGTGGATACAAATTTACTTTATGAGGATCATAAGACTTCGGATCGTATTGGGATCATTTCCGAACTATCACGAATACATTTAAAACCACGAAGTTACAAATATATCTTTAAACAAGAGGGCCATGACGACCCTGGACCGCTCACCTGATTTTATTTTGTTTAACTTTAGCCATAAAAGCCTCGTCCCCTGGCGTTCATGTTTTTCGCACAATCAACATGACTTGAATAGAGGCTCACTTAAGGAACATTTCTACAAAATTATTTGAAAATCGGCCTGACACTTTCGGAGAAGAAGATTTTTTCAGTTTTCACTTTAGCCATATATGTCAAGATAGCCCCGCCACCTGGCGGCCATAGTTTTCGACCAAACATCATGGCTTGACGGAATTTCGTAGAATGTCACTCGAGGAACATTTCTTCAAAATTAAATGAAGATGTTTAACTAAAGCCAATATAAGGCTAACAGCCCCACCCCTGGCAGCCATATTTTAAGACCAATCAACATGGCTTGGTGAAATCTGAAAGAGAGTTACCCAAGAAACATTTCTACAACATTATTTGAAATCGGCTCAATACTTTCATCGGAGATGATTTTTTAAGTTTTCACTATAGATATATAAGCCAAAACAGCCCTGCAGTCTGGCGGCAATGTTTTTCAACCAATCAACATGGCTTCAAGGAATCTGATAGAAGGTCACCCAAGAAACATCTCTGCAATATTATTTGAAAATCGACTCAACAATTTCGGTGGAGAAATTTATTAAGTTTTCACTATAGCCAAATAAGGCAAAATAGTCCGCCCTCTGGCGGCCATGTTTTTCGACCAATCAGCATGGTTTGAAGGAATCTTATAGAGAGTCATCCACGGAACATTTTTACAAAAAAAAAAATGAAGGAATTCCAGAGAAGACATTGAGATGATGCTTCCTATGAATTCTCATACCAATTAGCCAAGCGGTTGGGGGGGGGGGGGGGGGGTGGGGGGGGGGGGGGGGGGAGAAGTCGTTTGAAGCAAAACGTTCGCGCACGCACGACGGAAAATTATCTAAAAATCACTGGCTGTAGAACAAACATATTAAATAATTAAATTTAATAGCAATTAAAAATATTTATTAAAAAAAGGAGTAATCTCTGCCTTTTCTTATTTTGCCACAATCATTTCATCTGTATTCAATAATGACACTTTCATTAGGGGGAGAAGTCGTTTGAAGCAAAACGTTCGCGCACGCACGACGGAAAATGATCTAAAAATCACTGGCTGTAGAACAAACATATTAAATAATTAAATTTAATAGCAATTAAAAATATTTATTAAAAAGGAGTAATCTCTGCCTTTTCTTATTTTGCCACAATCATTTCATCTGTATTCAATAATGACACTTTCATTAATAGATATGTCTATATTTTTTTTGCTTAGATGTTTTTTTCGTCTGCTGCAAATTTGTCGTAGTAGAGAAGGGAAAGACAGCAGAATATTTAGTATGCAAGCTCATATGCACGTGATCTGTTATCAAGTGATATGATTTGCCGCGTGCATTATGTGGCGATGTGCAAATCATTCCCAAATGACATTTATTTTCTACTTCAGAAAATAAAACTTAAAAGGTGTGTCCTAACTCCTCTCACTTTATCTCAAGATTATATTTCCCTGGTTACAAAAAAAACTATATTTTTTGCAGATGAATCAAACAGTGTGTGGGAAGAGGTAATAAGAAAGACAAAATTAATGTAGAGAAAGCTCCATTTAGGAATATATTCAATTTTCATTCTTAACCCTTTCCCACAAACAGACGATTTCTGACGCCTATGCAGCAGACGACATTTGAAAACATTGTGACATTAGAAGAAATTGCTCAAAACAAGCAATTTTGCGTTTAGCCTGATTTTTTAACTCCTTTTTATAATTAAATTTTCCCTCATAAAGATTTAACACAATCTTTCCAAAATGCTTTCAAAGTCGTCTGCTGCAGTTTGCTGTATGTGGGAAAGGGTATAAAGAAAGACAAATGTGGAGAAAGCACAACTCAGGAATAGATTCTATTTTCATTCTTAAAACCCCTAGAACCCTAATCTATCCCCTTCAGGGGTTACTTTCTGTGCAAATATCTCTGGATGTTGGGGGACCACCTGTCTTTCAATGGCCGACATCAAGCTCTCACTTCTATCTGTAGGTATAAAACAATACTGATTCTGATTTTCTTTCACTTAATTAATTCATTACTCTTTATTACATGATTCCAAAATCCGATTCAACCCTTTCTCTTGTACACCAAATCATCAGCATATGATTTTGGCTGACTGATAACGCCATTTTCAAAATAATTCTGTCATATCATGACGGCCAGTTCACCTACCCGTGAGTTGTCTAGCTTTCTCACACCAGTTTACCACACTAGAGTCCTTCCTAGCAACTGGCTGCTGTAGCTTGTGACATAGACTTTTGTCGAACGTTGGAATGAATGTTGGCCAACCTATGGTTCAAACACATAACCCCTGGATTGACAGATGGTTTTGAAATCATCAAGGTTAAAGATATTGCATACCTATATCAAAGAAAGTTTAATCATTTAAAGGAGTTGAAAACATTTTAGCAAAAATAGAAATTGGTCATTGTGGCAAAATTGTTCTTGAAAATATCTGTTGAATATGCATCAAATTGTGTAATAATTGCAAATTATGGTATAGGTTACATTATAATGACGATGTTGAGTTGAGCTTATGTTGATATCTACCAGAAAAAATAGGTACAATTTTAGTCATAACCACAGTCACGCTTACCTATATTCTGACATTGTAATTATTTATTAAAATCGATGTGATAATAATATGCATATATACCATCAAAATGGATGAAATCAACAATGGAAGTAAAATCTCCAACTTTCTGCTTGACAGCTTCTCTGTTCAAGATATTTCTGGTATGTTCAACAAAGTCTTCTGCCTGTTTGTACATGTCATCTTTCTCTAGTCCCGCAAATGGATACCTGTGAGTCATCTCGTGTAAACAATTTATTGGAGTGGCATACTCGCATATAAAACATACACTCTGGAAAGAAAAGGGGCTGCATCACACGAAAATGAATCTTCAGAACGTCCAATATTAACCCTTTCCCATATACAGAGGCACATTGACGCCTCTACAGTATACGTTTTATAAAACCATGTGGCAAAAGGAGAAACGGCTTATATTGAGTAATACTATACTCTCATTTATAGAGTTTTCAAAAATATTTGCTGCATGTTGCAATGTTGTCTGCTGCAGGTTTGTTTAACTATACTCTCATTTATAGAAATTTTCAAAAATATTTGCTTCTTGTTTTCAATGTTG
The DNA here is from genome assembly GCA_031761405.1 of Serripes groenlandicus. Classification (NCBI taxonomy): domain Eukaryota; kingdom Metazoa; phylum Mollusca; class Bivalvia; order Cardiida; family Cardiidae; genus Serripes; species Serripes groenlandicus. The sequence goes on along the minus strand of JASEVX010000312.1, from coordinate 124,475 downwards.
TTTGCTGCAGATTTGTTTATGTGGGAAAACTTAATTGATATTACTATAAAATTGAATAAATCTTTAGTTGTTTTGGTCATAATTGTTCACCAGAGGCTTGCAGGTAAATTGTATGACAGGAAAGATCCTGATAAGCTGACAAAGACACAGGCTGATCTGGATCTTGTTAGTCACTAAGTACCAATGATTGACTTTAGTACTTTCCCACATACAACAAATCTACAGCAGACAACTTTGAACAACATCTAGGCAAAACTATGGAATATCTCTTTAAGTAAAATTATAGTCTTTTAACAAAGTTGTGAACGTTGTGATACATGAGCAATAACAATGATGACACTTCTCATTTTGCCACAATGTTTCAGATGCTTCAACATTTGTTTACAAACGAGAAAGGGTTAAAAATATGATGTGGTTCAATTTGTTATTCTAAATGAAATGCAATATATACCAGTACCCATCGAAAAACAGGGTTTAACACTCCCTTTCCAACATACAGACTCTTTCTGACGCCTCTGCAGCAGTCACCTTTTAAAAACATTGAGGCATAAGAAGAAAAGGCTCATGATGAGCAATTTCTCAATTCTCCCCAATGTTTTCAACTCTATTCAATAATTATACTTCCCGTTATAGAGGTTTTCCATATTATTGCCAAGATCACTTCAAAGTTGTCTGCTGCAGATTTGTTGTATGTGGGAAAAGGTTAAAGAAGAACATTCTGATACTGTTCTCTCATAATAATAATAGTGACCGCCTCCCTGGTGTAGTGATAGAGCATCTGCCTCAGTGCGGTAATTTGCGTTTTCTATCCGCAGCCTAATCATACAAAATACTTTAAAATGGTACTTAAAGATGCCCTCCTTGGTGCTCAATATTGTGGGGTTAGCACTGCGACTGACTCGCTGGTGTCAGGATATATTGACCAGTAGTACTGGTAACTTACTCAGAAGGATGTGGCAAACAATTAAAACCATTGTGGGAAAAAAAGAAAATGCTTGGAAACGCGGTGATATAACTGAAATTTTGGTGAAAATCAATTCCTTCCTTCAGATGATTTGAGTTCAGAGAGGTCTAAAATAGCATATACGGTCATGGATTAGACAACACTTACCAAGCCTGTCTGTGTACTTGTATACCTGTAGACATGCAGTAAATATGTTCTTTTACCTATCATCACAGGCTTCAGATTACCCAGGTGTTTCAACGTACTGTTTGTAGATCTGAAAGGTATGTGCAGAACAGTGTTTAAACCATTTCCAATATACAGACACCTTTTTCCAACAGCTAACTTTTGAAAACATTGTGGCAAAAGGAAAATTATTAATACTGAGCAATTTCTCCTTTTGCCCCATTGCTTTAAACAATATTCAGTATTATTTAACCCTTTCCCAGGTACGGACCTCTTTGCAACACAGTTTTTTTAAAAATGCTAATAATAAGCAATTTCTCTTCTTTTATCTCAATGGTTTCAACTCTATTCCATAATCATTCTTTCATTTTGCAATATTTATCATACTTGGCCTAGATGTTTACAAAGTGCTTTTTTGCAGATTACTTGAATGTTGGAAAGGGTTAACATTGCTGATTTTTTAAATGGATTTGTCCACCTTTGCATTTAAAAGAGTCCATAGCCAAGTCTTCACTCTTGGTATCACGATAAAGATGTTAAGTTGAGCAGCTTACAGTATAGAGCATTTGTAAACGATCCAGATACGCTGGCTGGTCTGGCTCTTTAGTAGTCTAGTGACCTAATTCTTGAGCTGACATGACAAATACTCGAAGTTTGCCTAGATATCATCAAGGCAGACATTCTGACAAAGTTAAAAGCTGCTAAAGCAAAATATGCACTCTCTAGTGTTAACAAAATGTTCCTGAAATTTGGCATTGTGACCTAAAATTTTGACCGGACATGACCTTTATACAAACCTACACTAGATATCATCAAGACAATGGTTCAACATACTCAAGTTACAATTGCGGCCTAGATAGCACAAAGACAAATATTCTGAAAACGTTTAAAGCTACTAAAGCAAAATATTCTGACTAAATTTTTCTTCAATAGTTTTTGAACAGACATGACCTATATTCAAACTTAACATAGATATCAATTAGTCTGACAAGATTTTAACATGCTAAAGTTAAAAATGCAACCTCCAGTGTAAATAAGATTGTCCTTCGATTTGGTCTAGTGACCTAGATTTGGACCATATTTAAAGTTGGCTTAGATATTATCAAGACAAAAATAATGACAAAGTGTCAAGCTGCTGAATTTAATTTTGCGGACTTAATGTTATGTGAACAAGACAGGATCCATGTTTCGAGCGTGTCCAAGACTTGATGAAGATGTATGTTCCGATAAACTTTCATGAAGATCGGATGCAAAATGTAGCCTTGTCAGTGTTAATAAGGCAATTGTTAACAACGCATAACGGAAGGACGACGTACAACTGGTAACTGCTATAGCTCTCCTTGAGCAGTTCGTGCTCAGGTTAGCTAAAATGGATACATATCCTAACTTGTAGCGCAGAGGTATTGTCCTGGGCGAAAAAAGAAAATCAAAAGATAATGACCTAAACAAATATTTGGATTATCAACAATCAATCTGCCAAAATAAAATATCTGGGTTATAACTATGTCCGCACATTGAGTCCATTCATGGGAAAAGGTACAAGTTTGAATTTCTCAACAGTGTAGATTAAGATCAATCTTTTCAGAAGCTACACAAGTTGACTGAAGCTTCAAACAAGCTTATGCAAGTTATATGTGGACAGTGTAGATCTTGATCAGGCTTTTCAGATGCATAAACTGATCTGATTCTACACTGTTCTCAAAAGCCATCTTGTATCTTTTGTGCAAGAACATACTCAATTACCCCTGATTGGCTGCTTTTTCCACACTATCTTCAACTGTACAAGTTTCAGGTACAATCACAAACATCTTGGCTATACAACCCTCGGCTATTTGATTTTCTATGAGGAAGTGTTTAATTCGTCCTTTAAAATCTGAAAAATATAAACCAGACATCAATATCGATTGATTAGCCCCCCACCCTCCCCCCTCCCCCTTTCTAACATATTACAAATATGTAGCGGACGATTTTGTGTATTAAGGTAAGTGGGTCATGTGGTATTTTATCACTTATCTGACCAGAATACTTCGGGTGTATTAAGGTTAGAGGGCCATGTGGTCCTGTATCACTAATCTGACAGGAATATATGGGCTGTGTATTAAGGTTAAGGGGCCATGTGGTCCTGTATCACTAATCTGACCCGAATACTTGGGCTGTGTATTAAGGTTAGAGGGCCAAGTAATCCTGTATCACTTATCTGACCTGAATAATTGGACTGTGTATTAAGGTTAGAGGGTCAATTAATCCTGTATCACTTATCTGACCTGAATACTTGGGCTGTGTATTATGGTTAGAGGGCCAAGTAATCCTGTATCACTTATCTGACCTGAATACTTGGACTGTGTATTATGGTTAGAGGGCCAAGTAATCCTGTATCACTTATCTGACCTGGATACTTGGACTGTGTATTATGGTTAGAGGGCCAAGTAATCCTGTATCACTTATCTGACCTGAATACTTGGACTGTGTATTATGGTTAGAGGGCCAAGTAATCCTGTATCACTTATCTGACCTGGATACTTGGACTGTGTATTATGGTTAGAGGGCCAAGTAATCCTGTATCACTTATCTGACCTGAATACTTGGACTGTGTATTATGGTTAGAGGGCCAAGTAATCCTGTATCACTTATCTGACCTGGATACTTGGACTGTGTATTAAGGTTAGATGGCCAAGTAATCCTGTATCACTTATCTGACCTGGATACTTGGACTGTGTATTAAGGTTAGAGGGCCAAGTAATCCTGTATCACTTATCTGACCTGGATACTTGGACTGTGTATTATGGTTAGAGGGCCAAGTAATCCTGTATCACTTATCTGACCTGAATACTTGGGCTGTGTATTATGGTTAGAGGGCCAAGTAATCCTGTATCACTTATCTGACCTGGATACTTGGACTGTGTATTAAGGTTAGATGGCCAATTAATCCTGTATCACTTATCTGACCTGAATACTTGGACTGTGTATTATGGTTAGATGGCCAAGTAATCCTGTATCACTTATCTGACCTGAATACTTGGACTGTGTATTATGGTTAGAGGGCCAAGTAATCCTGTATCACTTATCTGACCTGGATACTTGGACTGTGTATTATGGTTAGAGGGCCAAGTAATCCTGTATCACTTATCTGACCTGAATACTTGGGCTGTGTATTATGGTTAGAGGGCCAAGTAATCCTGTATCACTTATCTGACCTGGATACTTGGACTGTGTATTAAGGTTAGATGGCCAAGTAATCCTGTATCACTTATCTGACCTGAATACTTGGACTGTGTATTATGGTTAGAGGGCCAAGTAATCCTGTATCACTTATCTGACCTGGATACTTGGACTGTGTATTAAGGTTAGATGGCCAATTAATCCTGTATCACTTATCTGACCTGAATACTTGGACTGTGTATTATGGTTAGATGGCCAAGTAATCCTGTATCACTTATCTGACCTGAATACTTGGACTGTGTATTATGGTTAGAGGGCCAAGTAATCCTGTATCACTTATCTGACCTGGATACTTGGACTGTGTATTATGGTTAGAGGGCCAAGTAATCCTGTATCACTTATCTGACCTGAATACTTGGGCTGTGTATTATGGTTAGAGGGCCAAGTAATCCTGTATCACTTATCTGACCTGGAAACTTGGACTGTGTATTAAGGTTAGATGGCCAAGTAATCCTGTATCACTTATCTGACCTGAATACTTGGACTGTGTATTATGGTTAGATGGCCAAGTAATCCTGTATCACTTATCTGACCTGAATACTTGGACTGTGTTTTATGGTTAGAGGGCCAAGTAATCCTGTATCACTTATCTGACCTGGATACTTGGACTGTGTATTATGGTTAGAGGGCCAAGTAATCCTGTATCACTTATCTGACCTGGATACTTGGACTGTGTATTAAGGTTAGATGGCCATAGATTCCTGTATCACTTATCTGACCTGAAAACTTGGGATGTGTATAAGGGTTAGAATGCCATGTAATCCTGTATCATTTTTAGTTTTTGACCTTTGAATGTGACCTTGACCTTCAAGCGAACATTCTGTGTCTTGAAGGCACTACACCATCTGATCAAGATTAACAATTGTGCCAAGTTCTTGGACAATTCATTGATGCCATTAAGAAGTTAAACCCAGAAAAGCTGGAAAACACACACACATTTTGAGATACATGGACCCAACCTAACACAAGTATAAGATGATTGTTATTTGTAGAATCATAAAGTATGCGGTCGTAAACACTTACTGTTTTATTATGTTCAATGAAGATCTTTTAAATAACCTACTTAACTTGATTTGTTCAATATAGCTTAGAAACTGTGAAAGTTTCTACAGGATTAATTGAAACTGAAATCACTAGCAAAATTTACGAATATACATGTAAACAGACAGAATGACAAACATAAACAATTTATCCCTCTTTGTACCTCTAGCTAATAATTATGACTCTTACCTTCCCCTAGCGTTATACTCAAATAGTTGATCACATACGCCCAAGACAGACCCGGAGCTACATCGCCGCAAGGTAACTTCTCACACATACGGACTGGTTCTCCTGTAATAACAAAATTGGTTACACATACAATTTTAAACTTTAACCCTTTCTCTTAAATAGACTCTTTTTGACGCCTCTGCAGCAGACGACTTTTTGAAAACATAGTGACAAAAGAAAAAATTGCTCAAAACGAGCAATTTCTCCTTTTGCCACAATATTCTCCACTTTTAGCCATAGGTTATCTATTCAATTATAGAGATTTTCTATTTTTGGACAAAATATGTTCAAAGTCGTCTGCTACAGAAATGTCGTACGATGGAAAGGGTTAATTTATAGAGGTTTACAATATTTTAAACCAGATGTTTTGAAAGTTGTCTGCTGCAGATCTGTCATATGTCCGAAAAGTTTCAGGTTAGTCTGCTTTGAAAACATTAGGAAATATATGTAGCACACAGAATTGAAAATAATGTTGGAAAAGATGTTGTTTTTTTAGCAATTTCTTTGTTCTCCACTTTGTTTATAATAAGTCATCAGCAAAGTAACTTAAGTCATCTGTATACGGCAAATAGTTAATTAAACAAGAGTGCCAGTGCCGCCACAATATACGCCGCCACAAAATATAAAGATCAAGATTGGTCCTTTTAAGTATTGCTTTTAACATGTCTGTATACATAAGCTCAAAATGAAGTCTGTGAGACCAGTTAGCTTAGCTGGAAGAGACAGGGACCTGAGATCATGGTTGCCTGGGTAGTATGTTTGATCCCTGCAAGGGCAGCCAGGTGTTTCCTTGAGCAAAACAGTTTATCCACACTTGTTCAGAGTTAAAAGTCTTACTCTGCTTACCAGCCTAGCTGACTTTGGTATTAACTAAAGAAAATAGGATACATATAAACAGAGATAGAACCATATAGAGGATTCCGATATGAAAGTAGGTCAAAGGGCAGTGTCGATATGTATCCTTTGTTCCTTCTGAGCATAACTCTTGCAAAAATCACTCTACCGGATAATCCCTGCTTTATGCACTTCTACCTGTTTGGAAAATTGAGTTGCGTTCTCAAGTGAATATGCTATAGAGACCAAGTTTCGAAAGGCATAACTATTGCAAAAATTGCTGAACCGGAAAATCCCTGCTTCAAGCACATCTACCCATTATAGTTATGATATTGACACAGTTTTGAAAAGATCCAGTCAGAAACGTAGGAAGAGTTGCGTTCACAAGCCGCAATATCAATCAGCTACAGAGACTAAGTTACAAGGGACATAAATCTTGCAAAAATCGATGAACCGGAAAATCGCCGCTTCATGCACATCTACTCATTATAGTCATGACATTGACCAAGTTTTGAAAATATTCAGTCAGAAACATAGGAGGAGTTGCGTTCACAAGGCTGCAATATCATTCAGCTACAGAGACTAAGTTACAACGGACATACATCTTGCAAAAATCAATGAACCAGAAAATCGCCGCTTCATGCATATCTACCCATTATAGTCATGACATTGACCAAGTTTTGAAAAGATACGGTCAGAAACGTAGGAGGAGTTGCGTTCACAAGAAATGGACGTACGGACGTACGGACGAACTCATGGGAGAGTACTTGTGGCCCCCACAAGTATGCAATTCATTCCGTAATTAACCCCCTTTTACGGAATGAATAATATGCAAATGAGATACCCGTTATAAAAAATTAAAAAAAAATATTTATCTAAGTGTCTTTATAAGGGTGGTGGATGGGAACGCACCCCACATCTACTCTCTCATGCAGACGGACGGACGGAGAAGATGACGCCTGCGGCGTATAAAAATGAAGTTGAAGTGAAAATATGAAGATTCCAACTGTTTCCGAACAATTATTGAATAAAGTTGAAATCGTTTATCCTTTTGACACAATGAATTCAAAAAGCGTCATTAAACGTCTATATGTGGGAAAGGGTTAATACATGTAGTTTCAAAAAGACACCATTACACATTGCATGGATTTTTTTAAACTGAACTAAACTAATATAAGATAATGCTATCTAGACTTACCGTTCATTTTCTGCAAGATGTTTTCCTTAAATTTGGGTTCTTTGGTGCTCACATATGTGATGAACTTCATGTAGCAGGGTAGACTGTTGCCATCCACATCATCAAGCACTATGGGTAATATGCGCAGAGAGTTTTCGTTGATAGACGCAGCTAGTAAGCCTTTACATTCACAGATTTTTAATTTGTCATCTAAGAAATCTTTTGAAAATATAAATATAGTCCAGTGTGCGTCTTCAAGTTGTTGAAAATGTGATTTGCCTAAAGCACCTCTTGTCACAGTTTTACCCTTGCCACTCAGAAATGCTTCAACGTCTTCGGCCACCACTAAAGATGTACGATCATCATCACAGCATGAAATATATACGTCATTCTTTCTTTCTCCAACCTGAGGAATAAGACGTAATGTGGATCTCGGATCATTCCTCGCCTCTTTTTCTTGTGTTGCTGCCTGCTGTAATGAGATCAAGAATAATACCCAAATCAAGCAAACCGTATTCACTTTACCCTAATTGTGACCCTGACATTTCAGCAATGGACCATCATGTCTTATAGTGAAATACATGCCAAGTTATATGAGCTTGTCGATGGGAAAAGGAACAAGTTTGCTTTCGTGAACAGTGCAGGTTCAGATCAGCAAGAACATATGTAGTCTGATCTAGATCTCAATTGTTCAGATATTACATGCATTAGCTAGTTAAAAGCTTCTGTAGATTGAAGGAATAGTTGATTGATGGTTGTAACAACAGGTTTTCAATTATATCAGCGTTTCCTAGGTAAGTTACCAGTACTACTGGTTTGTTTAACCTGACACCAGCCAGTCAGTAGTAATGCTAACCCCTCAACTCTGAGAGCAAATGAGGGCAACCATTACTTCCATTTTTTGGATGACGCTGCCGAAGATCGAACCCGTGACCTCCTGCACCCGAGGCGGATGCTCTACCACTACACCACCAATTCGGTCTGAAGGAAAAGATGTATAGGTTGATCTAAACCTGTTCAGAAATGCCATCTTAAACCTTTTCCCAATTAAATCTCATATAGATTATATATATTATATGAGCCCTTCCACGAGACCAAACCAAAATTATTGACTCATAATGTTTCAACCCAGATCACCCTGTGCAGGCTAATCCGGGCCAACACATTCCGTCTTAGGGGAATAGAGGTATAGAGTAATGATTCCTGAAACAGAAAATCCACAAGAAGTGGAAAAAGTCTGTCTGGGTTAGCCTGCGAGGCATGCTTAGGCTGATCCTGGTCAATACTTTACTTTAAGTCCATAATGTTGGTTGTCTCGTGGAACGGCTCATATGTAGGCCGTAGAGCTACAATGTTCACATGCTACTAACACAAGCTTATTTGAAGATTCTGTCAATGTGTGTATATTCAGATAACGCTTTTTGAACTCATCTTAAATTTCAAGGGGAAGGCAAATGAATTTGTGTCAACTTAGGTTAATGATGCATTGAAAACACTGGGATATAAAGATATAAATGATAGCCTATCAAATGCAGTATCCACGAGTTCTTGGGCGATATTAAGCTTAAACAATTGGTTGCAGCCAAACGTTGCTATTTCGAAAGCAGGCATGTTATGAGATATCAGATCGCTTTGCTTAATAACAGATAAACATTTTCAGAAGCAAAGAATTTTACAATTTTATCATTTACTACTTTTCTGATGCTATCTGGCTTTCATGATTTCCAAATAAATTCTTTGTAGAGGGTCATGTAAAGAAGATGTCTGAAAAATGACTTTGAAATCAGACAAAAACATTCAGAGGAGAATCACTATAATGTTTTGTCATTTTACCCCCATTCTGATGCTGCAGTTACTGCAGTTCTACATAGAAATTAATTTGTTGACCAACTTTGAAAGAGGTCTACCATTCCTGTGAAGTTTAGTTCAAAATGGTCTACTGCTTTTACCCTTTTCCCACTTGATGATGCATTTATGTATCTGCCGCAAATCATGAGCAATTTCTTCTCTTACCCTAATGTTTTCAACTCTTTACAATATTATTTACTCTTTCATTTATAGAGATTTATTTATTCCCACAAACAGACGCTTTCTGAGGCCTCTGCACCAAACGACTTTTGAAAACATTGTAGCAGAATGAGAAATAGCTATTTTGAGAAATGTTCCCTTTTGCCTCAAAGTTTTCAACTTTATTCAATGATTTTTCTATCATTTATAGAGATTATACAATGTTATGTTTTATACTATATGCTTTCAAAGTCATCTGCTGATTTCCCAGTCGTTGCAGGTAATATAGGGTTATGTGATGTTATCTAAAGATATTGATGAAGCCGTAGAAGCATGTTGCACAACTGACACAGAATGTCACAAACAATCACAAATGCTCACGCTGAGATCACTTTGTTTCCATATTGACTTCTTCACTTCTGTGAAAATCACCTCTGCCTGCTCGTCATCTATAACAAAAAATTAATATTAAAGAAAACAAGAGAAAATATCTATCAGCTGATCTAACCCTTTCCCTCAAACAGCAAATGTGCGCAGCAGACGACTTTGAAAACATCTTAGCAAAAATGTGAATAATTGCATAATAAAGTTGAAAACACTGTGGCAAAATGCTAATTTTGAGCAATTTCTCCTTTTATCACAATGTTTTCAAAAGTTGTCTGCTGCAGAGTTGTCAGGAAGCGTCTATATGTCGCAAAGGGTAAATAGAAGTCACATTATGCAGACCAAGTAAGACCATGGATGCGAAACCATCAGATCACAAAAGCTCACTTTATGCACTTTAAAATGAATGAAAATACTTCATTTAAACCGTTCCCACTTGCAGACACATTTTGACACATACAACATTATGAGCACTTTCTCCTTTTGCAACAATGTTTTGCAAATCTATTATATTTTCATTAAAAGAAAATTTTAAATGTTTTGTCTACATATTGTTTAAAAACTAGAGATTTCTTTTTTGAAAAAGCGCTTGTCTCTCCATTTGTGTGGTCGTAGGGGAGGAAAAGAAATGATAGAGATGAAATTTGTAGTTTTGGACTGGAGATGAAGCAACAGTGACTTTGAAGTTTGGCTTATTAACCTGTAGACAATAGTGGACATGTATTGCATGAGATGCACAAGATTAGTGGTTATTATTTTTTAAAGAATTATTGGGCGGAAACCATTGTTCAGGTCAAGGTGTCATGGCCATTCTGTATACCAAGTATGAAGTTCCTGGGCCCAAGCAGTCTTCAGTTATTGAGCGGAAACCATTGTTCAACCCAATGTCACCGTGACATTGACAACTGTGACCTTGGCCTTTGACTTATTGACCCCAAAACCAATAGGGGTCATATGCTGGTGGTGACCAACCTGCACACCAAGTATGAAGTTCCTGGGCCCAAGCATTCTTCAGATATTGAGCAGAAATCATTTTTCAGCCCAAGGTCACCGTGACATTGACCTTTGACCTACTGACATCTAAATCATTAGGGGTCATATACAGGTTAGGACCAACCTGCACACCAAGTATGAAGTTCCTGGGCATAAGCAGAGTTATTGAATAAAAAACATTTTTCAGCTGAAGGTTACCGTGACCTTGACCTTTGACCTTGTGACCTTAAATCAAACAAAATCAATAGGGGTTATGTACAAATTAGGACCAACCTGCAAACCAAGTATGAGTAATTGAAATAAAAAAAAATCAAGAGAATGTTACTGTGACGTTGACCTTTGACCTTGTGACCTCAAAATCAAACAAAATCAATAGGGGTCATCTACTGGTTAGGACTAACCTGCGAAACCAAGTAAGAAGTTCCTCGACATAATCATTTCTCAGTTATTGAGCGGAAACCATTTTTAGCTGAAGGCTACCATGACTTTGGCCTTTGACCTAGTGACATCAAAATCAATAGAGGTCATTTGCTGGTGGTGACCAACCTGCACACTAAGTATAAAGTTCCTGGGCCCAAGCATTCTTCAGTTATTGAGCGGAAACCATTTTTCAGCCACATTTCACCGTGACCTTGACCTTTGGCCTACTGACATCAAAATCAATAGGGGTTATTTACAGGTTAGGACCAACCTGCACACCAAGAATATTGTGCCTTGGCATAAGCGTTCTTGAGTTATTGAGTAAAAACATTTTTTTTCAGCTGAATGTTACCTTGACCTTGACATTTGACCTTGTGACCTTAAAATCAAACAAAAATCAATAAAATGAAAATCCTTCTTTAGTTATTGAGCTGAAAGCATTTTTCAGCTGAAGGTTACCATGATCTTGACCTTTGATCTAGTAACCTCAAAATCATAAGGGGTCATCTGCTGGTGGTGACCAACCTGCACACTAAGTATTAACTTCCATGGCCAAAGCATTGTACAGTTATTAAGCCAAAACTATTTTTTCAGCTCATTGTCACTGTGACCTTGACTTTAGACGTTCTGACCTCAAAATCATTAGGGGTCTTCTACTTGGCATGGCCAACCTACATATAAATTATGGAGTTCCTCGGCTCAAGCGTTCTTCAGAAATTGAGCAGAAACCGTTTAATACCTCACAAGGTCACCATGATCTTCACCTTTGACCTTCTGACATCAAGATCAATAGGGGTCATCTACTGGTCATGACCAACCTGCATACCAAGTATGAAGTTCCTACGCCCAAGCGTTCTTCAGTTATTGAGCGGAAACAAGTGTGACGGACATGACCTTGACCAATGACCTTGACCTTTGACCTAGTGACCTTAAAGTCAATAGGGGTCATTTGCTGTTAGTGACCAACCAGTACACTAAGTATGAAGTTACTGGGCTCAAGCAAAAACAATTTTGTAGCTTATTGTCACTGTGACCTTTCAGCTCAAGGTCACTCTGACCTTGAATTTAAACGTAGTTACCTCAAAATCAATAGGAATTTTCTACTGGACATGGCCAACCTACATACCAAGTATGAAGTTCCTCGGCTCAAGTGTTCTTCAGTTATTGAGCGGAAACCATTTTTTACCTCACAGGTCACCATGACCTTGACCTTTGACCTTCTGACATCAAAATCAATAGGCGTCAGCTACTGATCATGAGCAACCTGCATACTAAGTATGAAGCTCCTACGCCCAAGCATTCTTCAGTTATTGAGCGGAAACAAGTGTGACGGACGGAAGGACTAACGGACGGAACGTTAGGGGAGACATAATAATCGTCTGCTGATTTGTTGTATGTGGGAAGGGTTAATGCACACTGGACAGTTGAAGAAGCCTTCAGTTGTAAGATTCCTTTGTGGCGCTACCTTAAGGTGGAATCATACATACGTATAATTTACTTTTGTCTCGAGATCAAAAGCATTGTGGAGAAATAAGAGCTATTAACACTTTCTCATTATTTCACAATATTTTATTTCAGGAACATATGGAATATTATGGTTTTCACTTGGTGCCAACATTTGGTAAGCGCTGTTCAGAAGACGTTTTACATATCTGCTGCAGAAGATATTTGTAAACATTTCTAGAAGAGCAGAACATGCTTATAATGGGCAAACCTTACCTGTATATGTAACAATCTCAACAGACTGGTTGAAATCCTTATTTTGATTGTGGTTTATCAGTTCATTCATGGTAAAATAGAACCTTGCCACCTGATATTTCAGGTCTACATTTGCAAGTTTCTTGACTTTCAACTGATATATGGCATCCAAGACGTTTGGTAAATCAGCAACAAAGTAGTACTTCTGCAAAACAGATATAATCAAATTGAGTAATCAGAATATGCCAATAATGTTGGTATACTGGTGAACACTTTCTCACATACAACAGATCTGCAGAATTGTGGTAAGTATATTGAAAATCTCTAAAAATGAAAGTATGATTTTTGAGAGCAATTGAAATCAATGAGACAAAGACATTTGCTCAATATGAGTAAAATTGTGTTTTGTCTCAATGTTTTCAAAAGTCACAATGATTATGGTCTCCTGTTCCCACAATGTTTCTCAAGTTATCTGCTGAACAGTTATCAAAGATTGTTTACTTTATTCTTGCAGACCCATTTTGACACATCTGTATCAGATAACTTTTGTAAACATTGTGGCAAACGGAGAAATTCACCTTATGCCACAACGTTTTCAACTCTATTCATGCCAAAATGTTTTCAAAGACGTCTACTGCAGATTTTATGTATGCGGGAAAGGGTTAGGTCAATGGTAAATTAAATTGGCTATCTGTTTAGTCAAAAGATTAAATAAATTCAAAGATGTTGAAAGTAAAAAGAAAACATGGATAGTGGCGTGTGAAGGGTTGCTAAAAATGTTATGGGTAAATATTCTGTTAATTTTGTTTTGTTTACACACTTATTGCATACAAAATAATAAAATAAACAGTTTTTAATTAATAGAAATGTATATGGAAGTTGTTTGGGGTTTGAAGCATAACAATCTTTAAGTCAGGAAATAGAAAATGCATGAAGGAATGAACACCAGTTGACCATAACCTGGACACTTTACACAATAATGTTTGTGCTTACATACTGCGTAAAACCTTGCATAGAAAAAGACGCTTTACTCCACTGAATGAATTATATTTATTCCTATGTGTTTGATTGCCTGCATAAATGTAACTTACATTCTTTTGTAAAAAAAACATATTCAATATTTTTCGGCGGGATATTTATTTATGAGAGAGGGAGACTGAAAACAAGACTTAACAACATATCCTTCCGCCAATACTGAGCATGATTACATGTATTTGACTAGGGTGTCTTGGGCCATCTCACGGAAGTAGCCGAATTTCACTTATCATGCAAAATTATCTATTGAATCAAAACTATAAACATGTGTGTTTCAAGATGAATGTTTTCAACAGTTAATGCGTAATTATGAAGTCATTCACATATAACATTTGCCTATTTTGAATATTTAAAAATAATTGGTGAACTACTTTACAGTGCGCATACCTTTTTTGGCGACTGTACGGTCAACATCCGTTAAAATCGTTTTGACCGCAATAGTCTCAAAAGTGTATGTTCAATTTTTAAATTTATCAATCATTTTGCTCATTTTTAATTTGAAGAGACTATAAACAATAACAATTAACAAAGAGTAAATGGGTAAAACTAATGATTCAAATAAAAGTAAGTTTACCTCATTTCCTTTTGAAACGCTGTACATTGACAAGTTATATTTCCGATCTTTTCCTGCATGTGTCTTAGTTGCAATTTCAATAACATCTTCTTGACATATTTCTATACCAGATCGATCTCTGTCTGTTTTTAAGGACTCTTTAATATTGCAGGAACTTGGTAGAAGGATGAAATATTTGGCTGATACATAATCCATATGCAGATTCAACTTTTTTGCTTCTTCTTCCAGCCGTTCTTTAAAGACTGCAATTGTTTTCAAATTGATTAATCTTTTAACTAATACAGACAACTTCAAAGTCCTTTGCAGCAGACGACTTTTGAAAACAGTAGGAAAATAAAAAACTGTAAAAAACAAACCATTTCTCATTTCTCACATAATTTTCAAATTGGTATCAAATCTATACTTTCCTAGTGACCAGACGACCCTAATGTTATCCTACCGTGCAACAGTTAATTGGTGTTTAACCCTTTCCCGCATAAAACAAATCTTTAGCAGACGACTTCGAAAACATATTAGCAAAGAGGTATCAGAAAGCACCTACATGTGGTAAAGATATTATTAGATATATAGAGGCATAGAAAACTGCTGAAAAAAAGAAGATAAATACTGCAACAAGAGTGCGTGTACCACAATCACCTGTTTACCAACTAAAATGAGTAGAAGTAACCTCATAGAGGGTCACCAAAGGAACATTTCAGCAAAATTCGAACTTGGCCTAGATATCATTAAGACAAACATCCTGTCAAAAATTGAAGCCGCTGAAACAATTAATGCAGCTTCTACAGTGTTAACAACAAATGCCTTCAATTTAACCTAGTGACCTAGTTTTTGACCTGGCATGACCCATATTCGAACTTAGCCTACATATCATCCAGACAAACATTCTGAAATGTTCAACAAGCTCAAGTTAATAATGCTGCCTCCAGGCAGTTAACAAGATTTTCCTTCTATTTTGACTAGTGACCTAGTTTCTGACCCAATATGACCCATATTCATATTCAAAATTGACCTAGATATCATTCAGACAAACATTCTGGCAATATTTCAAGCTGCTGAAGTGTTAAAAAGATTTTCCTTCAATTTAACCATGTGACCTAGTTTTTGACCCAACGTGACCCCATATTTGACCTTGACATAGATATCATTTAGACAAACCTTCTCACCAAATTTTAATCTTCTGCATCAAAAAATGCAGCTTCTAGAGTATTAACAAGAGTTTCCTTCAATTTGGCCTTGTGACCAAGTTGTTGACCTATATTCGAACTTGGCCTACGTGTTATCAAGACAAATATTCTGATAAAATTTCAACATTCTCAAGTTAAAAATCAGCCTCCAGATTGTTAAAAAGATTTTCCTTCAATTTGGCCTAGTTACCTAGTTTCAGACCCAATATGACTCATATTCGAACTTGACCTAGATATCATTCAGTCTAACAAGAATTTCCTTCAATTTGGCCTAGTGACATACTTTTTGACCTGACATGACCCATATTCGAATTTGGCCTACATATCATCAAGACAAACATTCTGATAAAGTTTCAACTTGCTCAAGTTAAAAATGCAGCCTTCAGAATGTTAACAAGATTTTCCTTCAATTTGAACTAGTGACCTAGATTTTCACCCGCATGACCCATATTCGAACTTGGCCTAGAAATAAGCAAGATATACAAACTGAATAAATTTCATGAAGATAATATGATAATAGTGGCCTCAAGAGTGTTAACAAGCACATTGTTAACGATGGACACACGATGAACGACGGACAAAAGGATATCACAAAAAATCACCTTGAGCACTTTGTGCTCTGGTGAGCTAATAACCATATAAGCCAAAACTGCCTGATACTATTGGAGAGGAAGATTTTTAAAGTTTTCACGTTAGCCATATAAAGCGAAACAGCCCCACCCCCTGGCGACCATGTTTTTTTTAACAATCTACTTGGCTTGAAGGAATCTGATAGATGGTCACCCAACAAACATTTCAACAAAATTAATTGAAAATCGGCCAACCAGTTTGTGAGAAGAATAATTTTGAAGTTGTTTCGTTTGATTGCCATGGAATTCTGCATGGATCCAAACGATTTAAAGGAATTCAGGAGAGTGCATTGAGAGGATGCTTTCTGTAAAGTTTAATCCAAATTGACCCACTGGTTACTGAGGAGAAGATGTTGACGGACGCACGATGCACAACGCACACCGGACATAGGGCGATCACAATAACTCACCTCGAGCACTTCGTGCTCAGATGAGCTAAAAATGATAGTACAAATTTGGGAACGAGTGCAAATACAGTTGGAAAAGAAGACAATTGCCATCAAAAGTTGTTTGCAACAAGGGCATCTGTGAAAAGAAAATGGAGAATCATGCAAGGCTTTTTTCAATAAGAATACTTTGAGAAAATGTAAAATGAGTAGAAAGGAAATGTTGACAACACAATTAGACAGCATGACAGTACAGGCCTTTCAATTACAGGAAAGTACTTGGTCTTCATTGTTTGCAATTGGATTAAAAATGTTGAGCCAAATGAAATTGTCTGTTAAAGGTAAAAAAAACCTTTCCAAATTGCAGACACATTTTAGCACATCCTGCAGCAGATTCTTTTTGAATTCATTGTGGCAAAAGGAGAAATTGTTCATCATGAGCAATTTCTTCTTTTACAACAATGTTTTCAAATCTTTGCAATAGTAATACTCTCATAAAGAGAAAGTTACACTAGTATTGCCTAGAGGTTATCATAGTCATCTGCTGCAAATGTGTTGTATGTGGAAAAGGCTATAAAGTATATCAAAGTATAATTACTTGGTAAAACATAATGTAACAAACCAGTGAAGTGGGAGACTATATTTCTTGTTAAAACATACTGTAACAAACAGTGCAGTGGGAGAATGTATTACCTAGTAAAACATACTGTAACGAACCAGTGAAGTGGGAGAATACATTACCTGGTAAAACATACTGTAACAAACCAATGAAGTTTGAGAGTATATTACCTGGTAAAACATACTGTAACAAACCATTGAAGTGGGAGAATATATTACCTAGTAAAACATACTGTAACAAACTAGTGAAGTTAGAGAATATATTACCTGGTAAAACATACTGTAAAAAACCAGTGAAGTGGGAGAATATCTGTCCATGGGCTAGACAACCAACAGGCAACAAGTCACCGACTGGTATATCTCCTGAAATGTTAAAAAATTGACCCTTTATTAAAGCCAAATTGTCAAGCTTGTTATTTGAAAGGGTTCATAGCCAATTTTAGAAACTTCAAAACAAAAATGTTGATTGGAGCAGCCAACAGTATAGAGCCTAATTAGATCATGCGGAGTTGCCTGCTGGGCTGGCTCTGTTCTGCTGACACAGGCTTTACAAAATCGGTTCAAGCAGTCAAGGGTTTGCCCATTCCCATATACAGACACATTCTGACATGTCTGCAACTGACGAAGGGTTTATGGTTTGAAGTATATGCAGTATCAACAACTTTCAGAAACAGATAGGACTGGCGATAAGCCAAAACATATCTCAATAATTTGTTAACATTTCTTGTTATCAACGCTGTCCCATTACAACAAAGCTGCAATAGAAAACTTTCAAAACATCTTCGCAAAAATATTGAAAATATCTGTAAAAAATATAAACTACAATTACTGAAAAGAGTTGTAAAGATTGCATCATAAGGAGAAATTGCTTATTATGAGAAATATCTCCTTTTGTCTCATTGTTTTCAAACGTTTTCTGCAGATGCGTATAGTGAGAAATCATTTTTGAAAACAATCATAATCATAAATGCTTTTGGGAACCTGGAAAAAGTAATTTTTCTTGTTTTTTTTTTCCTTTTTCTCAGAATTTGTTTTAAAGATTTGCTGCTGCTTTGCCATTAAGTTTTAGATTAACTGTATTGATACCCAAGAGTTGATCATCTTTTTCTTCACCTTTGACAAAGGTGGTAGTCATTTGATCGTGATGATGCATCTGTTTATAAAGTGTGAGAATCAAATTTTTAACTGATTAACACTTTCCCACATGCAGACACATTATAACGCCTATGAAGCAGACGACTAATGAAATCAAAGAGGCAAAAGGAGAAAGGGTAAAGAACATTATGATCTACCTACTGTCATAAAATGTACAAAAGTGAAAATAGATATTTTATGAAAATATTAAAAAACCTACTTTTTACAAATTCATAGAAATTTGTTTCCCAATCCTTGTTTGCATCAAATTTCATGATGAGATCCTCCTCTAACAAACCCATCTGTAAGCGTTCTATCTGTTCGTCCGAGAGATCTCGTACTAAGACACGCAACATCATCTTTCCCTCTTTTATGGATTTTTCCACAGACAGGATTGTTTCTAAAAGTATCCATGAGTTCATATACGAATTTTCAGTCAAGATAATGAGTGTTTTGGAAGAACTATTAAGATGTGTCATAATATTTTCAAATATTGATGTCCCTATTTGAAAAGCTGTCGGATCCAGCTGTGAGGTAACGCTGAGCTTCTTATTTTTAAGGCTGCTTTCTATATATGTCGCAAACTCTTTGTCATTGTCTGTGTAACCCATGAATAAATCATACTTCTTCGGCACTTGTTCTGGCACATCACTCATCCTGAAACAGTAATTTAGCATTTCCCACATACAACAAATCTGCAGGAGATGACTTTGAAAACATGAAGTCAAAAACATGGAACATTTCTATAAATGAAAGTAAAATTACTGAGAAAAGTTGAAAAATAAGAAATTGGTCATTATGAGTCATTTTCCCTTTTGCCACATTGCAAAAGTTGTCTGCTGCAGCGACATCATAAAACTAAAGAATGATAATAGATATTATAGAATTTTAAAAATGAAAGAAATACATATTGAAAAATTACAAAACATTCTACGGAGGGAGAAATTACCTGCATTCTTACAAGTCATCTACTGTAGATGCATCAATTATGGATATATAAAGATAGATAGACAAAATGTCCATCTTGTACATACAATCAAACAAAACACACACACGTATATGAACATATACATTTGTGTCATTTACACTTGCTTCCTGGTTAATGGTAGTGATGAAAAGAGACAATAGAAATAGCTTATTGATTTTCTTTTTTTTTTTTTTTTTTTTTTTTTTTCTAGATAATGCTCGACATAGAGACAAAGTTGCAGATTTTTTTCGAAATTGAATATAAAAATCTGTAACTTTAAAGTACAAATAAGTAATTATATACTAATTTATATATAGCACATTAATGTATACTAGTTAAAGAGTTTCAGATGCTTACCAAAACGAAACGCAAGCGACCTGCCTCTTTATATATAATACAATATTGATCATTATCCTTGTAACGTGGAAGAATAGAAATAAAATGAAAATCTCGAAAATGGAAATTAATTTTGATAAAACATTTCACACATATATACATATTCCTTTTTTACACTTGGAAAAAATACAAAAAACAAACAAAAAACCAATAACATTTAAACAACAATAACAATATACATTTCTTTTAAATGAGATAATTAAACAAGTGACTTCTTTATTCGAAACTTTTATATAGAAACATGCATAATTTGGATAATAATTTCTTGTTATTGCTTGTTAAGAGTTCGACGAATTTAGGAATGTTTGGTCTAGACCAATAATATTTTTTAGATCATTGTATAATGGACTTTCAAGTAAAAAATGAAATTCGTCTTCTAATGTGTTACATAATTTGCATTTACGGTCCGATATAGGAGTCTTAATAGGTTTTTTCCATCTTCCAGTTTCAATTTTCAGTTGGTGATTTGAAAGTCTAAATTGTGTTAATGCAAATTATTTCTTAATTTTTATGTTGTCTAAATATATCTTAAAATCAAAGGAGTTTATGAGAATACATGTTTTAGCTTTAGGATTGACTAAGATCGGCATGCCAGTTTTGGATGAAAATATCTTTTACTCTTTGTTTAAATATTGTTAAAAAAGCGTTTATGTTTTCGACTCCTTGATTCATCCATACATAACTAAAACCGTAACTATTCAATAAACATTTAACCTTTGAAGCCCAATTTCTTTATTTTCATTTATATCATTTAACATTTGTTTGTATATTGCCTGAATGTATTTGCGTTCGTCTGTTCTTGTGACTTTTAGCCAGTAATTAATGATCAAAGAAAGGCGTTGTAACTTCAAAGGTAGTCTTCCCATTCACCGCATATAAAATTATTAGGAGTTTGTCTTTTGACGTGTAGTAGTTGCTTACAAAATCTAGTATGCAGCCTTTCTAGCGTTATAGCCTCGTTAAAGCCCCATACCTCGGCCCCGTAATTAAGTATTGGTAGTATAAGCTTATCAAAAAGTTCAAGTGTATGACTAATGGTGATATTTTTGAATACGGTTAAATATTGTTTTAATGCAAAAACTGCTTTTAAAGCTTGCCCTACTATATAATCAAAAGTTTGTTGAAAGGACCCTCCTGAAGAAAATGTTATACCTAAATATGTATTTTTTATTCACTATTTCTAATGGATAACCGTTGTATTTAAAAACTGCTTGTTTCGATATTCTACCATTTTTTTCTAAATATCATGACGTTAGTTTTCTTTATATTTACTGATAATTTCCATTTTTCGCAATAACTAAGTAGTATTTCAAGACCGTTTGCCCATATCAACACCATCAAATTGATTTAGAGACATGTAGTCCTCTAAGTCATTTACATACATTGCAAAGATAAATGGCGACATACAGTCCCCCTGTGGCGCTCCAATGAAACGACTGAAGCTTTCACTTAACGAGTTATCATATTTTACCATTGACTTGATGTTTAAATAGAGCGACTTTATTAACTGCAATAATTTACCTGTAATCCCATATTGGATTAATTTATAAAATATATTTTCTTTTACGAGCAAATTAAAAGCTTTAGTAAAATCAATGAAACACACGTAAAGTTGTTTTTCTTTCATTGATGAATTTATTCATTAGACCATGCAATATGAAAATAGGGTCGGTTGTACTCATATTTTTACGAAAACCTACTTGTGCTTCAACATGTATATATTATAATCCGCCGCGCACTTACTTATTCTGTTATTTAAAATTCTAGTGAAGAGTTTGCCAAATGTACTTCAAAGTGAAATCCCTCTATAACTTTCAGGTTGATTTTGATCGCCTTTCTTGAACAGGGGTACTATATAACCTTCTGTCTATTTTATGGGGAAGTAACCCATATCAAAACATTTGTTGAATACTGTTTCAAGGTATGTTTCAAGGTAATTTATACCATACTTAAAAAATTCGTTTATAACATGATCTGGTCCTCCTGAACGATTTTTTTTAATTCTTTACAGGCCTTAACAATTTCATTTGTTGATATCGGGATATTAAGTTCGTCAAACATAACTTGTAGTTCACTGTCTATAATCCTCGAATTAAATAAAATAACGTCTTCATCTGGTTGATACAAATTTGAGTCAGGATTATTTATTGCTTTGAAGTATTGTTTAAAAGTTGACATTGTTATATTGCATTTTGTCGGCGATTTGCCTTTCGTATATACAGATTTTAATAACCTCCAATATTCTTTTGCGTTTTGAGTTCTTAATGATTCTACTTTTCTTGTTTGAAAATTATTATAATAATTACGCTTCTGTTTTACTGTACTTTTATGTATTTTTCTTGCATTGATAAGACATTCCCTATTTTCTATTGATTTTGATATTCTGTATGTGTTAACCTCCTTATAAAAGTCTGACCTCGTTTTACGACATTCTTTATCAAACCACGGTTGGCTTTTTTTTGTTGTGATATATTCTATTAACCTTGAGTTTATTCACGTTTACATGTTTTTTACAAATTGGTTTACTTATTTCATCAATTAGACAATAGAACGAGTCTAAATTAATATCCAAATCTGATTCAGTTGTGGCGCTATTCAAATTGCTCACTAATTGCTATCATTTTGACTGATCACTGTTCAAGGCTAAACCATCATTGAATTTTTTCTGTACATCATCATCCCATGTATATATAAAATTTGGCCCTGCGTGATTTGGTGAGCTGTTTTCATCGGTCTCATAACCGTTATCTAAACGTGTATGAGTTCGTAATGAAAACAGTATTGCGCAATGATCCGATAAGATATTTGAGGGGGACATTGCGAATTTTGAAAATAAAAGGAATAACGACGGGTCACATAAAACATAGTCCACAACACTGCATCCTTGTTTTGTTATACATGTATACTCTCCAATATTACCATCTTCAGCGATCCGACCATTCGCTATTTTAAGACCCGTAGTCTTACAGAAATTCAATAGTAGTTTGCCATTCTCATTCACTTTGAAGTCTTTGCTTGTAAAGTAAAAAGCTAAAATTAGCAGGACATTAAGTTCCTGATTGTAACTTGTTTCATTATTTCCAATTTATAATGTTGCAATTGCCCCTCTTGGCAAAATTGCAATATCCAATTTTCTCTTTAAATGAAAGAAAAATTAAAGAATTAAGTTAAAAATGTTGTTGCTGAAATAGAAATTGTTTAATTTCTCCTTTTGTCACAATGTTTTCATGGTTTTGCATGTGAGAAACGGGATAAATAAATATGCCTTGAGCATACTGAATTTACGTTGTCATTGTGACTGTTATATCTGTGAACAGTGCATTTATGTTTCTTTATCAAGTTACAATGTATAAAATTGCATATTTAGAATGCAAATGATTAATATACAAAGGGCCCTTTTAGCTAACAAGCTTCCCCTCAAGTAGCTCATTTTCACAGATCTGAAGCAGACAAATTTTGACACAACTCTATTTATCTCAATGACAATGACAAGGACAATGTGTTTATTTGTTTAACGGCTAACGGCCCATACAAGTACATACACAACAGTGGGTGTAAGTATACGAGAAAGAAGTAATCTAGTTAAAAGGATGTCTATTGTGTATTTATGTTATGTAAGAGAGATGATGATAAAGTTGACCTTGTTGATGTCTGTTTGAGAGAGTCATGTAACAGTGAATGATAAAGGTAACCTTGTTGATGTCTGTTTGGGAGAGTCGTGTAACAGTGAATGATACAGTTTACATTGTTGATGTCTGTTTGAGAGAGTCATGTAACAGTGGAGGATAAGTTTACCTTGTTGATGTCTGTTTGAGAGAGTCATGTAACAGTGGAGAATAAGTTTACCTTGTTGATGTCTGTTTGTGAGAGTCATGTAACAGTGGAGGATAAGTTTACCTTGTTGATGTCTGATTGGGAGAGTCATGTAACAGTGAAATATAAAGTTTACCTTGTTGATATCTGTTTGAGAGTGTCATGTAACAAGGGATGATAAAGTTTACCTTGTTGATGTCTGTTTGTGAGATTCATGTAAGAGTGGATAATTAAGTTTACTTTGTTGATGTCTGTTTGAGCGAGTCATGTAACAGTGAATGATAAAGTTTACCTTATTGATGTCTGTTTGAGAGAGTCATGTAACAGTGAATGATAAAGTTTACCTTGTTGATGTCTGTTTGAGAGAGTCATGTATCAATGGATAATAAAGTTTACCTTGTTGGTGTCTACTTGGGAGAGTCATGTAACAGCGAACAGTGGGTGTAAGTATACGAGAAAGAAGTAATCTAGTTAAAAGGATGTCTATTGTGTATTTATGTTATGTAAGAGTGATGATGATAAAGGTAACCTTATTGATGTCTGTTTGTGAGAGTCATGTAACAGTGGAGGTTAAAGTTTAGATTGTTGAAGTCTGTTTGTGAGAGTCATGTAACAGTGGATGATAAAGTTTACCTTGATGATGTCTGTTTGGAAGAGTCATGTAACGGTGAAGATAAAGTTTACCTTGTTGGTGTCTGTTTGTGAGTCATGTAAACTTGAAATTCTTTATCTTTCTTTATTTCACTCAGACCTGGAATATGTAAAATAAAAGAAAATTGACTATTTTGTATCCGATTGGTACCTTACAAATACAAGCCAGCTTGAAATAAAGAAATTAGAATACAATTAACCTTCCCACTTCAAGTCTTGAACACATTATGACAACAAAAATAACTGCTTATAACCATCATTTGCCTCAATAGTATTCAACTCCATTCAAAAATAATACTTTTCATTTATTGAAATTTTCCACATTTTCCAATATCTTTTCAGTTATCTGCTACAGATTTGACATATGTGGGAAAGGGTTAGAGAGACTAGACCTTAACTGAATACATCCATTATCTACGGTCATCATGCTGAGGTCCAGATAGGAAAGAGTAGACATTCTTATAGTACCAACAACACAGTGTTTGGTCCCAAAGAAGGATTGCATAATGTGATCTGTACAACTTAACTACAGCTGTGTGCAATGTGGCTAAAATGTAAAGGTATTATGTCTTCCCTTTTTAAAAAACCTTTCCCACATCCAACAAATCTGCAACAGACGACTTTGAAAGCAAACACGAACAATTTTGGAAACCCCCCTTAAATGAAAGTACACTAATTGAATAAAATAAAAACATGGTGTCAACATATTTTCAAAAAGCTGTCTGCTGCAGAGGCGTCAGAAAGCTTCTATATGAGGGATAGGGTTAAAGGTGTAGATAATTGGAATCTATATAAAATAGCATGGTTTTTAAAAAAACACATGAGTCTACCAACCTGTGAACCCTTTCCCACAGACAGTGTTATTTTAGGTCTCTGCCAAATAGAACACATTCTCAGCAGACAACTTTGAATATGGGTAATCTCAATAAATGAAAGTATTATTATTGAATCGATTTGTAAACATTGTGGCAAAAGCAGAAATAATGAGCAATTTCTCCATTTTACACAATGCTTTTAAGATCGTCTGCAAGTGGGAAAATGCCATGTTATCCATACAACTGAATTTACTGATAGAATACATGTCTATATGAACCGGAGACAGATTTCCTTGAGTCTGTTTTGAAACTAAATCACGCTGGCTTCATTAAATAACGGTTAAGGAATTCAATAAACATCGTCAATAACAGATGCTCGGTGGGAGTTTACCCTAGATGGGAGTTTACCCTAGATATATCCTAAATTTCCATTAAAAATGAATGCTTCCCAAAGCAAAACTAGAATTTACCATTTAGAAATGTAAATTAATTTAGCAAGAAGTTTTAATCTTAATTTAAGGTTGATCAGGGATATGCAGGGCATCAGACACAACATAAAACTGATTAAAACACAAGTTTGATATATTTCTTAGATAAAAAATGAGACAAAAAAAGATTGACAACAAAATTAGTAAATCTCAAACAGGTAGGCTGCCGTACCAATGAATTTTTCCCCAATAACCTATAAAACTTTCTGAAATGACACTGGCTTAAATCACAGGTATGTTAAATGTCAAATCACGCCAAACACATCCGCGGTCATGCTGATCTACACCTAAATAGTCCCTAAAAAACCATTTGTTTGCATATAAATGAGTGTATACCATCTCCAGAATGCGTTGGATATATGACATTGAGTTTAAATCATTGTACATGTGTATAGGATGCACTGGAAAGTATTGATTTGATCACGATTTTGACCTTGTTTGAAAGTGAAAGTAGAGAATGCTAAACACCGGTTTTGTCTGGGCCCAATTTGGTCCAAAAATGATGGTAACTATTTTCGCCTGGTGAATTATTTCTCAAATCCCTCTTAAATTGTCAATAGTGTTAGGATATTTATTAGCATTCTTTAGTTTCAACTATTGTTACAAAAAAGGGTTTATTTTAACCTCTTCCATACATATTGCATGCCGGAACAGGTCAATACGATCGTCATTGGTCATTTTGGGATATTTGTTTTATTCGACTCCCATATACTTTTGATGGCAATGAAGTGACATTTGTATCCATGGAAATGTACCCAAATTATTACTGGTAAGCCAATCTTGTCGCTGGGGCATCTGGCGTTATGCTAATCCCGCATCCCGCAGCTCGTAAATAATGGCAATATCACAATACTCGTTTCTTAAGGATATCATTAGCCTCATTTCAAATTGTATATGAATATTCTGAAGAGTTTTTAAAAAAAAGCTGCATGGAGTTCTGATAACTACATGCAAACCCCTCTCAAATTAGAACGTTTCGGTCTGCTACAGATTTTTTTGGTATGTAGGAAAAGGGTTTACATTGCAAATAAAGTTTTGTTTAAAAAAAAGTACTAACAATTAAAAGTAAAAATTGCAATTTGACTGTTCAAAATGTTTCAACCTCAACTCAAAGCAGTCCTGAATTTTGAATCCGCTTTTAGAAGAATCAAACTCAGAATGTATACATCAAAAGGCCAGTGCTCTACATCGAAGATGTATTTCACTTTGTTAAAGATACGTTTTATTGTTGGGTGACTTAACTATTTGATCTTTAAAACACCCTGGTTCATGAGATGTGCTTATTAACTAAGCTTTTCTAACTAACAAATCTACAGCAGACAACTTGAAAATATCAAATCCTGAATATAAAAAATCTTTGTAAATGTTAGTATGATTATTAAAAAGAGTTGAAATCAATGTGGCTCATTAATTGTGAGTGATGTAAACAATGAAATTGACAAGTTGTCTTATTGATAAAACCATCATGCCATTGTTAACCCTTTTCCTATTTTAACCCGTGCTCTCATTCAACAGGGCTTGTATGCACTAGACAACTTTGAATATGTCTAGTCGGAAATATGAAAAAATCTCATTATATGAAAGTATAATTATTGAATAGTTATGAAAACATTTGTGGCGAAAGGAGAAATTGCTCATCATGAGTAATTCTTTTGCCACAATGTTTTCAAAAGTCATCAGCTGCAGAAGTGTCAGAAAAGTATGTATGTTGGAAAAGAATAACAAACTTCTGTTATCCCCTTCAATAGATGATGAGATTTGTGGGTAAAGGTGAAATTGCTCATTGTTGTTAACTATTCATTTTACCACAACATTTTCTCTACTTTACAAAATTATATCTTCAGTTATGTAATTTCTTTGTTTTAAATCTGAAAGAGTCTAAAACGCAATTATCAGGTTATGGGTTAATTGATTGCGTATAATTTTGGTAATGTTGAACTGAAAGTGAAATCTGTGTGAAAATGTAGTGATCGTTTTGACCCATTCCCTGATACAGATGACATCTGATGCCTTAGCAGAAAACATCTTTCGTAAACATTCTTGGAAAAGAAGTTGCATAAAAATTAGTTTTTCCTTTTCCAAAACAAGTTTTAAATTGGTTTCATTTTATTGACCTCCGTGAAGTTCATTCCCTATTCCTTACTCCTTATTAAAATGTGGGGTTGGTTACTTGTTCCTTATTCCTTATTCAAATGTGAAGTTTATTACTTATTCCCTGTTCCTTATTCAAATTTGAAGTTGGTTACTTGTTCCAGGTTCCTTATTCATTACTTATTCAGATTAGAAATAGGTACTACGTATGTTGATGTTGCCAACAACAAATGTGATGTTGTTGGTGTTGTGGATGCTGACAGAGACCTATTGGTACATATTAAATCGCCTGTTACTTATTCGGCCATTTTCAAAAAAAGAACCCTTTGCTATCAAAAACATCATTCAAACTGCATATGTCGATGTTGAAAATCACAATTTTGATGCTGTTGTTGTTGTAGATGCTGACAGAGACCCATTGGTACATTTCAAATCACCTGTTACTTATTCGGCCGTCTCCATGAAAGGAAGCCTTTGCTCTCCCAAATATCGTTCAAATTATATATGTAAATGTTTACAACAGCATATGGGATGTTGTTGTTGTTGAAGATACTGACAGAGACCTATCGGAACATATTAGATCACCTGTTACTTTTTATTCAAAAATCTGTTACTTATTCATAATTTATTCTACTGTTTCCAAGAAAAGAAGCCATTGCAGTCCTAAATGTCATTCAAAATGCATATGTTTATGTTACCCAACAACAATCGTTGTTGTTGTTGTAAATGATTAAAGTGAGCTATTGGTGCATATTAAATCACCTGTTACATATTCAAACACCTGCAATTTTTTTGCCATTCCCTGTTCCTTGTTCCTTATACCTTATTTTTATGTGAAGTTGGTTACTTGATCCTTGTTCCATATTCGGCCGTTTTCAAGAAAAGAAGCCATTGCCAACAACAATCTCGATGTTGTTGTTGTTGTAAATGATGAAAGTGAGCTATTGGTACATATTAAATCACCTGTTACTTATTCAAAAACCTGTTACTTATTCGGCAGTTTTCAAGAAAAGAAGCCTTTGCTATTCAAAATATAAGTAACAGGTTTTTGAATATGTAACACGTGATTTAAGATGTACAAATGGGTCTCTCTCGGCATCTACATCAACAACATTAACATTGTGGTTTTCAACATCAACAGTTTGAATGATGTTTTGGATAGCAAAGGCTTTTTTTCCTGTAAACTGCCGAATATGTAACAGGTTATTTAATAGGTACTTATATATCTCCTTCAGTATCTGCAACAACAACAACATCAAATTTGAATAGATTTTCTGGATAGCAAACGTTAATAACCGCCGAAAAAGTAACGAATAAGTAACAGGTTTTTTGAATGAGTAACAGGTGATTTAAAATGTACTTATAGGTCTCCGTTCTCGAAATGATTCTCTCTAGTCATCAACAACAACAATAACAACAACAACAACATCATCATCAACATTGATGTTGGCAACATCAACATATGGAGTACCTAAGATCAAATCTGAATATGTAATGAATAAGGAACAAGAAACATATAACCAACTTTACATTTTAATAAGGAACAAGGAACAAGTAACCAACTTCACATTTTAATAAGGAATAAGGAACAAGGATCGGGGAACGGCCGAATAAGTAAAAGGTTTTTGAATAAGTTACACGCGATTTAATATGTACCAATAGCTCACATAATCATTTACAACAACTACAACCTCAAGATTGTTGTTGTGAACATTTTGAATGATATTTGGGACAGCAATGGCTTCTTTTCTTGAAAACGGCCGAATAAGTAATGAATAAGTAACAGGTTGTTGAATAAGTAACAGGTGATCTAATATGTTCCAATAGGTATTTGTCAGTATCTACAACTACAAAATCATCCCATATGTTGTTGGCAACATTAAAAAATACAATTTGAATGATATTTGGAAAAGCAAATGCTTCTTTTCTTGAACACGACCGAATAAGTAACAGGTTTTTGAATAAGTAACAGGTAATTTAAAATGTACCAATGGGTCTCTGTCAGCAACAACAACCACATAAACATTGTGATTTTGAACATCAACATATGCAGTTTAAATAATGTTTTGGATAGCAAGGGCTTCTTTTCTTGAAAAAGGCCGAAAACACCAACAACATCACATTTGTAGTATGCAATATCAACATATGCAGTACCAAAGTTTAGATCTAAATAAGTAATGAATAAGGAACAAGGAACAAGTAACCAACTTCACATTTGAATACGGAATAAGGAACAAGGAACAAGTAACCAACTTCACATTTGAATAAGGAATAAGGAACACGGAACAGGGAATGATCTTATTGTTGAATATTTATGATGAATATGCTCACCAAAGTTGCAAATTACCTGAGATTTCTGTGTCAATTTCTTCATCGATACACGACTTTGTTTCGACATCGTCTAGCAGAACAAATGCATGTACTAGTGTTACATAATTTGATCGTCATATTGAAGTTTCTAATTTCATTTTAAACCAATTCAGCCGAAGGACAAACTGTTTATTAAATGTAATCTCACATTTCTAGCTATGAAGTTAATAATTGTGTGTACCATAGATGCATACCCACTAAGTACAAATATCGTTTGAACTATACTGGTAGCTTGAATAACTTTGATGGCATAATGCACTTTGTATTCTAATATAATTTGGCTTAGGTTTTCAGACATTTCCAATTTGGAGATTTCTTAAAGAATCTCATTGCGTTTACTGTTCAAACATGTTTAAAAATAGCTTCCTAAATGAGATAAGATAGGAAACTTCCCACATTTGACAATAAGGAAAACTCCTAATGAAATTTATAAATGCCATATGTGGTTGTATGGGCTATGCATGTGTGTAAATCTACTTTAAAGTGTTTTGTTTTGAAACGTATATTAAACCATAGAATCACTCCGAAATGATGGATCGTCTAAATTCTTTTCAATGATAAAACGTGATGTTGTTGCTTTCATTTTGGCTTGGCCCGAAAGGAAATTTACAAGTTTTCTAAATAATGCATCGTTCAATCAAACGATATACACAATTTGGCAGCAGGTTATTTGGTTTGTAGTAAGCAATGATATTACAATGTGTGATCCGCATCAACGTTTGAATCTTTTAAAATTATTTAACTTGAAATTCATCTATTGATTCACTAATTCACTCATTCACTAACTCATCGTCGAGCTACGAACTACGTCAACCACTTACTCGATCACTTTTCCTTGCCTTTACTTCATAAAAGGATGTATAATACATAATTACTTTCATCCGAAAAAACTTCCGTATGTGATTCGATCCTTATGAAAGGGTTATGGTCTTCCCCTCCTACACGTCGCTCGCATTCCGTTATATGTGGTACGCTTGGCATCTCTGCTTGGTCCTCAACTGGAATACAGAGTTTAGGTTCGTTTGCATGCAGTGATAAATATTGTGTTCTTTAAAGCACTTTCGTTTACAGATGTATTAATACTACTTCATAGATAAAGCAACATTCTTTGAACTAAGACAATTTGTTTTAAATTACTACATTATGTAAAAACAGGAAAAAGCTGAAAAAGCATTGCATTCAATACAAATAAGATGAGCTACTATTTATTAACTATCCATGGCTCAAATTCAAGTGGTAATTACTTCTTATTTCAAAGATCTTCTGGAAATCTGCTTAGGCAAGAAGCTATAACTCTACAACTTAATTAAAGATTAAAATACTACACCATACAGAGGTTCTTATTTCTGCCATGGAATGTACATAAACATTTGTATATAAATAAACATACATAATTCAAATCTAAATATATATAGTTATAATGTTATCTTTGATGACATTGCTAACCAACTTTCTACAATTTCTGAAATGACATTTCGATGAAAATTTACTCACATGCACGTTAAAATGGCAGATTTCGTCAATCGTTTATGGTGAACAATGCAATCAGTTTGAATCCAGATCACACCCCACATAACATGGAGTTGTCTCGTGATCCAAAAAGTTCGAAGATTTAACTTGAAATTCATCTATTGATTCACTAATTCACTCATTCACTAACTCATCGTCGAGCTACGAACTACGTCAACCACTTACTCGCTCACTTTTCCTTGCCTTTACTTCATAAAAGGATGTATAATACATAATTACTTTCATCCGAAAAAACTTCCGTATGTGATTCGATCCTTATGAAAGGGTTATGGTCTTCCCCTCCTACACGTCGCTCGCATTCCGTTATATGTGTTACGCTTGGCATCTCTGCTTGGTCCTCAACTGGAATACAGAATTTAGATTCGTTTGCATGCAGTGGTAAATATTGTGTTCTTTAAAGCACTTTCGTTTACAGATGTATTAATACTACTTCATAGATAAAGCCACATTCTTTGAACTAAGACAATTTGTTTTAAATTACTACATTATGTAAAAACAGGAAAAAGCTGAAAAAGCATTGCATTCAATACAAATAAGGTGAGCTACTATTTATTAACTATCCATGGCTCAAATTCAAGTGGTAATTACTTCTTATTTGAAAGATCTTCTGGAAATCTGCTTAGGCAAGAAGCTATAACTCTACAACTTAATTAAAGATTAAAATACTACACCATACAGAGGTTCTTATTTCTGCCATGGAATGTACATAAACATTTGTATATAAATAAACATACATAATTCAAATCTAAATATATATAGTTATAATGTTATCTTTGATGACATTGCTAACCAACTTTCTACAATTTCTGAAATGACATTTCGATGAAAATTTACTCACATGCACGCTAAAATGGCAGATTTCGTCAATCGTTTATGGTGAACAATGCAATCAGTTTGAATCCAGATCACACCCCACATAACATGGAGTTGACTCGTGATCCAAAAAGTTCGAAGATCAGATTCTTTCTAGACAATAGGAAATATTTTTCAAAAGTGCTGCAGATGACACTAGTTTAGCGTGCAAAGATTCAAGAATAGAAATATTTATGAAATTATATAATAATTATATCTACGTAATAAAATTATACAAAAATGTAAAGAGGAAATGAACACAAAAATGTAAAGAGAGAGCGAGAGAGAGATCACATGTTTAACAATAGGTTAAAATACAATCAAGAAATTCCCCTCAATTTTTTTTTACTTAACCCTTTCTCTCATATAGACGCGTTTTGATGCCTCTGCAGCAGACGGCTTTTTGAAAGCAGTGACAAAAGAAGAAATTGCTTAAGACGAGCAATTTCTCCTTTAGCCACAATTTGTTACACTCTCAGACATAGGTTATGACAAAATATGTTCAAGCGTCTTCCGCGTGCTTGTCAAAATGCGTCTGCAAGTTGAAAAGAGTCAACAGACATATGTTGGCTACAAATAGCCGTTATGTCAAATTATAATTGTCCAACTAATCACCTATAAAATGCACAAAATCGTTCTATCTCCCTAATTACTATATGGGTATACAGTATACAGAAGTTCATCAAGCGATAAAAAGCCATTGGTCTAGAAAATATGAGGCAGAGAAAATAGATGCATTTTGTGCATTCTGGGGGAATATCTTAGAAAGACTTATTTATTAATCTTTGTTATTTTTTACCCTCGCCGTTCAGAATTAACTATTTGGCGAGCAGCTATTGTCTTTGTCAACCATTTGTTTAAAAATATGGACCAAGGACCAAGGGTTATTTATATTTACTATTTATTAAATTATACTATAAATGATTAGCTATGTGCTGTTGTTTTTCCTATATATTAAATGACTATACTACCCGGAGGTTTAAACAAGAAAAGTCGAGCTAAAAAGGATTTCTAAAAACAATACCAGCGGTATTCTTCTTTTATAATTTTAGTTTTATTTGATAGTACATGCACCACGTGAATATGTGTAGAGTAAGCACTAATTGGTATTGTTTGATGTAAGAACATTTAATAAAATGGTTTTGTCTATCGGAAACGCATTCATTAAACCGTTTTCGAAATTTACAGTTCAGATATCCATTAATTCGGTTGAACATTCCCAATGGGCTTGGCTATTTAAATGTATTGTTGGTTTTTACCAACAAAGCATGAGCTCAACAATTTGCGTCTGAAGTCGTTAGAAATTTGAAACATTTGGTTGACTTGTCGGTTACTTCTGATAGAAATGACCTGCAAGCCCACGACTAATATCGATATTCAACGAAAGTCTTCTAGCCAGCTGGGAGAAGTCCTATGTTAATGTCCCACTGACCTTTACCACTAAAGGATATTTATTACCAATCAGTTCACTTGTTTTAACATTTGGCATTTTGTAAATATAAGATAGTACTTGAGATTAACAATTCTAAATACGTGTTATGGTTGCAACGTGACAAGATGTGCAAGATGTTCTTTTATCAGCTTTCTTTTTTAGTATAAATCCTATGATGATATTGCAATAAAACCAAAAATACAGGCTTCATAGCTTTAAAAGAAATTGCGAATCTGTTTCATTATGTGAATCCATGTATGTACCTAGTGGCACATAACTAGTGTTTAATTCAGTACCTTAAGTCATCTTTTATCTTTTAATTTTCTTAACCTTTGCTTTGTATATCATTTTGTAAACGAACGTGGCTATGATATAAGTTATAAATCTTAAATATACATTTTATTATTTTTGTGTAATTTTAGTATAAATCCTATTATAATATTGCAATAAAACCAAAAATACAACCCTCATAGCTTTAAAAGAAACTACGATTCTGCTGTGAATCCGTTTATGCACCTACTGGCACATAACTAGTGTTTAATTCAGTACCTTAAGTTATCTTTTATCTTTTAATTTTCTTAACCTTTGCTCTGTATCTCTTTTTTTAAACGAACGTGGCTATTGCATGAACTCATATGAACACATTTCAATTAATTTAACATATTGCATATATTTTGGAGATGGGTTTACATCAACACCCTGTATTAACACGTATTTGCTACCTAACCAAAGTGTCATTCACTACATTTATTATATCAAACCACAGTTTACTGTACTAAAAATGAAAAGCAGAAATTGCAATTTGACTGTTCAAAATGTTTCAACCTCAACTCAAAGCAGTTTTGAAGTTTTGAATCCGCGTTTACAAGAATCAAACTGAGAATGTATACATCAAACGGCCAGTGCTCTACGTCGGAGGCAGTATCACACTTTGTAAAAGATACGTTTTATTATTGGGTGACTCAACTATTTGATCTTTCAAACACCCTGGTTCATGAGGTGTGCTCATCAACTAACCCTTTTCCCACATACAACAAATCTGCAGCAGACAACTTTGAAAATATCAAATCCTGAATATAGAAAATCTTTATAAATGCTAGAAGGATTATCAAAAAATCATTGTGGCTCATTGTGTGCAATTTCACTTTTTGCCGTCAGCTGCAGGGGTGTCATAAATGGTCTATACGAAGCAATGATCAAATAACAATCATCATATTTCCATTAAAGGCGTATCGTCGGGGTGTTACTGCGCATCTTTTTTGCGCATGTCCTTTCTGATTCATTTTAGTGCTTTGCTCTTTTATGCTCATTGCGCTCAATTAAATTGTGAAACTGTCAATATCCGGAACACGATATCAACAAGGATAAATTCGGTGAAAAATCATTATGTCCGCGCAAGCTAGGCTAAAGATTGGCAGATTTGTATCTTCTAAACGTACAGGAATCGAAAGCAATCGCAATCGTTTCGAAAGATTGATGGAAAATTGCATCGATACTGGATAATCGGTATCGGATTCGCCGACAAACTAAGCGGAGAATTCGGACGCTTGTTTCCGATTGAAAACATGCCGGGGATGAGAATTGTAGACTAGAACTCATTCACTTGGAAGATCAGCGTGTTTGTGAAGACTGTGTGAAATAACATTATCTTAAATAAATATTTCTCCTGAAACCAGACATGGCTACGGCTCGTTATAGTATGTGGAACTGTGAATACTGTCAAAACAACCAAACGACGAGTAAAAGGGACAACTTTAGTTTAGGTAATTTACTTTTAATTATAATGTTCTATAATGTAAGCCTATTAGTTAACAAAAATTGAAGGGGGTGGGGCGTTCGTCTGACAGTCATTTAACTGAATTTTATCTTGATATATTAGCAAATTGAACACATTCAGTTGAATTTCAAGGAATTTTACCTAGGATTCATGAATAAGTAAACTGTCGCTGTGATATAAATGAAATAATGTTGAAAACAGCATAATATCCAAATAAAACAAAGCCTGTAGAATTCAGTGTGTTGTTTACGCTGTTTTGTGACCAGGGCCCTTTCAATTATGAAAATAGTGACATGTAAAATGTGATGAAAGTCAGCTTTTGTGAAATTTAGGCCTACTTTTGTGAAAAAAAGAGGTGTCTTTTGATTGTGAATCCAGTTTGGAATAAAACATACACACAAAATATTCTATCATAGTCATAAATTATTTAATTGAAATTAATTTAAAATTCTTCTCTTCTGAATAAACTTTGTAGATTCAGAGACATATAAACACATGTGTTTATATGTCTTTAGTAGATTGCAATATGATTCAGTTAACATTGAATCAAAGCCAGGTATTTATCAACCTCTTGTTTGTTTTTCAATACTGTAGACAAGACTCCATATATTCAATTCAAATATGACATAGGTTCGCAGAATGGTGGATCGTGATGTAGCTATAATAGCCACTCTAGTGGGGAACAAGTCAGGAAAAGGTTGCATTTGGACTTAAATCTAAAAACTGTAGACAATGTAGCTTTCATGAAAGTAAAGGTAAATCAATGCCCATCCATCAGTGTAGAAGAAACTGGCATGGTAGTTCTAAAGCTTTTAAACCAGATGTGGCGCGCTGTCTTGTGCTCAAGATAAAAAATAGGAATGTGAATGTCTATGTCGTAATTATGGATGACGATGCATCAACCATGGTGAAAATTTAGGAAACGGTTTCCCATTTTGTACAAGGATGGTCAGACATAAACCATAAGAAAACATGAAAAAAAACAGTTGTACAAGTTGCTGAAAAAACTCTTTAACTACTCAAGTCAAGAAGTATTTTCAAAATTGATTTAGTAAGGCTGTAATGCAGAATAAGTGTGATCCATATGCGCTTGCTAGATCTTTAAATCAGACTGTCCCAATCTTATTTGGAAAGCAGAGCCTATCAACCTGTTCCAATTGTTTCCCTTTGTTCGACTATCATGAGTCTGCTGTAAGATCGGGTTGGTTTTTACAGAGCACTGTTACTCACATACAGACCTGACACGTTTTCTTATGCTTCTGCAGCAGTCGACTTTTGAAAATATCGTGATAAAAGGAGAAATTGTTCAAATTGAGCAATTTCTTCTTTTGTCACAATGTTTTCAACTGTAAGCATACCTACATTTATAGAGACTTTCTATGTTTTTTACCCAAATGTTATCAATGTTGTCTGCTGCTGATTTGTTGTATGTGGGAAAGGGTTAATATACCTCTTATCTGGTAAAACTAGGTGTGCCGGCCTTTTTGCCCGCTCACAGCAGATCATGGTGGAGTGCATGTGGGCTAGGCACATTTTCTTAACCTAGTACTGATTTGAAAAACCATGTATCATGTACAAGAGAACTGTGCTGGGATATAACTGAAATTTATACTGTTGAAATGGTGTAAATCTCAATTATAAATAGAATCATTGTATATTTATTTTAAGGATGAACTTTGACATCTTGCTCATAATTACTTTTGTTGAACAAAGTTTCCCAAGATATTTCTTCGTTTACATGACATTTTTTTAACTATTCCATCATTCAGCTTTCAAAATAATACACCCGTGCTTGTAATGCTCTACAGATAAACATTGTGAGTAACTCTGCAGAAGAAATGTTCATTTTGAATAACATAAAACTGGAATTTGTTCTTATGTTGTGAACCTGCATGTTTCACTAATCTGGGTCTTCATGTTATGGCAATGGATATGTGTACAGACACTGTTTGCTGTATTTCTATATGCACAAAATGAAACAGTTTCAATAGCATATTTGAGTGTCATTCTGTGAGAACCAGACTTATGGTCTTCGTGACTAGCATAGATTCAGACCAAACTACACCTCTGTGCAACTTGATCTGATTGATCAGATCATATGCATGTTCAAACTGTGGTTTATTGTAGGGAGTTATTCATGTTTTCAAGTGGTCACTGGATATATGATTTAATCATTTATGCATTGGCAGGTCTGTAATTCATTTCTCTGATGTTTTTATTATGAAAAGTTAACAAATGAAAATACATCAAGGAAACAGCCCTGCAGCAGTTCTGATTGCTAGCATGAGCGAATAACTAGAACTGCTGCTATGCTATTTTAAAAAGGCAGTTTTGTTTCCTGCCGACAGCAGGTCATGGTGGATTGTCTGTAGGCAAGGCTCGTTTACATAGCCTAACTAATGAAATTGTATTATGTTTAATCAATCTGTTTGCTGGGATATAACCGAAATACTGTTGAAATGGCATAAAACCCCAATCATAAACAGAAACCATATTATTTGTTGTTGAAGTTTGATGTATGAATTTTGAAATATGTTGACATACTCTAGGAGTATGAACTGAAAAAGTTTTAGAGTATATTGTGCATACCCAGTTTAGAGCAATATTGTCTTCTGATCTTGCTATACTCAATTTGTCAGTGTTTTAGACTCTCACTTTATTATTTTGATTAATGGTAATATCTAGCCAGTCTCCCCACAAGTTATATTTAAAAAAAAGAAAATTAATGAAAGATTGATGAATTCATACTTTCTCTGTGTTTCACAATATAGCTGATTACCACCAGGTTTAGTCTGAGCATGACATGAGATGTTTTGATTTGAAAAACACCACATCATAGATAATTTTTTGTCTAGATATATTTGTATAGTCTTCTGATGTAGTAATCTTCTATGTTTGACAGTTTAGTGGGTTACATTTTCACTTCACAACACTGATAGAATCTAAAATGTAATTTGTATGTAATAAGGAAGAAAACCAATAGTTTCTTTACTTCATTGAACACAGCTTCTATTTAGGTATGCTTGTAACAAATAACACAAAATCTCTTTTTTCCAGATAGCAATACCCCTTTCTCACTTGCAGAGAATTTTGAGGCATTTGCACTTGATGACTTCTGAACGTATTGTCATAAAGGAATGACTTGCTCATAGTGGGGAATATGTAACAGGTGCCTATCCCTCTTATCTACGTCCCTGATTTTCCCACATATAATGATTGAATGCTATAATTTCTCCTTTTGTCGCAATGTTTTCAAAGGCTGTCTGGTGCAGAGGCGTCAAAATAAGTTGAAATGAATGTGTGTATTTCAACATAATTCATGTGAGACAGTGATAGGCATTGAAGATATATGTATAGACTATAAGATTTTCAAATTTGTAATTTTTCCTAAACAATTCTTAAAGGGAGATAATTAAATGTGAAATTTATCGAAAAAACAAAGCCAACAGTGTTTTGTTTGGTTTAATTCAACAACCCATTTAACAAGTTATTGATATGAGAAATAATTAAAATAAATCTCCACTAGAAAGCTTTTAATTTTTTATTTTGTTTTTTTGTTGGGCTATTATTAAAAAAAACATAAATGGAGATGATCCAATGTAAAATTTAACTAGTAAGCACTGCAACCATTGTTTTTATGCTTCATTCAAGAACCCTTATAACCAGTTATTCATATTACAAGTTTTTAAAAAAATACTGCCCTAAGAGATATTTAATTCAAATTGTATTTTACCTGGGAAAATTTTATGAAAAAAAAAAATCATAAAGGAAGATAATTCAATAGGAAATATCTCTGTAATTAGCACTGCGACCTATATATTTTTTGTTTCATTCAACAACCCTTATAATAAGGTGTTCATATGAAAAGTGTTAAACAAATCTGTCAACTATAATTTTTTAAATTCCAACTTTTGTATTGTACCCGTGTTCAATTTAAATCAAATTTGATCATGGCGGCCATCTTGAATTATTGTATATAAAGTGTTAAAATAGGAATATTTAAAAAATTGGTCAATATTGATGAAGATGACACATGAATGATTCCTGTAATATGAAATAAAAACATGAAATAGTGTTGTTTCTCTACATTCCGTTATATTTCCTTAATATGAGTACATATAGGGGTTTTAAAAGAGTGCATAGCAACAAAACTAGATCCGCGACCCATTGTTTCGAATGTTGTTTTGAGTTAGTCTATGAGTAAGGAAGCTCTGGACAAAAATTAAGAAAATTCTGTCGAATGGAAAAATAAAGAGGATACGCCTTTAAGTGTGAGTGATGTAAAGAATGGTATACAAATTGTCTCATTGATACAAACCATCATGCAATTGTTAACCCTTTTCCTATTTTAACCCGTGCTCTCATTCAACACGTCTGCACTAGACAACCTTGAACATGTCTAGCCAGAAATATGAAAATATATCACTATATGAAAGTATAATTATTGAATAGTTTTGAAAACATTTGTGGCGAAAGGAGAAATTGCTTATCATGAGTAATTCTTTTATCACAATGTTTTCAAATGTCATCTGCTGCAGAGATGTCAGAAAATGTATGTATGTTGGAAAAGAATAAAAAACTTCAGTTGACCCCTCAACAGATGATGAGATTTATGGATAAAGCTGAAATTGCTCATTTTTCCACCACATTTTCTCTACTTTACAAAATTAAATCTTCAGTTATGTCATTTCTTTGCTGTAAATTTGGAAGAGTCTGAACACGCAATTATCAGGTAATGGATTAATTGATTGCGTATAGTTTTGGAAATGTTGAACTGAAAGTGAAATCTTTTTGAAAATGAGGTTATCGTTTTGACCCATTCCCAGATACAGATGACATCTGGTGCCTTAGCAGAATACATCTTTTGAAAACATTGTTGGAAGAGAAGTTGCATAAAAATTTATAAGTTTTAAATTGGTTTCAAAATGATATTGACCTCCGTGAAGTTCATTCCCTATTCCTTATTAAAATGTGAAGTTGGATTACTTGTTCCTTATTCCTTATTCAAATGTGAAGTTGATTACTTATTACTTGTTCCTTATTCAAATGTTAAGTTGGTTACTTGTTCCATGTTCCATATTCATTACTTATTCAGATTCGAAATAGGTACTACGTATGTTGATGTTGCCAACAACAAATGTGATGTTGTTGTTGTTGTGGATGCTGACAGAGCCCTTAGGTACATATTAAATCGCTTGTTACTTATTCGGCCGTTTTCATGAAAAGAAGCCTTTGCTATCAAAAACATCATTCAAACTGCATATGTCGATGTTGAAAATCACAATGTTGATGCTGTTGTTGTTGTAGATGCTGACAGAGACCCATTGGTAAATTTCAAATCACCTATTACTTATTAGGCCGTCTTCATGAAAAGAAGCCTTTGCTCTCCCAAATATCGTTCAAATTGTATATGTAAATGTTTACAACAGCATATGGGATGCTGCTGTTGTTGAAGAAAATGACAGAGACCTATTGGAACATATTAGATCACCTGTTACTTTTTATTCAAAAGTCTGTTACTTATTCATAATTTATTCGACTGTTTGCAAGAAAAGAAGCCATTGCTGTCCTAAATGTCATTCACAATGCATATGTTAATGTTGCCCAACAACAATCTCGAGGATGTTATTGTTGTAAATGATTAAAGTGAGCTATTGGTATATATTAAATCACCTGTTACATATTCAAACACTTGCAATTATTTGACCGTTCCGTGTTCCTTGTTCCTTATTCCTTATTATTATGTGAAGTTACTTGATCCTTGTTCCATATTCGACCGGTTTCAAGAAAAGAAACCATTGCTGTCCCAAATACCATTCAACATGCATATGTTGATGTTGCCAACAACAATCTCGAGGTTGTTGTTGTTGTAAATGATGAACTTGAGCTATTTGGTACATATTAAATCACCTGTTTCTTATTCAAAAACCTGTTACTTATTCGGCCGTTTTCAAGAAAAGAAGACGTTGCTATCCAAAACATAAGTAACAGGTGTTTGAATATGTAACACGTGATTTAAGATGTAACAATGGGTCTCTGTCTGCACCAAAAACAACATTAACATTGTGGTATTCAACATCAACATATGCAGTTTGAATTATGTTTTGGATAGCAAAGGCTTCTGTTCCTGTAAACGGCCGAATATGTAACAGGTTATTTAATAGGTACTTATATATCTGCGTCAGTATCTGCAACAACAACAGCATCAGATTTGTTGTTGGCAACATCAACTTGTTCAGTTTGAAAAGATTTTCTGGATATCAAACGCTAACATCTTGATAACCGCCGAAAAAGAAACGAATAAGTAACAGGTTTTTTGAATAAGTAACAGGTGATTTAAAATGTACTTATATGTCTCCGTTCTCGAAATAGTTCTCTCTAGTCATCTACAACAACAATAACAACAACAACATCATCATCAACATTGTTGTTGGCAATATGGACATATGGAGTACCTTAGATAAAATCTGAATAAGTAATGAATAAGGAACAAGGAACATATAACCAACTTTACATTTTAATAAGGAACAAGGAACAAGTAACCAATTTCATATATTTTATTAATGAATAAGGAGCAAGGAACGGGGAACGGCCGAATAAGTAAAAGGTTTTTGAAGTTACACGTGATTTAATATGTACCAATAGCTCACTTTATCCTTTACAACAACTACAACCTCAATGATATTTGGGACAGCAATGTCTTCTTTTCTTGAAAACGGCCGAATAAGTAATGAATAATTAACAAGTTTTTGAATAAGTAACAGGTGATCTAATATGTTCCACTAGGTATCTATCAGTATCTACAAAGACAACAGCAAATAATATGCTACTGGCAACATTAACATATACTACTTGAATGATATTTGGGAGAGCAAAGGCTTCTTTTTCTTGAATACGACCGAATAAGTAATAGGTTTTTGAATAAGTAACAGGTAATTTAAAATGTACCAATGGGTCTCTGTCAGCAACAACTACAACATAAACATTGTGATTTTAAACATCAACATATGCAGTTTGAATAATGTGTTGGATAGCAAAGGCTTCTTTTCTTGAAAACGACCGAATAAGTAACAGGCGATTTAATAGGTACCAATAGGTCTCTGAAACACCAACAACATCACATTTGTTGTATGCAAAATTAACATATGCAGTACCTAAGTTTAGAACTAAATAAGTAATGAATAAGGTTCAAGGAACAAGTAACCAACAATAAGGAATAAGGAACACAGAGCAGGGAATGATCTTCATGTTGAATACTTATAGTGAATCTGCCCACCAATGTTTCAAATTACCTGAGATTTCTGTGTCAATTTCTTCATCAATCCACGACTTTGGTTTGACATCATCTAGCAGAACAAATGCATGTATTAGTGTTACATGAGTTGATCTTTATCACATTTTCCCGAAAAGAATAGTTTTCTGATTTCATTTTAAACCAATTCAGTCGATGGACAAACTGTTTATTAAATGTAATATCCCATTTCTATCTATGAAGTTAATAATTGTGTCTACCATAGATGCATACCTACTACAAGTATCGTTTG
Source organism: Serripes groenlandicus (assembly GCA_031761405.1). Classification (NCBI taxonomy): domain Eukaryota; kingdom Metazoa; phylum Mollusca; class Bivalvia; order Cardiida; family Cardiidae; genus Serripes; species Serripes groenlandicus. The sequence goes on along the minus strand of JASEVX010000312.1, from coordinate 81,059 downwards.
AACTACACTAGTAGATTGAATAACTTGTATGGCATAATGCACTGTGTATTCTAATATAATTTAGTTTAGGTTTTCAGACGTTTCAAATTTGGAAATGATAGTTCGTCAACAATTCCTTTCAATGATAAAACCTGATGTTGTTGTTTGTTTATCTGGAAAGAAATTCTCGACCTTGTGAAAACGATTTTGTATCACACCCTAAGATTAATAGTCTATAATTCGATTGTCGGCTTTATTTATCGGCTTTATTTAATAAAATCTCGCAAACACTATCACTTTATTGTTTGCTTTTGTTTTGGATTGGCGCGAAAGGAAATTTACAAGTTTCTGAATAATGCATAATTCAATCAAACGATAAACACAAGTTGGCAGCAGGTTATTGGGTTTGTAGTAAGCAATGTTATTATAATGTTTGATCCGCATCAACGTTTGAATCTTTTAACTCTCTAAAAATGTTATATAACTTGTCAGTCATCTATAGATTCACTAATTCACTCACTCACCGTCGAACTACGAACTACGTCAACCGCTTACTCACTCAATTGTCCTTGACCTTACTAATACAACGATGTATAATTCATAATTACTTTCATCCGAAGAAACTTCCGTATGTGATTCTATCCTTTTGAAACGGTTATGGTCTTCCCCTCCGACACGTTGCTCGCCTTCCGTTAGATGTGGTATGCTTGGCATCTCTACTTGGTCCTCAACTGGAATACCTTAATGATATTTTATAAACATCAGATTTTAGATTGCATGCAGTGGTTAATATTGTGTTCTTTAAAGCATTTTCATTTACTGATTTATAAATACTACTTTATAGATAAAGCAAAATTATTTGATCTAAGACAATTTCTTTGATCTAAGACAATTTCTTTGATCTAAGACAATTTCTTTAATCTAAGACAATTTCTTAAATTACTACATTATGTTAAACAAATGGCCATAGGAAAAGCTGAACAATCATTGCATTCAATACAAATAAGATAAGCTTATGATTATTAACTATCCATGGCTCAAATTCAAATGGTAATTACTTCTTATTTCAAGGATCTTCTGAAAATATGCTTAGACAAGAAGCTATAACTCTCCAACTTAATTAAAGATTAAAATACTACACCATACAGATGTTCTTATTTTTGTCATGGAATATACATACACTTTTGTATATAAAGAAACATATATAATTCAAATCAAAATATATATGGCTAGATATTAACTTATCTTTGATGACATTGCAAACCAACTTTCTACAATTTCTGAAATGACATTTCGATGAAAATCTTCTTTTGTTAATGCAATATCATTTGATAGTACATGCACCACGTGAATATCTGTAGAGTAAGCACTTATTGGTCTTGTTTGATTTAAGAACATTTAATAAAATGGTTTTGTCTATCGGAAACGCATTCATTAAAGCGTTGTCAAAATTTACAGTTCAGATATCCAATAATTAAGTTGAACATTCCCAATGGCTTGGCTATTTTAGTGCAATGTTGGTTTTTACCAACAAAATAAAGGCTCGACAATTTCCGTTTGAAGTCGTTAAAAATTTGAAAGATTTCGTTGACTTGTCGGTTAATTTCTGATAGAAATGACCTGCAAGCCCTCGACTAATATCGATATTCAACGAAAGTCATCTAGCCAGCTCGGGGAAGTCCTACTTTAATGTCCTACTGCCTTTTACCACTAAAATATATGTATTACCATTCAGTTCACTTGTTTTGACATTTGGCATTTTGTAAAATAAGATAGTACCTTAGATTAACAATTCTAAATACGTGTCATGTTGCAACGTGACAAGATGTGCAAGATGTTCTTTTATCAGCTTTCAGCTGATCTTCATGATCATAGATATGAGTTATTAATCTTAAATATACATTTTATAATTTGTGTGTAATTTCAGTATAAATCCTATGATAATATTGCAATAAATCCAAAAGTACAACCTTCATAGCTTTAAAAGAAATTGCGAATCTGTATCGTTCTGTGAATCCTTATATGCACCTACTGGCATATAACTAGTGTTTAATTCAGTGCCATAAGTTATCTTTTATCTTTTAATTTTCTTAACTTTTGCTCTGTATCTCCTTTTTTAAACGAACGTGGCAATTGCATGAACTCATATGAACATTTTCAATTTAACATATTGCATATATTTGGTTAATGGGTTTACATCAACACCCTGTATTAAGACGTATTCTTTACCTAACGAAATTGTCATTCACTACATTTATTATATCATATCATTCAGGTCAAATTAGTGTTAAAACCGAACAAATTGCAATAAGCATCCTGATCGTAATCGCTAGTAATTTACAAATATCTAAAAGTCGATTACCGTAGAGTTTAAGCCTTCTGCATTTGCTGATCTAGTAATAGCCTTTCGTGCAGGCATCTATTTATCTATTAACTTAAAGAGTAATTAAACAGCCAGTTGAACTGGAATTACTGACCTTGTTTGCTTATAGGGTCATGTACATCAGCGGTCTGTTTTTCCAATCGTTCCAAACGGAAATTCAAATCTCCAACTACAATGTAAACACCATATTTAGCAGATATGATGAACGGTTTTAGTAAGAACTGAACAACGTGCATCCGATTTTAATAACAAAAAAAACTTAGCAGTTTTTGGCAGGGTTTTAAGTTTTGCTATATTGTTGCTTCCCATGTCTCTGGTTTACATCAACACCCTTTATTAAGACGTATTCGCTACTTAACCAAAGTTTAATTCACAACATTTATTTCATCATATCATTCAGGTCAAACTACTGTTCAAACTACACAAATTGCAATAAGCAACCCAAGCGTAATCGCTAGTAATTTACGAATATCTAAAAGTCGGTTATCGTAGAGTGTAAGACTTCTGCATTTGCTGATCTAGTAATAGCCTTTTCGTGCAGGCATCTATTTATCTATTTACTTAAAGAATAAGTAAACATCCAGCTGAACTAGAATTGCTTTGTTTGCTTATAGGTTCATCTACATCAGCGGTCTGTTTTACCAATCGTTCCAAACGGAAATTCAAATCTCCCACTACAACGTAAATATCATATTTAGCAGAACAGATATGATCAACGGTATTAGTAAGGACTGAACAACGTGCATCCGATTTTAATAACCAAGAACACTTAACAGTTTTTGTCAGGGTTTTATGTTTGGCTATATTTGTGCTTCCCATCAAATTCCGGCAAACCTAAATACAGACTTCACCAGCCATCGTATACATCATACAGTACATTCTTTAATCTATTGAATGATTCTTGTGATTTCATCTAGAATGACAATATAATGGGCGAGTTCGATCACCAACAATAGTGTAGTACCGGAAGCCTCACTGCGTATGCACTGGTTAACTATCATGGTGGCAACTTAGCGGGTTTTCTATCGTTATTTTCGGAGGTATTCAATAATGATATTTCGATTGGATTTGTGAGACAGTAGCAAGAAATTGTAAGCACGCTGTTTAATGGCAGACAGTACACGCCTAAAGTGACAAATTACATGGCTGATTTGTTTGAAATCGACTAAAAGTAGATTTACAAACTTCAACATGTCCACGGTTTACCTGACATGACCATGAGTAGCTACAGCAAACTCGTAGGTCTAAGCAAAGTGAGTTCGACCAAAGTCTAGTCAAACTGAAATAGCTTGAGTTTGTGATCGAACTCGCCCAATATGTATTCATTACTGGCGGAAATTGTCCTGGTAAAGTAAAAAATAATTTATAATATAGAAATCCAGTGCCATGTTACGATACTGTAAGTGTACATACTTATTATATTCTTGCATCGGGTAACCTCTTTCTTTTTCAGCAAGATGTCAAACTCCAATGTGTCACATCCGAGATACTCCCTGTAGGCGTCTCTTATTTTAGACATTGCCTCAACAACGGTGCCATCAGTACATCCCTTCCAAAAACCAAATAATGTTTCCATTGATGGACACAAAACTTTAAGAATAATGCTTCCTTCAGTATATTTGTCGATATAACAGCCAGTCTTATTCTTGAAATAATCAGTGGCACCATTTCTATTCAACACACAATTATTTTGATCAGGTGACATCATCATCTTTTTCAATTTTTCAATGTTAGCTTGAATAGCATTATGAGGCATTAACTCTGCTTCCGTTTCTGAAATGTAAATATAAATATTTAATATTAGTGCAGATTAAAGCCAAAATTCCATGTTTTAAAACCAGTATACCGTTTATTTAAGCAAAGGGAGCTTTGGACAAATTATTATTTCGCTCTCGTTTATATTTATACTGAATATCCAACCAAACTGTTCAAGTGGCTATAATATATTACCATAACTGGTTTCCCCTGTCGCAAAGTCGTCTAGCTTTTCTACAGCCTCATTCCTTGCTGAAAAAGAGAAAACAAAAACCCGCTGAAACATGAAATATCTATTTAAAAAGATAATGACATAGATGGTATAATATTATCGGTACGTTAAAAAAGCTTTTGTTTAATTGTGGTTAAAACGTCATTTATATCTAATTTTCAGATATACCGCGGGGCCAATACATTTAGGCATGAACCAATGAAGAAATACAGTATATGCCTTGTTGTTGATCACTGTATGTCAAGATACTAATATACACTCTTTAGAATCAAGTATATTCGAAATATGCGGTATTTCAAATCAAATGTAAATACTCATTTTGTTACACCCCCTACTGATCGTATACAAGCAATAATAACAACATAGAATTCATATCACTAATGACGATTAGTTTCAATATAAATGAGCATATCTTCATGAAAAGGTATTAGTTTGTTTTTTTAACATTGTAAATCCAGATCAGATTGTGCTTCCATACAATCTGATCAATATCTTAAATGTTAATATAAACATACAATAGCGTAACAGAGCGCTCCCACCCAAAGTTTGTTGAGTTTAGAGACAAGCTAACAGTGTTTGTTATATATCCTTTGTACATGACATGCTATGACAAATCGAAAGACGTACACAAAACCCAATCCAGTATATTCATAGCCTATTCCACGTGTGTACACTTTAAATACATACGTAGCTTCTGACGTAATAATGTGAAGTGTATTTCAATGATATCAATATTTGAAGACTGTATACAATTTGCAATACGCTATATGCCTAGTTGTTTTTGATAGTCGTTGTCTCAATAACACATGACAAACAAAAATCGAGTAGGATTTAATAACTGCTAGGATGAATGTGAAAATATTATTGTTTTAAAGGTAGGTCTTCTGATTCTTTTTTTCATTCTCCGATGTGAAGTTTGTCAACGCAGAATAGAAGATGTGTCTTCGCTTTACTGAACATACTGTGAGGTCAATAGCGTAATCTTAATCGTAATAAAGAACATACATATTCAGGCGTAAATGCCAGAATAAGATAATGCACGAGTTTTTGATGAAATACTGTTAGAAAAAGTGTTACACATCTTTTTGTTCACGATTCAATTTCGAGTCGAAACCTAATTGGGAACAACAATGAAAGTTCATAAATTCATATTTTCCACGATATTCCATGGTTATGAAAAACGCTTGTGTTGGGACTCAGTAAGAACTCTGCCGAAGGAGCTCGTCCGACACAATATTCCATATTGATGCAATAACCTAAAGTTTTGTTGTCAATATTTGTCTGATCGTGCTGAAAATTGAAGAAATATATGCCATCATATTATATTTATTTCAAGTAAAACACTGATAACTCGAACACAAATAAATGATAAAGGTGAAGGTGTTGAAAGAGCCAATACTGCAGTTCGTCAAAAGAGATTATCTGGTGGATCGGAGAAGAGTATTATAGCGCGTATGTCCAACCTGACTGTTTCGAAATGCTTGGCAACGCCTCTCTATTAACGTGACGTAACGCTCAACATTGTTTAGGGGTATGTTACGTTGATAGTTGTGTTGCATTTCTGCATCGGGTTTCGTATCGTGTTACGAAGAACTCTTAATCGTCGCGGGTCATGCGAATGATATGGAAAACAATACATTTGCTCTGCACGATTATTTCAATTTTAACTGTAGCCTAGATTTATTCAACCATTTTTTATTTGGATTATTAAAAACAAGTTAATGTCGTATTGCAAGCAATACAAAAGTCCCCTACCGGACGAGGACAGCACATTTTGCATTTTTGGACAAAAACAACAATTCACTGCATACATTTTAAAGACAGTCCTATCAAACAATTATAATTTAGACCTGTAAGTGTGACCTTGACTTTTGAGGTACAGGCCTGTGTCTTGTGCGCCACATGTCACCTAATCATGGAGCCTTAGAATTCTATGATGCATGGTTTCTCCTTCCAACCTTTGACCTGTTGCATGATTGAGATGCGGGCCGGACAAGGTACAGTCCTATCAAAAAGTACTCATTTTGACCTTTAACCCCTAAGTGTGACCTTGACATTTGAGGAACAGGCATGGGTCTTGAAAGCAATACGCCGCCTCATCATGGTGAACGTTTTTGCCAAGTTTCTTGGAAATCCTATGACGGATGGTTAAGATGCGAGCCGGACAAGGTACAGTCCTATCAAACAGTATTCATTGTGACCTTTGACCCCTAAGTGTGACCTTGACATTTAAAGTACATGCCTGGGTCTTATGCGTCACACGCCTTCTCATCATGGTGAACGTTTGTGCCAAGTTTCTGGGAAATCTGACGGACTGAGGGACTGACAGACAGACAGAATCGACAAAACCTATAGTGCCCACCGGTAGGGGACTAATAAGGGAATTTTGGAACTATCCTCAGATTGATAGACACCGGCGTCTGTTTACAAGTTCAACGCCCAATTTCTTTTTTTATTAATGTGGGTTTTGTTAAACATTCCAAATTGACTACGAATTAACAAATATTCTCGCCAACCCAGCACTTCCCCCATAATTTGTTGTTTCATGGTTTTGCGTGCTGTTCTTCATGAATCGGTAAATCTGACCAAATTATGATGATAAAAATTGCATCAATAGACAATATTCAAAAGTTTGTGTAAAAAATGAATGAATAAAAAAGTTTTGTTTAGTGTATATTTTCAATAGAAAAGAAATCCCACTGAAAGCCTCTCTAAACGCACTAAGCACATATTCGCTCTATTACCCCCCATTAAATATGTAAGTTGCATTGCCGAAAATTGTAAATAATAGCTCAAAATGGTAATAAATTGCACTATACATGTAATATAACAATCATTTTAAAATGTAAAGTGTGTTGAGATCCATAAACAAAGTGCAAAACTGAAAATAGTAAGGTTATTACATGTTTATAAATCACGCCGCTAGATGCCTCTTAAAACGACACATACACCAATCAAAAAGGTTTAATTCTATTTCACTTTACCGTTTAACAATACATTTTGTTTGGGCAAATCGAGTCTCTACGATATGGGATTATTAAGTAATTCTTCCCTAATTTCGTTATATTTAGATCACTCCAGCAGGAAATGGTGTCAGACTCAATACAGCCGTCTTCACATACAGATACACAACATCTGCAACATACCCGACAGTCTCTATAAGATAGTGTCAATATAAGTAAAGTCATAACAATTTATTTAAATGTCAATATTTTGCGTAATCTACATATTAAAGCATTTGACATGTATTTATGTTATTATAAACCACTTACTATCAATGTCCTTTTCAATCTTAGATTGTGTTGTATATAATGATTGTATCAGTTGGAGAAATAGTGTATCTTTCTCTGCATTGGATCTTCTGTCTACAGTTAAAGGAATACATTTCCATATACAACATAATTATGAATTACAAGTTTGATTGCTTCTTTTCCAAGCAGTAGTTTGTATTAAAAAGCAAATATTAAAACTTAAGCAAATCGTATTTACCTTATCCTGATAGTAAAAGATACATAATGATTTGTCCAAACATTATTGCATTGGTAAGTCTGCGATGCGTTTGCTGCTCTTTAATCTGGTACAATTCAGGACTATGAGTTAGAACGTTATCCTTGGGGTTGTGTAACAAAATAGATTTGGCGTGGCCTAAATAAAAGACGGTCAGTCAGTGCAGGTTGGTCACGTATGGTTTTAACTTATCGCAGGATCGTCAGGGAGATCATTGTTTATGAAGTTATTATCATATACATATGTGATAAGTGAGATTAAGCATATTAAGAGTTCATTTCATGTAAATCCGTTGAGAATTAAGAAATTGACGGGTTTTAAAACGTTAATTACGATAAACTATGTTGCTATTTTCATTTGGCCTATAAATGTATTGAAACTAGGTGTTGTTTGTGTATTACGAGTTGCACGGGAATTGTGCCTGTCACCAGGAGGCCCAGAGGTTGATTGGTGCTATATAAGTTACTCAAACATTTGTTTTGATCGTCAGTATCACAGGAGTCGCCAGACGGTTTTCACTCGTTATGGTGAGAGTTAGTTGATGTGACCAATTCACACGGCATATGGGTATGTAAATTCTTATTTATTGTGCAAAGGGTTTTTCGGCATATTTAAGGAATTGAATCTGTGCAAATTTACAATGTTAGGTATTGAGATAATTATTACATGATTGAATTGTTTAGAGAATTTCTGGTTCACGAAGTGAATGGTTTTTACAGAAATTGAGTCCGTTAGGAGCGAGACAATGTGTTAATATGCTATTGGGAAAGATATGTTTGTATGAAAAGGATAAAAATGGAAATGGGAAATGTAAAAGGATAGTAGTATAGAGATGAGCTACCATAGGAGTATAAAATGGTAGGCTGTTAGGTTTACGGAACATTATTGATATTATTGTAAGACATGGTTATTTATTACAATTTTAGCCGTTTTATGTCTATGGCTAGTCCATAACGATAGCCAGACAATCGAAGTTCAAAAACGCAGAAGTTTGAAGAACCAGTGTGTGTGACGCAGTCCACAACTTAAGAAGACGTCGTAACGGGGGACATTAGGAGGAGTGCCGTCATAGGACGTGTAGAACCATATATCCACAGTTTGTGTGGCTTGTCGGTCCCGGAATCCAAGGATATACGCGACGCAGTATATATGAGTACATCGACTCGGTGAAGTCAGAAAAGGGAGACGCTTGAGTCCGAAGGCGACGTGATGAACAATTCAAACTATCATGGATAATAGTGATTGGACAGGTTCAGTGATTTGGGTGAGAGTGTGGATGAGAGTGCGTGAGTAATTTTATTTGTATTGCCTCTCGATTTGTCAGAAAAAAAAGTGATTATTTAAAATTGTATATATTGCTTAGCTGTAAATTAAACATATATTTTTATTCAAAGATCGACGTTCAATTATACTTTAGTGAGTTGTCGGCCCTTGACCATCTTGTGACCAATGGTGTCAGAAGTGGGATGATTCGCTCGATGTATCGAGGCGGCAACGAACTAGGGTAGAATTGGATAGGATAATTGTAACTCTGCAGATATTCCTTTATTAGATTCATTTTTCTGGCAATTGTACAGTGCATTTACACTTGACAATTTTGGTTGTGTCAATAGCTATGTATACAGTCATTGCGAACTCCGGGTGGCGAACTTATGTGACTGAGGTCAAGTATTGAGTTTTGTACAAATAGCTTATGCTTTATACATGGGGTTTTAATTTAGTTTTTTTTTAATTCCCTGTGATGAGACACAGCGGCGCTGCCATAAGCGTTTCTGCAGTAAAGCGTGGAGTCTGAGGGACAGAAGGGGTGTGCTTTAAAAGGGTTAAGACTGAGATCTGAACATTATAAATAGAATTAAGGTCGTGCATAGTGAGACTCGAAAATGAATTATACCGTACAGGATATGCAGAGAATTTAAATATGGTTGTGAAGTCCAATGAAGTGTAGTTATTATTAACTTAGATTGTAGTTAATTAAGTTTTGATATAGGGTGAGCGTATCGTACTATTGCTAATCATGACTAGTATGAAGGAGTTGGTAGAGTTAGGCAAGGAGTTCGGTTATGAAGGTTAGGAACTTAAAAAGTTCGTTCAAGATGAACAAGCAAAGGAACGAGAACAGAGACTGAGAGATCGTGAATTCGAGAGAGAGAAGGAAGAGAAAGAACGGCAGAGAGAAGCAGAGAGAGAGAGAAGGAATAGAAAGAAGTTAAGTTATTAGAACAACAGAGAGTATTAGAGAGAGAGAAAGTAGAGCTGAGGGATCGGGAGCATAGGAGAGCATTGGAGTTAGCTCGATTAGAACATCAGCAGGCGATTGAGTTGGCCCAACAGGGAATAGGTAAGTCTTTTATTAAAGATCATAAAATCAAAGGACCGAAATTACCATGGTTTGACGAGGATAAGGATAATATGGACAGTTATCTATCCAGGTTTGAGCGATATGCAGAAGCACACGGTTGGAAGAATGATCAGTGGTCATTACATCTTAGTGCATTATTGAAAGGTAAGACGTTAGATGTTTATTCTAGATTACCTGCAGAGGACGCTTTAGAGTATATTAAGTTAAAGTCAGCATTATTGCAACGTTTTGAGTTGACTGAAGAAGGGTTTAGAAAACGTTTCAAAGTAGCTAAACCAGAAACGGGAGAGACGTTTGTTCAGTACTTACGGAGATCAATGAATTATCTCGAACGTTGGTTTGAATTAGGAAATATAGAAAAATCGTACGAAGGCGTCATTGATTTTTTGTTACGAGATCAGTTGTTGTCAATTTGCAATAAGGACTTGTATTTATTTTTGAAAGAAAAGATGTTTACAGCTGGTAATGAGATGGCGGTACAGGCTGATCTATTTGCTGAAGCAAGAGGTGGGTGTAGGAATGTTGTATTAAGTGGAAATAATAAAGAAAAGGATCAGTTTGCTAGAGGGTTTATGTCCGATACAGGACAACGACAGGGTTCCAGTACGCAGAAGGCAGGTAATAATTCTTTCACTAATTGGAAATGTAGCTATTGTAGTGGAAATCACAGATCGGACAATTGTAGGAAAAGGGGTAGTAGGCATAGTATGGCTGCTGTCGACGATACTGGTGGATGATTTACATCGGGTGGAGATACTAGGAATGCAAGTACTGGTCCATTTGAAAGGTATAGCCACACTCAGGGTAACCAATATTTCAAAGGAAGAGGAAAGCCTCGAGGTCTGTATCGTAAGGGAATAAAGCGAACATCCAGTTCTAGTTTCATATATTTGTGTAACGATAGTTCGGAACAGCTAGGTGCATGTATGGAAAGGAATTGTCCTACCAAGGAAGGCACAGTTAACGGAGTAAGAGTAGAAATGATGAGAGACACGGGTGCCACGTGCGTAGTTGTAAGGAAACAGTTAGTACAGGAACACCAGTTCTTAGGTAAGGAAAGATGTTGCAAATATATCGATGGATCTGAGCATTATTTTCCGGTAGCAATGATAGAGGTGAAGACTCCATATTATGAGGGTACAACGGAGGCGTTATGTATAGACACTCCACTCTATGATTTAGTTGTAGGTAACATTACAGGCGCGAAATATCCGGAACCCTGAGATGTATCAAATGCAATGCAGACTCGGTCGCAAACAGAACAAAATCCTAAACCATACAGGAAATTACATGTTCCAGGTAAGATTTTAGATATATCGCAAGCAGAATGTCGCGACATGCAGATGACAGATGAAACTCTGTCGAAGACTAGAGAAAAGGCGAATGAAAGAATTTTTCATAATTGTAAAGGGGGCGGACAGGTAAGGTATCTGTTTAAGAACAAATTATTGTATAGGGAATTTGAATTTCCTAATCGGAAGCAGTCTTATCAGTTAGTTGTTCCTAAGACGTGTCGGGAGGCGGTATTAAAGATAGCACATGAGTCATTGATGGCAGGGCATTTAGGTATACGGAAAACTAGGGACAGAGCATTAGCAGAGTTCTGTTGGCCAGGGGTTTGTTCGGAAGTCAGTCGGTATTGTAGATCATGCGATATATGTCAACGAACGATGCCAAAAGGTAAGGTTCAAAAAGTACCATTAGGAGAGATGCCATTAATAGAAGCGCCTTTTAAGCGTGTAGCAGTTGATTTAGTAGGACCAATCGAACCAATGACAGACAGGAAAAACAGGTACATTTTAGTCATGGTAGATTATGCTACAAGGTATCCGGAAGCCGTTGCTTTACCAGGGATTGAGACTGAACGAGTAGCGGAAGCATTGGTCGATATGTTCAGTAGACTTGGAATACCGGAGGAGATGTTGACGGACATGGGATCACAGTTCACATCTAAGATGATGGCTGAGGTAAGTAGACTTTTATCCTTACGTCAGTTGACTACAACGCCATACCACCCAATGTGTAACGGATTGGTGGAAAAGTTTAATGGAACATTGAAACGGATGATTAAGCGTATGTGTAGCGAGAGGCCCAAGGATTGGGATAAGTACATTAATGCTGCGTAATTTGCGTATAGGGAAGTGCCACAGGAAAGTCTGGGGTTTTCCCCATTTGAATTACTCTATGGCCGGACGGTCAGAGGACCGTTGAGCATTTTGAAAGAGTTATGGTCTGGCGAGGTCAATGATGTTGAAGTGAAATTGACATACCAGTACGTAATAGATTTACGTGAGCGACTCGAAGAGACATGTAAGATGGCACAAGATGAGTTAAGTAAGGCAAAGTCTAGACAGAAGATATACTATAACAAGCCGGCAAAGGACAGAAATTTCCCGATAGGTGCCAAGGTTCTGGTATTACTTCCGGTAAGTCACAATCAATTATTATTGCAGTGGAAGGGTCCATTTGAAGTGATCAAGGTGATGAATAAGGTAGATTATAGAATTAATATGAAGGGTAAGGAAAAGACTTTTCATGCCAATATGTTGAAACAGTACAATGAGAGAAGTGCTGATGACGGTAGTAGTGATAAAGGTGTATTAGCAGTTGTTTGTTCTGCAGTTATTGAAGATAGTGAAGATCGGAAATTAGATAATGCAGACGTAGATTGGGTAGATGAGAAGATACCTTTAGAGTGTCTTTCTAGAGTAGGTAACGAGTCTAAAAAAAGATGTAGACGTTTGTAAAGAATTGTCTCCTGAACAGAGGGAGCAGGTTGACATGGTTTTGGAAGAGTTCGCCGATGTTTTGACGGACATACCGGGAACTACTTCACTTGTTGAACATGATATTAAATTAAATACATCAGAACCCATCAGGTTCAAGGGTTATCCTATTCCATACCAGTCGGTGGCAACAGTAAACGAAGAGGTCAGTAAGATGTTAGAGTTAGGAGTCATAGAGCATTCTAATGCACCGTTTTCGAGTCCTATAGTATTGGTTAGGAAGAAGGACGGCACAGTTCGTTTCTGTATAGATTTCAGACAGTTAACCAGGGTGACAGTGTTTGACGCTGAGCCAATGCCAAATATCGAAGAGATATTCTCGAAGGTATCGATGGCAAAGTATTTCACTAAAATTGATCTTAGTAAGGGTTATTGGCAGGTGCCGTTGACTGAGCAGGCGAAAGATATGACGTCTTTTGAAAAGCCAAAAGGGTTGTTTCGGTTCAACAAGATGCCTTTTGGTGTGGTTTGTGCGGCAAGTACTTTTTGTAGATTGATGAGGAAGGTTTTAAAGGATTTAGATTTTGCGGATAGTTTCATAGACGACATATTAGTATTTACATAGGAGGAACATATAACAGCTTTAAGAGAGATGTTTAGTAGATTGAAGGTAGCCAAGTTAACAGCTAGACCGAGTAAATATAGCATAGGATTTGGAAACCTGGAATGCTTGGGACATGTCATTGATAGGGCTAGTCGGTTGATGCCAGTACAGGGGAAGATAGAGGCACTACAAAGAGCAGAAATACCGATTTCGAAGAAACAGGTTAGATCTTTTTTAGGGGTAGTTGGGTTTTACAGAAAATTCATTCCCAACTTTTCTGCAATTACAGTACCTTTAACAGATCTTACTAAGAAGGGTCAACCAAATAAGGTTATGTGGGGAGAATGTCAGGAAGTTGCTTTTCAGACTTTGAAGAAAAGTTTAGTAGGTCCTCCTATATTGAAGTTACCGGAATTTGATAAGTCTTTCATCCTTAGAACAGATGCTCCAGACATTGGATTAGGGGCGGTATTGTTACAGGATTCAGAAGGTGAGAAATTACCAGTTGCGTATGCAAGTAAGAAAATACTAGACAGGGAGAGAAATTACTCAGTAATTGAAAAGGAGTGTCTTGGTGTTATTTGGGGAGTGTCGAATTGTTATAGGTATTTGTTTGGCAAGGAATTCATCTTAGAGACTGATCATCAGCCTCTGACTTATTTAAATAAGTCTAAGATGGCGAATTCTAGACTGATGCGATTGGCGTTATCTTTGCAGCCCTATAGGATGAGCATTAGAGCGATTCCAGGTAGAGAAAATGTAGGGGCAGATTACTTAAGTAGAGTAGAGAGTCAAGTAGAGGAATCAGAAAACAGTTAGTGAAATGAGTATTTCAGGCACACATTGGAGTCATGACAGCTGTGTAATCATGTATATAAGGAATACAATAAGGGAAATTAAGATACGGGTTGTAAATAGTACAGGGAACGAACCTGGTGTATTTTGTTAAGTAAACAAAGTGTAACCACTTTATCCTTGGGGGAACGTGTTGTAACAAAATAGATTTGGCGTGGCCTAAATAAAAGACGGTCAGTCAGTGCAGGTTGGTCACGTATGGTTTTAACTTATCGCAGGATCGTCAGGGAGATCATTGTTTATGAAGTTATTATCATATACATATGTGATAAGTGAGATTAAGCATATTAAGAGTTCATTTCATGTAAATCCGTTGAGAATTAAGAAATTGACGGGTTTAAAAACGTTAATTACGATAAACTATGTTGCTATTTTCATTTGGCCTATAAATGTATTGAAACTGGGTGTTGATTGTGAATTACGAGTTGCACGGGAATTTTGCCTGTCACCAGGAGGCCCAGAGGTTGATTGGTGCTATATAAGTTACTCAAACATTTGTTTTGATCGTCAGTATCACAGGAGTCGCCAGACGGTTTTCACTCGTTATGGTGAGAGTTAGTTGATGTGACCAATTCACACGGCATATGGGTATGTAAATTCTTATTTATTGTGCAAAGGGTTTTTCGGCATATTTAAGGAATTGAATCTGTGCAAATTTACAATGTTAGGTATTGAGATAATTATTACATGATTGAATTGTTTAGAGAATTTCTGGTTCACGAAGTGAATGGTTTTTACAGAAATTGAGTCCGTTAGGAGCGAGACAATGTGTTAATATGCTATTGGGAAAGATATGTTTGTATGAAAAGGATAAGAATGGAAATGGGAAATGTAAAAGGATAGTAGTATAGAGATGAGCTACCATAGGAGTATAAAATGGTAGGCTGTTAGGTTTACGGAACATTATTGATATTATTGTAAGACATGGTTATTTATTACAATTTTAGCCGTTTTATGTCTATGGCTAGTCCATAACGATAGCCAGACACTCGAAGTTCAAAAACGCAGAAGTTTGAAGAACCAGTGTGTGTGACGCAGTCCACAACTTAAGAAGACGTCGTAACGGGGGACATTAGGAGGAGTGCCGTCATAGGACGTGTAGAACCATATATCCACAGTTTGTGTGGATTGTCGGTCCCGGAATCCAAGGATATACGCGACGCAGTATATATGAGTACATCGACTCGGTGAAGTCAGGAAAGGGAGACGTTTGAGTCCGAAGGACAACGTGATGAACAATTCAAACTATCATGGATAGTAGTGATTGGACAGGTTCAGTGATTTGGGTGAGAGTGTGGATGAGAGTGCGTGAGTAATTTTATTTGTATTGCCTCTCGATTTGTCAGAAAAAAAAGTGATTATTTAAAATTGTATATATTGCTTAGCTGTAAATTAAACATATATTTTTATTCAAAGATCGACGTTCAATTCTACTTTAGTGAGTTGTCGGCCCTTGACCATCTTGTGACAGGTTGATGTACAAGACAGGTTGATTTAGATATGTGTACATTATAATCACCTCATATTAAAGTTATATTATATACTCGTGTTTTATAGACTTATTATAAACACACTTGGACTATTTAATCAGTTGTCACAAAATACGTTTAGCAATGCTATTTATCCTTAGGATTTAGACAAAGCAGGTCAAAGTTGTGCATACAATCCCACTATTTTACTGCATAGTGAATTGTGTTGCAATGTCTTTTGGCTCAATAAACGCTTGCTGATTAAGTTTTTGAAAACTTAAGGCACAGGTCCGGTTATTTTGAATTCAACATGTTTATGAGATTCAGACTTAACATGTGTCTTCAGGGTAAATTGATATGATTTTTGACAACGTCACATAAGACTGGTATACGATTTGGCAATTGAATGATCCTTCTTTAACGTGTATCCTAGTTTTTCCTTTTCTCCATTGTTGCCTTAGCTTGCTATATAGAACAAAATACATAAAATATACATTTACATAGTCAGAAATTGTCGTCCTAAGAACAGTTCTAGATGTCAAATATAGACCTACAATTTGCTCGTCATCGTTATTGAATTACTTGTTATAACAAGTGAAAAGTATGCAAATCATTTCACTCAAATTGGAGAAAAGGATGGAGGCATGTTGTCGTACAAGAAAGATGTACTGGTGTAAAAAAAAGAGCCAAATAATTTGAGTGTGTCGTTAATTGCCCAATGTGATATTATACATCGATAGTCAAGCACTTTTGTACTTTAACTTCGTTCGACGTATACGTTTTTGTCAGACCTTTATACAAGTACCTGGCAAGATATTTGACAATTCTTTCATATCAACTTTGCATGACTTAAATGGTACATTTCATTCCAAAGGGTATAGTATAAACTTACAGATGGCTTCCTCATGCCTTTCATTATGACTGTCTTCGTCTCTTCGCCAAGACTGTAGAACATTGTTCGCATGAATCATGTCGGCAATTGTGCTTTTCCTTTCGAATATCTGCAACATATCATCTTTCAACGGATTATCTAAATAATCACAGAGATTCGAAAGCTCGGACTTCTCAACTCCAGCAGGATTAGCAAGCAATTTATCACGTAACGTCTTTGCATCTTTCATAAATAAAAGAGTCATGTTATCTAATGGTTGATGTAACTCAAGGTTTAATACAAAACAGTAAAGGTATATATCCCACTGTGCAAGTTCCAAATGAGAGCCAGATGAAGGGAAGAGCATTTCTCTGTAACTTTCTGACAAATCATTCTGCTGTGGTAGAAATTCTGTTTTTGAAAGGAATTTCTCAACCGTCCAATCATCTTTGCTGGTACATTTGGGTTTCAGACGTTTGATGTGTTCTGTAGTAAGTCTGCATAGGGCCTCTTTACAAACATCGATAAAGCTGGGTATCAGGCATTTACCTGTAACTATAAATTAAACAAGACGAATATTTGATGCAAGGTATCAAAGAAGCCACAATATATTGTTCCACATGAGGAAATAAATGAAGTACATTTAGAACCAGAAACGTTTAACCATGACTGCTCTGAACCGGATAATAATATGACATGTACTCATAACATCATAACAAACTCCTACAACATGATCCTGAGTTATAGGTCCAGGTAGATCAGTTATTATAGCATGAAATATGAGAACATGTTATGTTTATCAGAGATTGGGGTATTAGGTAGGATATTTTACCCGACAAGGTTTCGCTTCTAAATGAATTATTTAAAGTTAAACCGATCACGAAAAGTTAAATACAAGACAACATTTAGATTGTATTCGACAAGTGATTACGATTAATTCCAATGTGTACAAGCTTTGTTCCTTAAAATCAAAATGCAAATATCCGTATATAATTTACGCCCTGCTATGTTAAGTATTCTGGCAATAAATTCATGGTCATAAACAAACAGGCACGTAAAGGTAGTGTGCAAGTAAAACACGAAGTAAAAGCAATTTACTTTAGTAGCGATTTCGTTGTACCAAAACTATAAGTTAAAGCATATGGACAAATAAATGCAGTTATTTAAACTTACGAGACATTTGCTTTAACAACATTTGTTTTATTCCTACCTTTAATAATATAATGATGGAACCTAAATCTTAACAAGAGCAGCATGATGATCCTATATCTTTCGCCTAAGTATAAGTATGACTATGAACGAAACTTCAAGATTGAATATTTTTGTATTTTGGCCTAGTGACCCGTTTTCTATCCAATATGGATCATATTCAAACTAACTCGTCGAGATTATATTGAAAAAAATATTTTGAAAATATTTCATTAAGATTGATAACAATAGTGACTTCTAGATTTGACCTAGTTACCTAGTGATTGACACCACATGACCTATGTTCGTACGTAACTGAGATTCATGCAGACCATTTCTTTGACAAGAGGTCATAACGATTGGATAAAAAGGTGACCCCCTTAGTGTTCACAATATGTTTGTTGACGACGGACATCGGACACCTGCCATTCAAAATAGCTCACATTGGGCACGTTATGCTCAGGTGAGCTTAAACAGAACAAGTGTCAGACTCTGTTGAAAAGCCATACTACTGATCAAAATAGCAATGATAAAAATCACAGAAATTAAAATCCACAATATTGTACACTTTATCGTGACCATGCTTTTTTACTGAAAAAGATGTACATACGTATATTAGCTATGGCAGGGAGAAATGCCTCATCCGTCGACATCTAAGCCTTAAGAAAAATCAAGATCTGGTGACAATTACCCAAGGAACGTTCAAAAATTATTTATTTAACTTATAATAAAGTATCAAGTAAATATTGATTAATTTATCAATACCGTCTTTAGTCATATTTTGATTGTAACAAAGCGGTCATACACCTAACCGTGCATTTCCTGGTTTTCGATACAAAATTCTTCTAAGACAGCTATCTACCTTTCGACATAAACTTATAATCCTTGATGGAAATCGAATGACGCAAATCACAATAATTTGAGTCAATCTTCACAGAAAAATAATGAATAAACTTTTAACTAGCACATTATATAACCATTATTCTAAACATATTAACCATGCATATAAGTATAGTTATATACAAAATTACTCATCCTCTATGTAGTATAGGGTATAAAAAAAACATTTCTTACTAAATGTATATATATTTGATTTGCTTTAATTTATCTTTAAATGTGTTTTGTATAACGAGAAACATGTATGTTGTATAAGTTATAAAATATATTCTATTCTATTCTATATTCTTATAATCCTTGATTAAAATCGAATGAAGCAAATCACAATAATTTTAGTCAATCATCGGGTCGACTTAACCGTGAGAGTTGAACGCATGCCTCTGTTAGTCCCCGTCGTAAGAAGCGTCATATCTCTCTTTGTAAATAGTTACGCTGTTAGTATTGGAAATATATGTTAACTCTATGGGTGCATCCTCTTTTCTCTCGCTTTCACTGGACTCAAGTTAGTGAATGTTCCGAAATGCGAAGATCCAGAAATTAACCCCTTTTTGAATACGTAGTTTTATATGTGTTAAAGTTGTTTTAAAATGCCGATTACATTTTAAACATACTTAAAATACAGTTTCGATAAACTAACTCAATATTCCATTATGCAACACGTATACCCTAAATACATAGAAAGGAGTCTGTCATTTTCGAAATGGATGACCCACTGTCACACTATTGTAACTAACTGGTTTTCGGATGAAGCACTTTGTTGTTTTTAAAAGTTGATGTAAAACAAAAGAACGCTAGATACTAGGGGGAATCCATGCTATTAGAAATAACGCACTTGTGTGGTAATAGACTCTCTGCAGATAAATGTCATTGCCATATCTCAGAAAAAAAGGACAGTGAACACGTTAAGTAGTAAAATACATGTACATTAATATCAATTGATATTGACATTATGAAAGGTATTCAAAGATTAAGATGATAAATAGGTGTTAACCATCAATAAAACATTAGCATGTCTATACATTAAATACATATTCCTATCTACTGTATTGCTAACAATAATAAAATTAGCAGAATTGGTGATATCGTATAACATCTTGCAAACCGTCGATTTGCTAGTTTTATCGATACTTCTTTTGACCAGTTATATAGTCTCTAAACGTACTGATGTTGGTCATCCAGCAGTTCTTTACCTTCTACCATCTATTGAAAAAATATGTTGGTTAGATATATTTCCTGTGTAACTCCTAATCAGGATACATCACTCTTATTTCTATAAGCAGTGTTATATGCGATAAGCTTCCATCATTAATAACTTGACCATTTTATTACACAAATTATTTTGAAAAACAGACGACAGTGATTTACGTCATAGGCGACGTCATGGCGTCTTTTGAACCACATGATTTTACTATTTCTACTTTATATGGGGTATCATATAGTTTTCTTGTGAAAAGGACATATATTATTAAACACAAACTTCTTTCGTTGTCTGCGTACTAGTTACCAGTATATGTATGGAGTGTGTGGGGAAACGAAATAGCTGGCCGAAAAGATTGAAATCAATTTCGGGACCATTATATACAGAAAACGGGATTCTATCTCAGAGCCTCTGCCTTTCATACAAGGTTCATAATAAATAAACATTAAATTAAATGAATGTAATGTTTTGATACCCCTTTTAATTTCTTCCATCCATATCGTCTTCCATTCTTCAATTGCACCTTCTGCCAACCCTTGATACCTTGCTGCCTGTACTTTAAGCTTAAAAATGTCCTCTTCAGTGATTGACAATGGTGTATCTCTGACCTTTAAACAAGATGTTTATAAGGGTGTAACATAATTTAATTTTCGTTTTTGACTGATACAATTTTTTTTAATAATCTAAATCTTATCTGTTCGGAGGAACCTAAACATTCTGTAGAAAATGCTTTGTTCTAAGATAAGCCGCTTTATCATGGAAATGTATTGCCAAAGTTACTTTATTGTCATTCAAATGTATCCTTAGGTTTGCATAGATGCGTAAGAAACAGTTTGAATTAGGCAAGATAAAGTTAAATAATTGTCAGTTAATCTGCTACAAATATATAAAGTGAGTATAAAAACTTTGACGTGTATTTACCGTACGCATCAATTGAATTATTTGACGTTACACCTTGACGTGCAGGCACAGCAGCAATGAATGAAACATGTTCCGCTTATTTCACTTTTTTTATCACAAAGTGACATGCAACTAAATAACTTAGGAGTTATCTTATTTAACCATTTGCTTATGACATTTCTCAGTAAACACTGCAATCATACCGATTCTAACAATGTATTTGTATTTATAGTTGCTACCATCTTGTTTGTTAATGTAATGTAATTGAAGAGATCAAATGCTCTGATAGAGCATAACCTTTTAGCTGCTATTTGGTAGTGTACACTTTATCATGTACATGCATTTGGCAGGTGCAAATTATTAAAAGAGACATATTTAGATACAATGGATTCCGGGGGAGATACTCTAGCTCTTTCTGAAGAGACCCCTTGGTTCTGTAATGTGCTCATTGTATATCACTGATACAAGCGATGCCATTTTCTTGGAAAGAACCCGTACCTGACCTCTAGTTGAGTGGGAAACCTTTAAAAGCATCTCAGAAAATTCCAAAACCCGGACCTCTGGAATGACAGTCCAGCGTGTTGGTCTCTGAATCCCAGGGCCATACTTATGTACCCAAAAGAGAGCGGAAAGGTTTCACATATACATATATATCAAACGTAATGAAAAAATGGTTACATAGAACGTAATATTTCTCAAACGTATTTCTGAATATTTGATAAAGATACATTTCTGTCACAGACAATGATGAAACCGTCGCTTGTGTTATAGATGACATCACATGTATAAACAAAAGTTTCACATATCAAGGTAAAACTACCACACGTCATGTTGACTCCACCACATGGAATGACGATTTTGCCACATAAATTGATACAATCGTCTCATGTATTAGAAGTGTCATCTCATGTATGAATAAATGTGTCACATATCAAGTTGAAACAACCTCTTGTAATCTTGTTTCTACCACATGGAATGACAATTATGTCATATATAATGATAAAACTGTCACGTGTAATAGGACTGTCGTCGCATGTATAGATATAAGTGCCACATATACGGGTCACACAACATGACTTTTCTGTCACATGTAATGATAGTACCGTCACATATTTTAAGGATGCCATCCCACGTCAAGGTTAAACTACTACACGTTATGTTGAATCCATCAAGAAAAATGACGCTTCTGTCACCTACAATGATGAAACCGTCACATAAATGACTCCACAACACAAAATGACAAGTCAGTCTCACATAATGTTAGTAAAACAGGCAATGTAATAGAAGTGTCGCTGCATGTATAGGCACATGCATTAGAAGTCTCGTTGCATGTTTAGGCACATGTAATAGAAGTGTCGTTGCATGTATAGGCACATGCACTAGTCGTGTCGTTGCATGTATAGGCCCATGTAATAGAAGTGTCGTTGTATGTCTACATTAAAGTGTCTCATATAAGGGTTAATCCACCTCACATAATGTTGAATCCCTCACATAAGATGACTTTTCTCCCCAATGTAATGATTATACCGTCACATACATACATAAGAGGGTCACATTTCTAGGTGCAAGCGTCACATGTTACGACTGTACGGTAAGTTGTAACGACAAATAAGCCATTTACGGCATTCCATATGTACTATAAAATGTGATTCAACTGTTAGATAACATATCAACTAAGCCGCGGAAAATCAATCTTCCGGACTAAGCAAGCAGTGAGAACACAGATCTACTTGGCCATGTACGCAGTCGGTCGGTGACGTTTTTATGTGCCACTCTGTCAAACACAAATTATTGTAATCATATTATAAAATCGCCATCTATTTTTTAATGTTCCAAACCTCAGATTTACATAGGCGTGTTACAAAAAGGTTACCTCTTTAATCTTCCCCACACATTCTGCTTGGTCTGTCTCGATTGTATTTACGATGTCAATAAAAATATCGCAGTGGTGTTTCAAATCATCTTCTGTCATTTGGTGCCCTTTTGAGTGCATGACTTTGTTTCTTGCATTCCGACCCTTTGGATAGTGTCAAAAAGATATAGTGTTATGTAAATAGCCAATCGTACAGTTTTGCTGACACAAAGTTTAATTATCTAAAGTAAATATAATATATACCCTAATTATATCTGTCAATTTTTAATTGAAAGAGGAATAATGTGTAAGTTGTCAATTCTGATAAAGACATGGTAATGTGATAATGGTTGGATTTCTACCCTTTCTCACATACTATAAGTCTGAAGCAGACGACTTTGAAAATGTATAGGCACAAACACTGAAAAAATATTAAATTGAAAGTTTTAAAACAAAATGATGTTGAATATATTTGTAAAGTCATGATGAGCAATTTCTCCGCTTCTAATGATTTAAAATAAATTCAACCTCTATTTTTTTTAAAAACTTTTATTTTAATATATATATTTTTTTTTTTTTTTACACTTTATATGCCACGTCCATAGGTATGGAGAGGTCGTGGCCATCCTCCCTCATACCTTACACAAATTGTTACTAGAATACTATTTGTAGTCTAAGGAAATTATATGAATTTACCTAATGAATCATCTGGGCAGTTTCTTTTCATTCTGTAGAGTAATATGTTTTGAAAAAAAACAGTGTGGGAAAAAGGAGAAATTTGATCAAATTCTTCTTTTACTACAATGTTTTATTTTATAGATTTGTTTTTGAGTTTCATTTACGTGTAATACATAATTGTTATCAGTTAGAAAACAAAGTATGTGTACACACAACACAGAATTTATGAAAACATAGTGAGAAAATGTAAACCAGACTGTGCGGAAGTGAAAACCTTAATCATTGGTGATCAAGATCGACCTGCGTTTATCACAATTTGATTTGGATCGACAATGTATGCAAGGTTATTGTCAATTACTGTAGCATTTCACTGTAATAGGAGTCCCAATGCGGATATACTCTTGTTTGAAAGTGCGAAAAAACATACGAAAACACAAGAGTTTACCTGGGAATATTCTGTGATAAAAGGAAAGTGTAGGAAATAATCTTAATGTTGACAAAGTCATATAAAGCTCATCAATCGATACAGCAATGTTTTCAAATGTATTTTGCGGTTATGATATAGTGCGATTCTGCATTCATTTTTCAGAGTAATAAGTATGTTTATAGGTTTTGTTTTCATGTTAGACATGAAGTAGGATTTGTAGACTGTGAATGAAATAATATTCAGTATAACATTTATATCATCATATTCTCTTGCTTCGGGTTTGTAGCCTGTTACAAGAGATTTTAAACAAACTACGTTATCGTATCCAATGGATGAAAAGAAAAGAAGAATCTGTTACCAAAAGTGCACAATACTGTTGCACTGTAATAAGAAATGTTCTATAGTTTCCGTGTCACCGCAAACAGAGCAGATATCGTTATCTGATATTTTCCATTTTTTAAGATTATGTTTTGTAGCAATTATGTTGTGGATCAATTTATATCTAAACTGCTTGATCCTGTTGTTTGCGCAGTTTTTATGAATAGAACAGTAAATGTCTGCCCAGTTGATTTGGGTTTTGAGAGTATCATTCCAGTACTTGTGAATGTATGGTTTTTCAAAGTAAGATTTTTGAAATATTGAATATACGTCATTATTTGTTAATTTGAGGAACTTTTGATGTGGTAGGGTTAATTTAATATTTACTTTTGTTTTAAGGGAAATGTCCTTCTTCAATATTCGTTTCCATGTGTAAGATATGGATGACTTTACTACGTTTATTTCTCTGATCCAGTCACTTTTGTCTTTTAATTTTTGGAGTACTTTTGTTTCGAAAATGGAACCGCTGTTTGAAATAATGTTGTCTATAAACAGTTGGCCAGAATCGATCCATTTACGAAAAATCAAGGTTTTATTAAGTTTGTTTTTAATATTAGTTATTTTCTTAAATTCTATCCATACTTTTAGAATGTCTGAATAAAAGGGTGGCAATTTGTGTTTTATTTTCGGAAGAAATTTTATCGAGTCAAAGTTCATATAAAATATCAGTAGCTTTTTTCCGTACTGGTTAAGGTAACATTTCGTGATTTCTTGCCAGTTTGAATCATCGTCAGTTAACATAAGTCTTTTTACCCAGCTTACTTTTATAGATTTGACAAATAGTTTTATATCAATCATTTTCATACCTCCCTCTCTTATATCTCCAATCAAGGTGTTTCTTTTAATTTTTTCTCTTTTTTCTCCCCATAGGAAATTAAAAAACTGTTTGTTGATTGAGTTCAATACGTAATCAGGTACATGTATGGACTGAAAGAGATAGGTGAACATAGGTAGCAAATTTAGTTTTATTAGTTTTATCTTTCCGAAAAAAGTGAGATGTCTTTGTTTAAGTTTATTAATGTGATTTTGACAGTTTTCTAATTTCAAGTCCCAATTTCTCTTGTTACTTAAGTTATGGTTGGTTGAACAATATACACCAAGAGCTTTAATTTCTTTTACACATCTTATTTTGCCTATATCATGATTTCTATTTTTAGCTAAGCCGATCCACATTATTTCTGTTTTATTCTTATTAAGTTTGAGGCCTGAGTAGATTGCAAAGTGATCAATTATTTCAAGAGCTTTGTGAATTTCGGTTTCGTTGTTTACAAATAGTGTAGTGTCATCTGTTAGTTGACTAATTTTCAAATTATTTATGGCATTGTTTGTAACTTGTATACCTTGAATTTCATTACACGTCCGTATTTGTGTAGCTAGTATTTCTGCGGCCAAAATAAAATATTTTTCAGTTTTTGTGCCTAGACATTATTGGCGAGTTATATCGAAATCTTTCAAGTGGTTCAACAGTTAGGGATCGCTTATGACGTATATTCATGCAACCTTTGACCTCTAGTTGGCATTGAACCAAACTGTTTATAACATGCACAACGTATTAGTATTGTGAGTTCTTTGAACTTCCTTTAATAAGCGATTCAGAATATATGGAGGAGATACGTTTTAAGAAGGAAAGACGGAAAGACAACAGGCAACTCGACTAAAAAACCAATATGTCTTTCCAGTACATTGGGGGGGGGGGGTAATTAGTGAATGAATATCAAATAATATAGACCAATGTTGATCTGCACGAGCGTGTAGGTTTATCTTGGTTTGCATTGTTCTCAATTGTACTTTAAAGTCGTGAATACCAAACTAAGCATATTTTGTTTATATTAGCGTACAGTTCAACATCATAAATAACAGTTTATCGCACGAAGTTCATTTGTCATATTTCCTCATTGCATGTTATCAAGACTCCAATAATTATTTCAATATCTGGAATAAAATCATTGTAAAAACAATTCCTGAGGAAGTTATAAGACTATTTTGGACCTAAAGGTTCACTGATAAATGACAACATGGTTGTGCTTTAAAAATCAGATTATAAATAACTAAAAACTACAATAAATACCTTGCAGAAGATATTGTTTGTGTTGGTCATATCCACGGCAGTTATGAGTCTTTCAAAACGTGTATTGTTTATTACAACGTTGAGTACGCTTGGAAAATCTATATCAGACCCCGGCTTTTTTTCCAAATCCTTACTCCGGGACATGTAACATTTTGCAATTTCCCAAGGATCAGACAACCATTGTGTAATATCCGAGTTTTGGTAGCAAGGTGAACTGAAACGATGCACCGATTTGATTTGTGACGTTATGCCATTGCAAATACTGGAGGGGCACTTTCTGGCGTTAATCGAACTGCAGCTGCCACATAAAGATCCGTTTGATATGATGTTATCATGGAACCTTGTAATTTCTGTTTTTACAAATGGTCTAATAGCCTCGTCGGTGATCTCCATGACCAGAATTCCCTTTAACCAGTTCATCTTGTTGTCGTTAGTCCAAAGATAATCGATGACCGAGGTCGCCATTATTCCTAAAATATATGTTAAATGCATAGTTATGAAGGTTTCACGCAACGATAATTCAATTGGCATGAATTGAAATAGAAATTTCCACAAAAGTATCCATTGCTGCTCATTGTTTTATTTGTATATACACGTTGCTTACAACTGTTTATATGTATTGGGTTAAACATGTCAGAACTCACGCAATTGTGAATCTTTATCAGTGTTGCTGTTTCATTAGTGATTGATGTTTACCAATTTGCCGAGACTTACTTTATTATAACCAAGGACATTACTTTTAAACAGATAAACGTCGTTAAAAGAATGTTGTTTGCGGTATGTTAAAAGAGTAAAACACTGAAAACAATATAGATGAATTGTACTAAATCATGAATAAATGAAAGATTTCGCTTTGGGCGAGTGGTTGGTGTTGGAGACTTGGAACCGGGCTTCTCGTCTATCCTGTCCTTTTCACAATCAGTTTAAATAGTAATTTTATACGGAAATGATAAGAGAAACAAATGTTAAGAATCCATATAAGACCCCATTTCACCTGACACAGTTAGTAAATCTGTTATTGTTTTATGGAGATTATTAACGCTTTTCAGAGAACTATATAAGAAGAGTATTCCATATCCCCAAATCCTAATATGACTTAAGCTGTGAAACCCTATGTTGTGATTACTCAAAATGCTAGTCTCAGGAAAACGACTCTGTTGTTTACTCACAATATAGGGCTTAGTTGATTCATAAGAAAGATATTGTTGGGAAAACACCAAGTATTGCTCCTTATCTAGTCCCCTGACAGTATTGTACAGTATTCCGGTTATATACCGGAGAGAGAACACTTATTAATGCTGCCTATGTGACAAACCGTGTAGTTTTAGGCTATGTAAGGTGCTTTGATCACGACTGTTGTCACCCTTCGGAAAGAATGAATAGCCGAGTCGGGTTTCAAACTCACAATAATATGAAAAATTAACCTTCGAATGAAACCAAGGACAAAGCTATAGTTACTTCCTCAACGAATTCCCCTTCGTTCAATAGATACTATCTTTAACACTTAAACGTGAATTCACTTGATTTAGTTCAGACAATTTACTGGAACTTACTAAGTTTCCGCGGAAGTCTGTTTCACTGTCTATTGAATGCAGGTCACATCGCAAGCGGACAAGTCATATACCGAGGTTCATGAATTATAAGTTTTACATTGCACTCTCTTTAAGCCCGTCTATGCAGTTTGTTAGAGCATGATTCTCTATTTTCATTTTTAAATGATTACCTAGTAGATCACAAGAACATTATTTCAGTGTTTGTACACTTCTACAAATACAATCTAGTAATCGATATTATGGCAATCATTAAAAAAACGCGACGAACTCTTTATCATACCCGTTGTATGTTATTCCTGTTTCAAAGTGAATTTAATGAAATACCTGGTTAATTCTGGCACGATTTATTTCATAAGATTCAAATACAAAATAATTATAGCTGGTTTACGTTTAAATAACTAAATTGTTCGACTCCTCTTTACATTAGGAAATATTTGATTATAATTGCAATTAAAGCTACTCAAATTACAAGACACACATCATGTCTGACGCGCCTAACGATTTGGCGTAGTGTGAATACTCGGGCGAGCCTGTGCATTATCACAGTCATATCATAACCTTCACATACAATATATATGTACATGGAATTAAGTCCAAGGTGAATATGTGTGTAAAAAAATAGAACTGTAGCCTCCCATTAGTTAACACATTTCTATCTTTATATGATCTCGTTTCGG